>VZTZ01020280.1:1577415-1931263 GCA_013400955.1 Drymodes brunneopygia | reverse complement strand
AGGGGCAGCTGAGGAGGTGCCATAATCCATGCAAGAGCCCAAAGCGCTGCCCAGACTCATTGCTGAGGCCTCGCAGCAGAGCACTGCAAAGGGATGCAAAGGGATGCAACAGAGCCAGAGCGTGCTGCAAGACACTGGCTCAAATTTTCCTCCTGAGCATTCCATTGAACTCTGTATTTTGTGGGACCACACCATCATGACAATGAGAAGAAGCAGATTAATGGTATTGTTTTGGAATCCACATAGAGGTGATATGTTCTACTTAATCTTTCTCTGTCACTCTCTTTTTTTCCCCTTTTTTTTTTCTCTAGCACTCTCTCTCTTCCTTACTTTTACTGTTAAATAAAATCCATACTATTAACTTAGGCATATGGTCTCATGTTCAGCATAATTCTGGTAGAGTATTCTCTCGAACAATTTCGATAACCAGATTGTATCAACCAGTAATATTATTTTACTGTATGCTGTATGACAGCGTAACTTCCTGGAGCAGACAATCCTTACCAGCTTACAATGTGAAAAACTGATTTATAGCTACCATAGAAACCAACCTCTTAGTATAATAATGTATGCATAGGGGAATATAACCTCTGCTTGTGTGCGGCAAGCAGTAATTCAAAGCAGCAACATGCTTCCTGTCTGAATACGTGCTGATGTGAAAGAAGGAATTTGATAGATACAGTCTCCCTGCAACCTATACATTTCCTTCTGCTTCCCTCCTAGGAACCAGTGGCACTGAAACACCCCTTGCTCCCAAGGCCAGGTAATCATCTCATCTCTGTGAAAAATGCAGGGCTCAGATTTCCATCTCTTTTAAAGGCAGAAGCAGAGAGCTACAAACCCAAGGGACACTATTGCTGTTTTAGGCTTTTCAGGGCAGTTGTTATCTCTGGCTTATGTTTGAATGAGGTTATATTTCTAAACTTAGCAGCAGGCTTGGTGATGATTTTTCTTGCCACTTAATTTTCTTACAACATGGTTGATAGATACACTCCTTTAACAGACAGGAGTATAGACTACTCTGAATAAGGCACCTTATTTTATCAAGTCCTGCTGTACTAATGTTGTTCTTGACTGTAAATGAAAACTGGACAGCTCCTACCCACTTTTATTAAGTAACATTCCACAGTGTTCGGGTTCGTTATTGTCCAGCTGTTCCAGTCCCTCAATACAGAGGACTTTGGAGACTCTTTTAAGTCTTGTCACTACAGGAGGCAGCAAAAAAAAAATTCAAGTAGCCAGTATCCAGTAATTGTAACGAAAAAAACCTTCAGATAAAGTTCTAGCTAAATCTTATTAAAAAAATACTTCTAGTAAACTTTAACTTTTTATATATAGTAGCTTTATCTTAAGTATCTGACAAAGCACCCAGACATCCAAATGATGGACACATTTCCCATCACTCACAAAACTTCTTTCAACTCCACTTCCTGATGATATTAGTAGTACCACTTCCACTTTCACCTGATGATCTTAGTAGTATCAGTCTAAACCTCTTCCTAACATGCAAAAAAACCCAAACTCAACATTTATATCCTGGAAATTTACAACTCTCATTTTTAATCAGCAGAATAAAGCTTTATGAGAGACATTAACATACTAAACATGATCAGGGTACTAATGCCATTACTAATGATACAATTACTAAAATAATTCTCTGTTTGGATCTGCCTTGTAGAAAGAGCATTGTATGCTTTTCAAAGACTTGCAAGTAAAGTTGGTAGTCTTGAACACAGAATTGATGAAATAAAATACTTGTAGAATTCTGATTTTTCACTGCTTGAAGCACTAAAGAAGTTATAGTTTCTAAATATTTTTATCAAATGAGTCAAAATAGGATTAATATGGAAATAAGTTTAAAAACCCCTTTTTAATGGTGAATATCAGATCACCAATCCCTTTTGTTATTAAAAAAATTACAAATTTGAGCAGAATGCTTTTAATGGGTGTCTTGATAGACAGATTTTCTTGCTACAGAAGGAGCTGGGGAAAGTTCCTTGCAACAGGTAAAAATTTTAAGAATAAAAATATTTAATATAACTCACAGGATCACAGAATAGCTGAGGTTGGAAGGGGCCTCTGGAGGGCATCTTGACCAAACCCTCAGCTCAAGAAGGATTTCCTGGAGCTGCTTTCCCAGAACTGTGTCCAGGTGGCTTCTGAATGTCTCCAGGGAAGAAGACTCCAGACTGGGTAACCTGAGCCAGAGCTCAGTCACCCTCATAGTGAAGAAGTCTTACTCTGACATTGGTTGCAAACCATATTTTACATAAAATATCAGTTTTACAATGCTTTCATAAGACCTCAGATTTGTAGTCTACACAAGCTTCATATTAACCTGGGGTTACTTTGGGTAAGTAAATAAAATAGATCAAAAGGCTATATTTTTTGTGGTTGAGAAGTAATTAATATTTTATCTAAAGGGCTTTAGTTTTATTTCAAATCTATGCTAATAACAGTTACTACTTACTATTTTAAACAGTTCCAAACTTAAAACATGCACAAATTTTTGTGAAAGGCCTTCATTATGATAAAAAAAGCAAGTTTGTTAAGAAGGTATGAACTGTACAATAGCAGGGATTTCAAACTACCCAGACATTACTGGCTATTCCTTGTATCCTTTAAAATGACAGATAAATTTTAGTTAGTTTTTTTGAAGTTTCGTAAGTCAGAGCAGTATAGGCTCCATCAGTTTTGAGCTATAAGAGCTCACTTCTCTTCAGCAATCATAAATTCTAGCAATTACTTCATTTGTTCCATGTTTCTGGTCATGGCCAAGCATCAGTAAGGAGACTTGCACTTTATTCATCAATCACAGGGAAACCAGTAAATCAACCACAAACAGAACACAAAACGTGACCTGGCCTTACTGACAGGGTTGAAAACTGTCCCTCTATGTTGATAACTTTGATCCAAAATTTTGAGTTTCAACATAATCAGTCAGAACATGTCACTCCTATTATCATTAATAAAGACTGGAGGTTTTTAAAGAGATACCTAGCAGAATGCAACATATATGATTCCAGAGCTTTTCCTTAAAAAAATAATTTAAAAAAAAGGTAGAACACAAATATCTCCTATCAAAATTTGTATGATGGGATTTATTAGCATCCCATGGCAAAAAAGTAGGAACTGTAAATGTTTATAAACCTACACTGGCTGGAACTTCTCCATGAAGAGTGGGTGTCAGCTGTTTAGAAAGAGACAAATTGGGAAGGTTCTGTTCTGCCCTTGATGTGTGCACAGACTTTAACTTCAATTAGTGTCATTAATCGAGGAGAATCAGCTCCCAGGCCTACCATAATTTGATGCTGGTGTCCCATCAGGTACCCCCTGCACTGAGAAAAGACACACCCTGACACTGACAGTGACGTATCACCTGGCTCTGAGCTCAGTCAGATGCCATATGCTTCAGCTGAGAGATAGCTGACAACCACGACAGCACATCAATTATTGTCATCCAGCCACGCACAGAAACACACATGGGCTCATCCCAGCTTCCTTGTCATATCACTACAAGAACTCATTAAGTGTTCTGTATTTAAAGCCTCTAGAAAATGCAATTAATCTAACTGTGGCTGACGCAAAGGCTTGGGTCAGGCAAGGATGGTGCCTGCAAGGGTTCTATGGTTGAGGCTGACAGCACCACAACCAGCAGTTTGGAAGACACCCCTAGTGTCTAGACACCCCTAGAAGAAGAAAGCTGGTTCTGAAATTCACTCCTAGTTGAATCCAAATGGAAATTTAGCTATGTACCTTGACTTTTCAACTCCTTCTATAAGTAAATGTGAGAAATGGATATCTAAAAATCGGGTGAGGCTGAGTTCTAAATCTGTGTGAAAACTCCAGCTGTGGCTGGGCAGGAATTTGGAGCCCAGCTTATGCAGAACACCAACCACATCTCAAACTGACTGGGGCAGCAACATGGTAAACAGAATCCAAAGCTCCATTTTTGCTCCCCTGGCTGATAGTGACAGTTTAAAAATATGCAATCCCTACTCCCAAATTCTTTTTCTCATACAAGAAAATGCGTGCTTTAAGACTTTTACCCGGAGTACTTGATTATTACTTCCCTTTCTGGAATACAATTTCTATCCTTATTGAAGGATCCAATCTAGAATTAGAAAGAAAATTACACCACAGCTCAATTCTTTTTGTTCACTGATGTGATTTCTCAGACATTAAATCCGAGTAAGCATGGAAACTGGAAGTGGCATAAAGACAAAAAACCCCAAGATACTTGGAATGCATAAAAAATACAAACAAAATATTTTCTTAACTGAACAGTTCTTATAGACAGGAAAAATAACCCTTAGAAAATCACCTGATAAAAACTATTTATAAATTTCCTGTACTGTAATACAACAATATATTTCAATTTTTTTGTTTTCCTCAATGTTTTTGACAGTTCTTGAGCTTCCCTTTTCATCAGTAACATTATTTTCCACAATAAAACATACATATTGTAGCACTAATCACAGAATTAATCATCATAAGACCTTCAATACTCCTGGTTTTGTTTCTGTTGCTAAAAAGCTGGTGAAAGTCATATGGAGAAAATGATTCTTTGTAACTTTGAGTGGAAAAAAATCAGGTTTTTTTTCTGGTGCAGCCTAAACTTCTTTTCTCTAGTCTATACAATGAAACTATTTTTTATTAGAGTTTGCCAAATTAAATTTAATACTTTTTTGGAAAGTTTTAAAGTTTGGAAATTTGTACTTCAAAACTTGTATTGACTGTTTTTAATTCAATGTACTTAAGCAGCCTATGCTAAACAGTATGAAAATGTAGCTTCCACATTAGAAAAAAAATGCAGCTTTTTTTGCATGGTACTCATATTCTTCTCCCACACACTGAGTAAAATATTTGGATTAAAAGGGACATTAATGAACTTATGTGATAAATAAGTATAATTTAAAATCATTTCAAAGGGCAATGAAAGATACTTACGTGTCAATACTTTAAAGAGTCTGACTGGCTATAAAAATTCTGATACCTGTTTGCACTTTTGAAATGGATATTGTTTAGAATTACACTTACTATATACTAGGAAATTATGCAAAGAGTAATTCAAAAGTTGTGAAGTCTTCACTTTGTGAAGTGCCAAGGGTACTGGTGGCATTGTCAGTCGGTGCCTCCACTGTGTGAGACTAGTCCCCTTGGCATTCTAATTGTGGGTGGAATTACCTCCAAAGGCCGTGCGTTTGCTGTGGACTAAATCACAATTATTGCAAAGTGAAGGCAATTACTGCAGAACAGCTGAGGCTTGGGAACATATGGCCCTGAAGCAACTTGTCGGTGTATGTTGGCCCTAAGTGATGTTGAATATCCATGTGATTAAGGCTCTTTAAGGGCTTTAAAACTAGGTTGAAGTTGCCTAGTAAAAAATGGGTGCTTTTGAAATGTGTAACTTCTAATAACATTGTAGAAGCATGACTAAAAAAAAAAAAAACCTTTGCAATGTCTACAGAACTTTTGTGGTTTACTCTTATGTGGTCTTGGGACAATTTTGATTTCGGTGGTTGCTTTCTTTTGGTTTTTTTTTTTTTTTTGGTGAAATACTTGATTAAAATAACACAAAACATATATTAAACTTCCTCATTATTTGATGGTGGCTAGTCAAACTACCCCCCTTAATTTCAAACTATCCCCCCTTATATGCTCTTGTTTGATATCTGTAAAAAGTTTTTCATCTCTCAGCCCTGAAAACCAAAGCATGAGATCTGTATCTCAAAATGGATTGTTTCTTTTTCATGCCTCATCAGTCCTGGTAATAAAAGACAACTTGGATTTCACTTTTACTTACTTGGGGCAGGGTCACTCTTTTTGTGTGTGTGTGTGTATTTTTTTTCTACATTATCACTCAAACACACTCATACTACTTGCTGAATGGTTATGGGGTTCAGAGTTATACAAGTACAATAGACATAGAATGCTTTTGAATTATTGATGGAACTGCTTTATGAAAAAGTCCACAGGAAAAAGAAAGGTGTCATTTCTTAATTTCTTTTGAAATAACCACTCAGTCTCGAGGTTTAATTTTTCTTAGTTTTTTGTTGTTGCTAAATTTACATTCATAAGGAAGCTTGAAGTAAGCTTTTTACTTTGAAAAGATGCTTTTACAAAAGGGTTTTAGCAGGGCATTGTTAATTTCCTTTTTATTTCATTGAAAATAGGGTAAGACTGAAATGACCAAGGAACATCTACCGCTGTCTCTATTTTATGTGGAAATTCAATCTGCCATATCAGCCCCTCTTCAAGAAGTCACTCTGTCTTGAGCACAAGGTATTCATCCATTTCACATCCATCTCAAACATATAACTTTGTATTACTTCCTGTCTCACAAATATTTGTAGATAACTGAAACTGCCACCTGAAAAAGCCACACTGAAATGACACTTGCAGCTCTGATTTCATAAGGTCTTTCTGTCTTAGTAAAGTGCATTAATAGGGAATGAAGATAAGAAAGTCATGCAAAATTTGTGATCTGAAACAGCACAGGGATTCTTAAAAGACTGAAATCTCAGCAAAACCAGCAGGAAAACTTATGCTTCAAAAAGTCATGAAATTCAAGAGGCATCCTGGATCCCTCCAAAACACATATGATGTGATCTATTACCATCACTTCTGCCCACAGACTCTGCCTGCTCTCCCGTTACGACCTTGCAGATCTCCCACCCCTTCCACATGGCTCCTCTGAGAACTCCAGCTGGCTTTCACCAACTCCTAACAGGGGAAATTGTGTTTGCTTGCTTTATCCCACCAAACAGAGGCAAGGTGCTGAGGCTCAGTAAAGCTGGCTATGCAAAGAACCACTTGAATTCAGTTATAAAAGGTCAGCAACAATTTTGAAATGCAAACATGGAGGAACAAACAAGTGACTACTTTCTGACTGTTATTTTTAAGTGTCAGGAAGATACTTCACAAAGCAAAAAAGGCAGACCCAGAACAAGCTTATCCTATTTCAATGGAAAAATATAACCACTCAATAGTTTAAATCAAGCAAATGGTTTCAGACAAGATCCTGATGGATGGCTCTTGGTGGGGAAAGGGAGACGATCATCTTGCAGACTGTTAATGCCATGATGCCTGCACACTTATCTCACTAATTACTGATTAATTCACACTAGCTTCCACATGTATTATGTGGAAACATAGTGAAACACATAGAAAATATGTAAACACCAACAAGACCTTCTGGAAGAATGTCTATTTGGCATTACATCATGCTACTTAAAGGTAATTGTGCTAGTTTTGTGTCAAAGTTTTCGTACCAACAGCTGCTTCATTTTGCCATCTAATCACATACCTAAAAATCCTTTACATCAGCAACAAATTTAACCATAACTGCACCTATCTGCAAAACAAGGGATTAATAGTTTCCAGTTGTTAAAGGAACTTCCCTGTCTGGTCATGCAGGAGCTACTCTGGCAGTCACACTCCACCACCTGAGCTGGGACTAAAAACCCTTTGCAGCTACACCCCCCACACTCACATAGTGTGTATTAACATACATTGCTGGATTAATAGCTGGTGAATAGCAGTATACCAGCTCTACTTTCAAATATAGTTTGTAGACATATTTCTGTGTTTTAATATTTCTACTTTCAGGTGTCTACTGAAAAAAAAAATCTGGATTCTACACATGAAGATGTATCTTTCAAATCTTGAGGCTGTACTGATAGATGGCCCAGCTGAGAGATGGTACAATAGAAAGAAGTTATTTGTAGAACAGATCTTTTAATTTTTTTTTTTTTAACAGACTTTATGTGTCAATTATTACACAGGAAAATTTTGTAAGAGTCCACATGTGAAATGATTAGAGCATTTATCACTAATTAGTCTAATGGCACCTACTGTTAAATATTTATAACGATCAAGAAGGCTGAACCATCAACAGCAATATAATTGAGATTCACAGAATTCAGAGTCTAGAGATTAAGAACAGTTTCTACCAAAATTAGGTACTCTAGGGATACAGATAAAAATAAAGAATAAAGTAGGGAAAGGGAATAAAAACTGATGACTAGGAAGACTGAAAGAGTAATTTCACTTTGTAATCTGGTATTACCTATAAGAAGGTGAACCTAGTAAGCAAATTTTAAAAGTAGTTAAAAGTTTAGGCACCTTGTAAAGGAGAGAAAAAATCAAGTAAAAGGGTCACGAGTGATAGTCCTTTGCCATCATGAAAGCTCACCTTTGTTTGAAAAACCCTTACACAAATACTTAGATTCCAATGTGGTTTCAAAGGTGATGAGGTAAAAAAGGGCACAGGTCAACTTAAATGTTCTGAAAATTGGTGTCCTCATAACTATTATATATCAATTTCATTTAATAACAAACACATTCAAGATCATTTAAAATTAACCAGCTACTGCTGGCATTCAAAAACTCATTTTGAATATTCAATTCCATCTTCATTCATTGAAGACAGTTTGCAAGGTTAACCATCCTAAGAACACAAGTCTTTGCTGATGCATTTTAGTAGGTTAATGCTAGTAAGAAAAATTTACATGTAGTAATTACACATCTATATATGCAAACAAATCCCACTGGCACCCCAGTATCTGAGAGAGGACAACACAGACTCCTCAAAAGCTGTGTTTCAGCTTGTGCCCATTGCCTGTCACTGAGTACCACTAAAGCCTGACTCCACACTATTACCAGACACATCAAAATTAGCTTTTTAAGTAGTGTCAGATTCATACCAAAAGAGGAAATACCCTGTATCTTTTTCTATGATATGATATGCACTGATGCCTACTGTCTTCAGCAAATAATACCACAACAAATTTAATATTTCTCAAGACCAGAGGCAAAATCACAGAAGAAAAAAAATTGCTTACTGGTAATGCTTCTTCAGCTTAAAAAACCTGTATTATAAAATGTAATTTATAGTCATCACAGTTTTTTTAGTATACATATCGCTATGTGCCTAATTACACATTTGTATATGGAAACTCAAGGCAAGTACTTGGAATGGCTATTTTTCAATATCTGTGTTTCATTTGGCATTTTAATCTACTTAATCAACACTGACATATTTAAAAAATCAGTCATCTAACTTCTCTGCAAGAGTTATGGTCTTACAAAGCAAAGATCTTTTGGTTTAGTTTTCCTGCAATGTTTCTCAGAAAAGCTTAGTTTCCCTTCTAAAATTTGCCATGGTCAGTGGCATTGCAAATAAGCTCATTAATGCATTTTGCATTCTCAAGTATTACATTTGTTCAACAGATTTAAAAATACGTAACTCCACATGCTCATTATCTTCTTCAGTTTAGTTAGGAGGCTGTCAACCTTGTCAATTATATTACTTCAGAAACTTCCCTTTTATTTTTTCTCCTGTATTTTCTAAGCTTTCTGATCGTGATCTACAAAATTTTTTTCTATAGCCTCACTTTGTCTTCAAATAGCCTTTTTTGAAAGAATCTCCCCTTTAATTTTTCATCAGACTTTGTAGTGCACAGGTAGTATATCTTTATTATTCCAGTGTTGCTTTCCATCTTTTATGGATTCAATTTTCACTATGTATTATATTCTGCAGACCTATTGTCCTTTTCACCTCCCTGGTTCATCCTTCTATTCTGTCTTTTTTACCTGCAAGCCCCTTCTCCCTTATTGTGACCTTTTCCAGTCTTTTGAAATCTCCTCAGTATGTGCCTGTCCTTCAAGTCACACTGTTACCCTTCAAATAATTTTGCTGACTGCACCCTGGACCTCTGTTTGAAGACTTTATTCTAAACTACTTTCAAGACATATTTTAATTGTAGACAACCCAGAAAAAAAAATCAACTATCTTTTAATCTGAGAACCTACCAAACCAGGAAAACGATCCCATGCCGTTCAGGGCTCTGATTACTACCAAAGAAGTGCTGCTTTCTCTGAAGAGTTTCAATAGTCAGAAGGTAAAAGTGCTGAACTTCATTGGAAAGAAGACTGGAGAGCGAAAAAATGAGGATATTCAAGTAACTTACTTAAAATATAACTATTTAATCAATGTTCCAGTTCATATTTTCACACGATCCTAGCTGAAGGTTTTCAATCAGTTCTGTAAAACCTGTGTGTAGCCTTACTGATGAAAAGACGGAATAATGTGTTTAGTACTTTAGCTCTACTAGCTGCCACATGCAGATTAAGCAAGTTTGATCTCTAAGCTTTGATTCTGTCAGAGAACTTTACAGGTAGTTAAGCAATAGGTGTAACTGGATTTTATGGGATATAATGCCATTTTCTGGGACGCTATGCTAACCCCATGTTCACCAAATGCTCGCAAATGAGCAAAATTTCTTAAAGGCTGCAGCCATATTCTGTCACTTCGAATTTTCATTTCATGCTTATCACTGCAATTTGAACTGTGAAAACTTACAGATCAAATACTGAGAAAGGGACGTGCTGTGTCCCCAGGAACAGCCTGGCAGATCTTATTTCCTCCTGGTATTTTCTTACTTGCTGTAAAAATCATATTTTTAATATACAAAATTTTGTACATGCCTCAATACCTCAGGTGTTTGGCTTTAACAGAATTTGCTCCTTCCTCATCTTTATTGGTACAAGCCTGATCTAGCATCAAATGAATAAAGTATTAATATAAGGAAACAGAAAATAGGCTGAATGTTTTAGAGGACACACAACATTGGTCAAATACAAATCTAAACAGAAAACATATTTAATAATAACTGTTCCATTTCTATAGCTGATGATGTTACAATAAAAGATACAACTCACAAATATCCATTTACCTAGTACATCAACAGTACATATGGTAAAGGCATCTGAATCAGTAAGGAAACTCAACTTTCATTTCCTTCATTAGCTTTTGTCTTCTGGACTTGCCCTTTTACTAGTTTTTATCATGTTATTTTCCACTCCTTTTCAGTTTATGAATTGTTTCTTTGTAATTAAGAGCTACGTGCACACATCTGTGACTCTTGCACATTTCTGGCCACTCTTAGTATTTGTAGGAAGCTCTGGTCTGGTGACACAGGAGCTGGGAACAGTTGGAACTAGACTTTTGGAATTTATAAAGAGCTGTGCCATTTTATGGTGTAGGGCCAGGAAGTTCTCTGATACAATAAATATCTTACAAACAATACCAAATAAGCACCTTCTTATGTCCTTAAGAATTCAATTTTAGGGTATGACTAAAAGGAATGATGAACTATAAATTAATCGCTACCACATTCCTAATTTTCAGTTATTTTAAAATATTTGTTTGAAGCATTAATTGTCAAAACAATGACATGCCATAATTGGCCCTAATAGTTTAATGCTAAGATAGGAAGGGGCTTCATAATAACAGCGCTAACTTCTAAAAAGCTCTGTCATTTCCCTTTATTACCAAAGATGAAATTTCAATGTTCCTCACAAGGAACATTATTTCAATGTCCATGCAGTGATAATCCAGGTAAAAAGGGACCTATTCAACTCAATCCATTAAAGCTGAAAAGTGTGTTGAAGAGTTCTACTGCAATTTATTCCTTTTTTGTGAACTAGGAAAAAGGAACCTTGCTTTAAGGCTTATTTTAAGGCGTTAGATGGAAATTTTTTTTGTCTTCTTTGAAGATTTTATATCCCATGTCTTATATTTCATTGCAGTACATATTTTCCTAATCAAAGCGAATTGCTTCACCCTTTTGAGAGCTAAAACTGTACGATATTGTTAGAACTATTTTCTAACTATTCAGTTAGAAAAAAGATCAAAATTAATATAAGCTATATGTGTATTTAAATATCATCAAGGAAAACTTAACATGAAATAGTCAGGCCTAATTATATCTAAAATAGCTTGATAGCAGTTTCATGCCTCATTCATGGAAACACTGATATTTCTCTTTCCCAAAGAAGACGTACAGATGCAGAATGACTTATGAAAACTTTGGGTAACTAAACCAAGGTAGATGAAGTCCAAAGACTTGAACCTGGTCCCTGAAGTCTACATGCAACCATCCACCTACATCTTCCTTAGATCCAAGTGGATCTAGACACAAGAGACTTATTCAGGAAGCACAGTGTACCATTCTCTAGCAAACATTCAAGCAGACTAAGGAGAAACAACCAAAGTACCTAAAATTAATAGAAGAATTCTTCATACTTGGATTTAAAATACTATCTTTTGTAGAGGAAGATAAAACAGAAAAACGAAAGTGATTTTCAACTCTTCAAGAAGTATTTTAGTATCTCACCAAGGAAATAATTAAGAGAAAAAGAATAAGAAAAGTTTTTTAAAATATGTGAAATATATAAACCAATGTAAAGACCTTAACAACCAACATAAATAACTGTAGATATTATCAAGAAAGTCAGAAAGTATAATTGAACTGTAGCCTATCCCTTAATACAAATCTCACTGTATTGTTACCCAAGCCTGGTATTTTTAGTCCAGTAGAAAAACTTTCTCATTATTTCAAAATGCAACTGATAAAATTTTTCACTGTATGCAAGTTGGTAACATTTGCCTTTAAAGAATTCAAATAAAAATGGAAAATGATAGATGCTAAATTTTCTTGTAAGAGTCACCTAAAATTTTTATGAGTTGCATCATTAGTTACTACTGTACTTATGAGGATTGTTAGGCATTAACCATTTACTATAATTTTTAAAGACATGAAGAAATGAAATTTTAATTGAAGTCTAACCCTTAAGTATTGGTGAATAATTTAATTTTCTTTCAACTAATAACGTAAAATAAGCTATTTCTCTAGAAGATTATTACTTTTCTATCCTTTTGTCTTACAGTATACTCTTATTTCTAGCACTTTCAATATCCCTCAATATTAATTAGCAAGAACACTGTTAATTTGCTTGGTTTCTAATAAAAATTTTGCTCCTATGCTCTGGTGCATCACTGCCTACAAAAATTGTCTTAGATGTAATAGGATTTCTTGAAGGCAGTAAGACTTGTTCTTTCATATACAACACTGTCCTGTCTCAACATCTTAAAATACAATTGATATATATTTCTGTTTATGATTGGGAAGGTGAATTGTGTGTTTATGCCAATACATATAAATGACAGAAGCTTCAATGTGCCTTTCTCTTCAGATGAAACATCCGTACACCTGCAGTAAACATTTAATTCAGCTAGTAAAATCCTGAAACCACTTTAAACTACTTTATAACTTTATCTCTGTCAAATGACATTTTTCATACTCTATTTTACTTATTCTGAGTTATTTATGTTAAATTATATCAAGAGGAGATTGAGAATGAATGACAATAAGGTTTCCATGGAATAATCAGACATCTGTTGTTGTTTTTCACTCAAAGGTATTTTTCTGAACTCAGATTTTTAAAAACCCTGGTCCATCTTTCTACAGTGAAAAAACAACACAGAAATTATATTCTGAGGAAGATTATTTTACCCCATAAACCTAAAGATTGAGCTGTGAATATATTATTCTGAGGTTACAGTTCAAAGAATTCAAACATAATTAAAGGATTTTTCATCTACCTCTGTGGATTGTGATTGAAAATGTGCGTTGGAGAAAGGCTGGCAATAGCTGTTAAAGCAGAAGACAGGCAATTCAGGCATATTTATTCTTTTTATTTTAATATTTTCTTTTTCTTTCTTTTTCTGCTTGTCATTACAGTCCTTCAGTCTTGAGTTTATTTTCAGTGACTTTGTTTCCCCACCAGTTACAACTGAGTACATCATCACCCCAAATCAGCAAAGTATACAATATCTTGAGGTAAACTATATTTGTTTGCCTTTAGCTTGTTTTCCCAAGGAAAATGTAGATATCCTCTGGGTCATTTTCTCAGTACACAAAGTATATATACTGCAGGCACTTGCATACATAATTGATAAGGTGGGAGAGAAAGAGGAACAGATTCTTAAGAGAATTCGTATAATCTAATCACATTTTTGTGGGAAGTTTCAAAAAATGTAAAACTAAGCTGTCTCCAGTCCTTGTGTCACTCCCCTTTCACTTCCAACTGACGCACATTGGAAACACAATGTTTTTCTGGATGTGAAAAATACTTCCACTGTATTCAAAAATACATGCCAACATACATTAAAAATTTACCCAGTTTGCACAGTAGGATACACTTTTAATGCAATGCAAATTTTGCTTGTTAAAGGTCATTTTCTTTCCCAGAAGGTGCATGAGCTCAGACCTAGACTGACCCCCGGTCCTCTCTGGGAATTGGCTCTGCAGAGCTGTCTAACCGTGAAATCCATACCAAATCAAGCATGGATAATGTTTTCAGAAAGGCAGGCAAATATGAAGTGTTCTTCTTATATGCATTAGGTTAGGACCCACATTTCATACCTGAAAACAGGTATTAGAAATGATAAATTAAATTAATTAATTAATTAACTAATCAAAGGCCACATTTGGTAAACATTGAGCTACAACCACTTGCTATCTAAGTATCAACGGTGGAGAAAAAAAAGCCTTTTTGGTTTTTTATGGGATTCATTATAGATCATGTGCTGGCACATACTGAGTTACCACTCACTCCCTCTCTCCACTAAGAAAATGTAAGCAATTTTTTTCTAGTAAAACTTTAGACTTCTTTGAAAATTAAAACTTGGGGCACTTTTGCACATAACCATTTTCAGAAGGTAGCTATGAAAGGAACATTCAAGAAAAAAAAAATCAGAAAACATCAGAACTTGGCTGATATGGAAACACAGACTTCTTAAAAGAAACTCTTTGATATCTGGAACTATGGGGATATAAAATTAACTGCTCCAGTATGAGGCACCGGAAAAAACTGTGTTCATGGACTGCATAATTTAAAAGATTGTGCAATTAAAGATCTATATAACTCTTCATAACATTCTAACTGCAGTCTCCATAAAGCCTATAAACTAGATGGCAGCATAAAATTATTAGACCAGCACTTACAGCTTTGCTTATTATAGCGCTGTTATTTTCACACCATTATTAATAGAACCAGGGCTAAGTAAGCATAGCTCCTTAGTAGTAGCAAGGATTTGTGTGACATCCTGCATCACTGCTAGTCAATACAAGCTTTTGGAGAAGAGTAAGCAAGACAAAGATCTTTCTTGGGAAAAAAAACCTGTGGATTTGTGGGGTTGTATTTTTTTTTAAGTAAAAAGAGCCCCCGTTGATGCAGTAAATGATGCATAGGAACAGGATGGTAGAAAACTTGCATTTGCCATTATTTTTTGATAACACTCACAGCTGAAGTGGAGGAATGAAAACAAAAGTAAACATGAAAAAAATTTCAAATATCTGAAAGCGTGCTTGCTTTCTCCCAGGGAAAACTACACAACTTTATTTGGAATCTTAAATGTAACAGCAAGACAGTTACATCATGACTGCATCTCACCTGCCCCTCAATGTTTTCCAGTATCTATATCTAACATTATCTTAGTAAAACAGATTACAGGAAGAAAGAAAGAAAATTCTCATTAACTGTGAAGACAAAACCTCCCAAACAACAATTGCAAAATGTGTTCTTATTTCTATTTTTTTTTTTTTTTTTTTTTTACCCTGNNTTTTAACACTTGCACTTCTGTCGGAGTTTGGATCTAGTTTGTTTGGGTTTTTTGCCGGTCTTTGTGCTGTGAGTTTTCCTCCACCCCAACGGGAGCTGCCATCAGCCGTCTCTCCCCACAGCCGCGGGGGAATCATCGCGCCCAGAGCTGGCGCTGTGACCGGAACTGCACCAAGGGAAAAGGTGCCCGAGGCCAGGCAGGCTGCCACTGGGTTTCTGGTTGGTTGTTGGTTAATGACATAATTGTTATTATTTGTCAGCTTGATTTTAGATATTAGTAAAGAACTATTATTCCTATTCCCATATCTTTGCCTGAGAGCCTCTTGATTTCAAATTTTTTAAAATAATTCAGAGGGAGAAGGGTTACAGTTTTCCATTCCAAGGGAGGCTCCTGCCTTCCTTAGCAGACACCTGTCTTTCAAACCAAGACAACTTCCCTTTCCCATGCTTCACAGGCAGGTGTTTATTTTATCTGGATTAAAACTGTCAGATCCCCACAAGCTGAGTTGAATCTGCTCAGCACAGCCAGACAAATATCCCTTGTGCAGGTGCTATGCCAGCCACAGAGCCTATGCTGCCCATGGGCTCCCTAGGGCTGCTCACTTCTGCTGGCTTCTGCAGCCAGTTGTTGGAGCTGATGGCTGGATTTCCATGGGACCACCCTTTGGGAATGACTGATTATGCCCATCAAGTCCTCTCTCATTTTCTCACACACCAGTCTGAAAAAAAATATGAAAGGAAGGGTAAACAGGAACAGTGAATAACAAGTTCAGCCCTGTTCCCATCTGCATCACCAGCCAGGCAAAGGAGGGGATTGTCCTGCTCTGCTCTGCACTGGGGCGGCCTCACCTCGAGTGCTGGGGGCAGTTTTGGGTGCCACAATATAAAAAATACATGAAGCCATTAAAGAGTGTCCAAAGAAAGCGATGAGGGTGGTAGAGGGCCTTGAGGGGAAGCCGTATGAGGAGTGGCTGAGATCACTTGGTCTGTCCAGCCTGGAGGAGACTGAGGGATCTCAATGGGGTCTTCCACAACCTTGTGAGGAGAAGAGGAGGGGCAGGAACAGATCTCTTCACTCTCAGGACTCAAGGAGATGGCCTAAAGTGTCAGGGGAAGTTCAGGTTGGCTGTCAGGAAAATGTTCTTCCTCCAGAGGGTGTCTGGGCACTGGAACAGGCTCCCCAGGGAATGGGCACTGCACCGCCCTGGCAGAGTGCAAGAAGAGTTTAGACAACGCTCTCAGGCACAGGTGTGACTCTTGGGGTCGACTTACAGTAAAACATTATGCCAAAGCCTAAGCTATCTTTACAGGTTGGATAGCTTCTACCTTCCTTTTTTTCATGAGTGTCTGAAATCTCAGTTCATCTATGTTATCTGAACAGCACGGTTGTTATATAGGGACATAAAAATGCATCAGATGTAATCATTATAAATTAATCCTCCTTCACTTTTTCCAGATGGACTGACAAAAGTTGTTCATGCAAACTCTACTCACCTATTTGCCAGGATTTTTTTACATTTTTGAAAATGATATTTTTATTTTTCTGATAATTTTGGAGGTGGCCAAAGGATTATAAGACTGATTCTATGGTTTTTCATCTTCTTGATGTTTATGTGGCAATAATAACATGATTTTGAAGATGGATTATCTCACAAGAAGAGTATTTAATGGCCTTTCTCCCTTGCAGACTTTTGCAATTGTGGTTTAGGCAAAATGTAGTTTAGACTAAGAGTGGTAATAAATTCTACTAAAACCTAACTTTAAGTTACTCTTTCATAGACTTATATATCTAATTCAGGGCTTCCAAACAATAAACTTCACATATTCACATAAGCACAATTCCACTAAAAATAATTTAAATTTTTCTTCCTCATAATTAACTGAAAAAATCCTCACAAAATAAAATAACAATCAAATATAAAAAAATTGATTAAAACTCAACTCTACTGCATTCTTACTTGCACTTCACATTTATGTAAACTATTTTTTTAGATTAAAATATGCACCTAAAATAATGAGAGGGAAAATGAGTTTGGGTGGAATGAAACAGACAGAAAGCAATGGAAATAAGCAAAAGGTGTGTATTGGGAATGCTGCATATTCCTTATCCACTTTGTTATTTTAATGTATGTTGCAAAAGGAAAAGACAATGACCAAGAAGCAATGGATAGCAGAGATGAGAATGGAAGTAAAATCTTATTCCTGCCTTGAATTTAAAAAGAAAAAAATAAACCTTACACTGAAGTAACAAAAATTTTATAGATATTTGTAAGCCAGAATCAACAATGACATTAGTGCTGCTTATCTACACTTGATAGACAATGGTGAGAGATCTTGAGTTACAGCTTTGTGGTTATGCCAGTCTCCTATCTTCATATGCTTTTATTTTCATAAAATATCAACCTTGAAAACTTAACTCTTCCAAAAGCTATTTTCCTTTCAGAGGTAAGGTATCCAAGCTATTTGAATCAAATCCACAAGGGAAAGAAGAAAATAATCCTACCTTATTTATCTGAACCTGCTGAGAACTTAATTTTCAATTACACATTGCGGAATCAAAGGCATACAGTAATTTGCTGGAAAAGATATTCTGTGTGAAGAAAGCTCCTCTTGAGATCTGATGGCTAAGGGAAAATAAGGGTTAAGAACATTGTCAGACATATTCTGGACTAGACCTGCACAGGCATATGAATTTTCTAGACAATTTGTGTGTCTTTGGAAGACCCCATACAAACACACTCTAAATATCTGAAAATTCTCGAAAACACAGAGTTAATGCTTTTTCCCTGTTACATAAAACCTGGAAAATATAGGTACTTTTTCTTAAAATCAGACTTTCTCTGATGTTTCAGACTGGGCACTTCTATCTTTTCGGAAACCTTCAAGTCTGCCTTTGAAGAAAGTTCTGTAGAACTGAATGCAGGAGGAAAAACATGGAACCTTTTACTTATAGAAAATCCATCTGGTTTAGTTTGAGGTGTTGACCTTTCAATACAATATTCTTATTGTAAGGTAGCTTGCATCAGCATGGACTGCTGAGGAGTAACATTCTGTTCTTTTTTATGTTTATTTAAATAGAAATCAGGACATTAAACTAATTAACTCAGACATTCTTGAAAGCAAAACATTGATTTAAAATGCCAAAGGTGTGAGATTCAGTCTTGCCTTTTGAGGTAGCATTTCACATTTAAACTTAAAGAACTAAAAGGTGAGCATGTATTATTTTCTCAATTTTTTCAATTTAACTATTCCCATTTTTCCATTTAGAAATTCTGACACAGATGTCTGAAATTGCTAATTTATTTAAATATTTTTTTTTATCTCCAACGTGCAGAATGGTAATTTAAATAAATTGACTCACTTCTGCATGACACAATTCAGCTGCAAAATGTATTTCTAAAGGGAAAGATATGATTTTAAATACTTCAAAAAAACTGAAAAGCTACTTATAAAAAAAAAAAAGCAGTGAACCTTCTGAAGAAGATACTAGGATTCATCTCACCAAGACTGAATCCACACTCTTAGCACATCATTCCTGATTTTTCTGGCTAATGTGAAAAAAAACAATAATTATAGTAAAGATATAGTTAGGGAAAAAAAAAAAAGAAGTGTCCCATGTTGATAATCCTGCTTAGAACTGTTTCACAAATTAGTATAGTAACTTGCCTGACAAGCATGTAACACCCTATTGTAAATTACTGGCACAAGTTCAAAGTAGATAGAGGAATAATGAAGACCAAAAAATCCTGAACAAACAAAAAGTAGCATCAACTGCCTTTACTAATCCTCCCTTGTAGAAGCAATGGATATGCTGTGCAACCACAAGCAGTAAACAGCTGATCTGCTTGGGGATGGAAGAAAAACTGCAGAAAAGAACCTGCACACCCAAAGCAGGAAGCAGAAGGAGTTTATGCACCTCCTCCAGAAAATCAGCTTTGTTAATTTCTTTTGGGGTAGGAAAGGTTAGGAAAAGGACACAAAAAAGTTCATAGAATTATAAAATTATTTAGGTTGGAAAAGATCTCCAAGGTCAGAGAGTTGATGACCCAACACTGTCAAACCCACAGCTAAACCACCCAAAGTGCCACATCTACATGTGATGTAAGTGGCTCACTTCCTGAGAGACTTAAAGAACTGGCAGTCTCAGTGAAGGCAAGAATTTCTGGTAATTCTAGGTTGTTCCCTAAGTCTTAGCAAAATAAAGAATATACAAAGCACATAACTTTGATCCTCATTTCCTTCATGGTGTCATTAAACAATCTTCAATGACCATGTTATCATTCAGGATTATAGAGTATTCTCCTGCTTACACACTGTATGGGAAAATTAAACATTGAATCTGACACAGAGTTCTTGATTTTCACATGATTGCTTAATACTTACTAGGGAAAAATGGCAATGCATAATTTTTAACAGCAAGAAGTCAGGTATACTTCATCCTCACTTTAATTACTTTTTTTAAAGACAGAATTCTTTCTTTAAACTAATTTGTAATGCATATTATTTGAAAGGAACATATATTTTACAAGTGTGAACTTGCATACATACTAGAAACCCTTTATATTTTCATGCTTTCTTAAGAATAGTAGGTGCAGGAAAATTTCAGCCATTTCACATACCTAAATACAATTCCAAAATATGTCAGGTTGATTGCTCTATTCATGCTTCTCAGTTGAACAGTGAGTCTACTGTGCATGATATCAAAACCTTTTTGGAAAAAATGGTTTTAAAGAAAAGAAGACTGCTTGTCTTTTGCCCTCTTCTAAATTTAATTAGAAAGGGTTTTTGTTGCTTTAGTTCAGAGGAAAGTCAGGTGCTCTGAAACAGAAAGTTTGGAAAGAGATACCTACAAAACACTATTTTATAATGCAACATGTACCATGAAGGAGAGATGTTTGAAACCCTCAAAGCAAAATTATACATCTTTTGTTTCATTATAGACTAAACGATGAACCACATTTTCCAGGCAACCTTATTCAGCAGGTATCTCTTAGTAAACTTCAGAATTATGCAAGACTTTATCATCTATATTAAAAGAACAAGTCAAGAAAAGTACTCTTCTAAATGATACTGGCATATTTTTCTTGTGTTATCCATGGCTGAATTTTTGCAAGGTTAGTTTCTGGGAGAGTAAGAAGAGGCACAGTGAATATCAATGTGCTAAGACTGTAAAGTCCACAAAGCAATCGTTCTAGAATGAAATTTGATAAATACGCATTAGAAGTGAAAGACAGGATCTGAATTTTCCTTTGAGAAATTATTAGTAAAGCAGAAAATGACAATGAAAAATCCTATCCTTTTCTACTGAATTTTAATGATTCTATCCTATTGCAAAACCAGGAGGGTACATATTTAAAAAACACATTCACAAACATTTAAGAAACAGGTAGAGTAGGGAAAGGATGGGACTGGAGTCAAAAGTCTAAGCTGACAGGAACACAGTAAGGGAGTAGAAAGAAGAGGCAGGACTAGGTCAGGAATATCATCAGACAAGAGTTGATAAGATATATATACTTCAGAAAGCAAATGTCTATTTCAGATTTTGGGATTTTGCAGGGTTTACCAAGTCACACAAATTTCTCTGTTACCCAGAAAACAGATTTTGATCTCAGTGGAAAAACATGCTTCTTGTTCCTGTGACATAAAGAAGTGTTCACAAAGGAGAACAAAATACTGACACCATTTTATCTTACACACAGACTTGTGTATTAATGTTAACTGCTGGGAACATTAGTGCAGGCAAATGCTGCATTAGAAACCTGGACTTCAACCTACAAAGTCACCACTTAATACAGGGTAAGTATAAGAATGCACTCATTCATTTTTCAGGGTTCTTACTCTGAGAGGCAGAGATTTGGTCAAACTGACCGCTCACAGCTACACTGGAAGAGGAGAACAGTTCTTTGAGCACACAAAATCACCTCCTCCAGACAAGTCTGACCTACCTACTTTCCTACACAAAATTTTCAATCTAAATTCTCAGCGTCTCCCTTCTACACCTCTAAAATGAGGGCAACATTAACTTGCTTAGAAATTCTTCACTGGAACTGCCTGCTTGTTGTTCCCTAGCAGCAAGTGTCATTTCATCCACCTTGAAACCTGCCGAGGCAGGTGAAAGAGATGCCATTCCCGCAGACGGGTGTGCATGCATGTGCACCCAGCTCCGCAGCTGAGCCTCCACAGACAAAGTGTCAGCCTCCCCACAGAGTTCCTCCCTTCCAAACATGACCCCCAGGCCCCCCCAGA
Organism: Drymodes brunneopygia; assembly: GCA_013400955.1. Classification (NCBI taxonomy): domain Eukaryota; kingdom Metazoa; phylum Chordata; class Aves; order Passeriformes; family Petroicidae; genus Drymodes; species Drymodes brunneopygia. Next base: position 1,909,546 of record VZTZ01020280.1, on the reverse strand, counting down.
GGGTGGGATCCATCATCCATACAAAGCTGCAGCTCCCGAGTTTGGAACCAGCATCCCCTTTTATGTCAGTGGGGTGGGAACCACGGCACTGTGAATATCTGCACATGCAGTAACTCAGGGCACCCTGTGCACGGGCTCTGAGAGGGGAAGGAGAGAGTGATCATCTAATTAAAGAAGATAACACTCATGGAAAGGCCAATTAGGCTTGCATGAAAAAATCTTCATTAAGGTATTTCCTACATTTTAAATGAATTAATTTGCTTGCTAATAATATTCTTATATTATTTTTCCCAGAATATGTATCTCTGTGTATTACATGTGTACATATAAATTATTCTACTTAATAAAAAGACTCTGGTATTAGATCTAAAATGGAATCCTTTCTGCTCTAGTACCAATTCAGCAACAGCAAGTGAAAAAGTCTAGGGAAGCCATGGGAACTAGCAGAAGATTGAATTGCAATTGTGTTGGGCTAAAGAATCCATAGAAAAAGAAAAGAAAAAAAGCTTCAGCATTACAGAATGAAAACACTGCCAAAACTAATGTCCAGCAAAAAGACCATAGCATAAGACAGATCAAAAATCACACTTTTCAATAGCACACCAGTCATTAGGATCCCTGAAACTATCTAATTGACAGGTAATTTGATATTCTCAAGGTGAGATACCTTTAAAGTCACAGATAAGATCACTGAATGAAAAGCTGAATCTCAGTGGATGAAACAGATTGAAAATTGAATCTGATGTATGTATCTCTCCAATTACCAAGCTAAGTGTACCAGCAACAGGCATAAGCAGACATGTGACAAAATTCTGTGTGAGACTGGTATTGTTACCTTGGACATTTAGCTGGAAATAGTGAATAAATGAAAAAACATTCTGAAGAAAATATTATGTATTACAGAAGGGCTGATAGGATTTTTAGCAGAACCAATTGTATACTGAGTTGCTAAAATATGTATCAACATTAGAAGATAAATGCACAACACTTTTATATGCCTAGAGTTGAGAAATCAGAGAAAGAGCATTAAGCAAGCCTGAAGTCATCTGTTATACTCCTTTCTTTTCACATTTACATGAAATCCTTATAACTTTGGTGGCAAGAGATTGAATATGTATACTGTTTCCCTTGATAGATGAATCCATTATCCTCAGTTTAGAACCAGCTGCCAGTGGAAATATCTGCATTAGCGGAGTCTCCTATAAAAACATTTTTGAAGTACAAAAAACTTCTTACAGCTGACCAGATGTTATCTCTAATGAACCAAAATATTTCCTAAACTTCTGTAGAAAGCAAACATTCTCATTATGGGAATTCTACTGAGTTAGTTCCATGAACCTAATGAATCATTAGTCTTTTTATTTATTTTTAAACTCAAACTTAGTTTCAATAGAAAATGCTGCTTGTCCTTTTGAATGTTTCATGTAAGGCGACACCATCAGGGTTAATTTGTGAAAGAAAACGTTTTACTTCATAAATATATAAAAAGCAGCTGTGTAATTCAGACCAATATAAAATTTCTAAATGCTACGAAGTTTAGTGAGAGCTCCATTCTGTCTGAAATCTTTAATTCATTTAACAAAACTCCTGTAAGGTTTAGCAGATGTCTTTCACAGTCACTATCTGCCCCGGTTCCTTCCTATTCCTCCCCAAATTTAAAATTTTCGTGTATTTTGTATCCATTCTCTGTCTACAATCCAAGCACACAAGCTACTGTTGAAATTACTTCCTTTAAGAGAAATGTTCAGCCAGAAGCAGCTGTGGGAGTGCAGAAACCACAGAAACAGAGTAATTATTTCTTTTGGGGAAACAAATACCTAGCAGTTACTTCCTGTGCTACGTTGAGGGAAAAGTAGACATGTAAGGAGATGTCTGTTTTCTGCTTACAGGCTCGAGGCTGCCAAAGAAATATGATCAGGACCTTGGTGTTAGTTTCAGCTACGGTTTAAACTCCCTACAGCAAAGTTCGTATATACTGGCTTTTATTTTCAGATGCTGGAAAATATTGCTAAGCATTCTAACAGAGCAGTGACAAGTGACTGTTTTTTAAAAAAAATATTAGTCTGGTCTGGTTTCTTTTTTTCCTTTTCGAGACAAGATAACGAATCTAATCCTCACAGCACCATCATAATACTCCTCCCTTCCTCTCTCTACGCTGACTCAGAGAGTGGTGACATTGGTAATTAAAGTGCCAACACCCAGGTTGCTTTTGGTACCAGGCCACTTCCTCATCTTGTGGACAATGATGTTAATCAGGAAGCAATCCAGGCTTCCACCAGAGAAAAATCATGACCTGCCCTATCTGAATTAGTGCTTGATAACTCCCAGATGAGTTAATACAGCAGAAGCCTAATTAAATCCTATCCCATGCATCTTGACTGTGTTGCTGTGTGTCTAGGACAATGAATGAGCACAGGTCTTTTAGGGATAGCTCTTAAAAAAAAAAACTTAAAAAATTAAAAGCCTTCTTTTAGATTAGCTATCAGTCAGAGCACAAAGGCTTCAGCCATAGCTGTTGTGATTTGTCTGTCCAAAAGGAACCTCTCCATGGAGATGTACTCATAAGAGCAGGCTGTGTCAAAAGTTCCTATTAAGCTGCCACTAAAAGAAAGAAACTTCAGAGGAAGAAGCTTTTATTTCTGCCATCCAACCTGAGGAAGTTAGAGAAGAAATGCTGAAGGTCAAGGCTGCTAGAAACTTCTATGAAAATGCCAAAAACTTGTCAAAGGAGATATCATCTGCTATCATCTGTCCAAACTGCAAAGAAATTCAGCTTTATTTAAGTAGGGTCCTTCTAAGAGTCTTCCAGGCTACTTAGTTAACAGTAAGACAAAAGAAACTGTTAGGGTGCAGAAGCAAAACCAGGAAACAATTATCCAGAGAATAACAGACTGAAGGAAGAGCCAAAGTTAATCTATAGATACAATAAATTTCTGCACTTCCCCTCTGCTAACCTCAGCTGATCTGCCCCAGAAAAGTCTCATGCTTGTGCACCTCCTTCCCACTCAGATTACATACAGCTGAACATGGATCACAAAGGATCCTAGCAGCTATTGCTCCCACAATAGGCAAAAAATTCCCTTCTACAAAGAATCAGAGCCCATGTTGTCTGCCAATCATAAAACACTGAAAGAAACACAGAGACCTTATGAGGAAGAGACCTGCCCAGCCTGCAGGAAGCATGACCCCAAGTGTGCTTTCCACAGGTCATTCCCTGCCTTTTTCAGCTGAGCTGATTTATAACTGTCCTAAGAATTACCAAACTGTGAGCAGCAAATATAGCAGCATAATGTAGCTGTTAACTTGGAAGCCATCGGTACATGGCATTCAACTGCAGGAAAAGCTGTTTTCTTACAGAGAGCACCAACAGGAGCACTAGGAAAGGAATGATGGGGCTGGGTGGGTGTGGAAACCACAGGAATGGCAGACCCTGGAGAAGTAAAAGTGGCAGGAGCTAATTGCCCCAACATCAGTCTGTAAAACCTGAGCATCACACCCATCTCACATGCTGCTTCTCTGGACATCCAGAAGAGACACAGCAAAGAAATCCTGAGAGTCATTCCTGTGGGCTTCAACAGAGGACAGAGAGGATCTCCCAGATCTGAAGGCATAGCCAGCCTGGGAAAACCCAGAATGGTGGGCAGGGTTTGGCCCAGGACCACGATGCCCCACAGCATCCAGAGAGCAGATCAACATTGGAGGAGCTGCCTGGGTGCGAGGAGCATCTGGATACCTGATTTTCAACCCAGAGCATGTGAAGACATGTCCTAGTGCTTGAGAACATGTGGGCAGGGATCAGTGAGTCACACCAGTCTTGTTTTTAAAAGGAATCCCAATCCCCTCGTGTAAAACCCTTCTCTAAAATGTGCTGTGCTGTCACCAATGTTGGAATATTAGGTGTTTATATCATGTTCAGGTGCATAACCTCTTCCACAGGCAGTTTCCAGATATCTTTTCGATATCTCCGGAGATGGTGACTCAACCACTTCCTTGGGAAGCCTGTTTCAGTGCCTGACAACCCTTTTGGTGAAGAAGATTTTCCTATTGTCCAACCTAAACCTCCCCTGATGCAACTTGAGGTCATTCCCTCTTGTCCTATTGTTTAGTGTAAAGAAGTTTAAGGTGTTTGCTATGGGAAAACATCCTTGAGGTGAGCAAAGGCAGAGAGTCATCCTTGGATCAATTCTGATGTTCCAAAGACCATACATGTTATAGGTTCATCAATGGAATCAAGTGTGTTTTTAGCTACACAGGCACACAGCACTCAGTGAGCCCAGCTCTGGTGAGTATTTTGTTTGGAAAGTGCTGTATGTGAAAGCTCATTGGAGAAGACCAACCTCTCATCAGCGGTGTGACCTTCAGAATGACACTACCTCCCATGTCGTCTGAAAATGATGTCATTTCAAATTGGTTTTGGAAAAAGATTTGGTTTGCATTAAGAGACAAAAGAATTCTCTTGTATCATTGTCATTTAGTCTTTTCCAACCTGACATTAAAGGATTTCTAAATGATTTGATTCCTAAAGCAGAAGTATATAAAGTTAAAACCATAAAGCTTTGTTACTTCTGTTTCAGGCATTAAGGGAGCCTTTGCAGTTACTCTTTTCCAAGACATACAGCTGATCAGTCTGAGTTTTTACTCCACAGAAGGGAAAGAAAAAGAAGTATTTTAAAAAGACAATTTATGAATCTGTCCTTTAATTCTCTGCAAATCCTAGTCATAGTTCCTAATAACCTTGCTCTTTCCTATTAGTGCTTGTGTGCACACACATATTTCTAACTTATTTTGTTATATTTAATTTCATTCTATTTGATATTTCATTGTAGAATGGGTTAAAAAAACTACTTTAAAATGTTCTGAAAATTCATTGTTGTCATCTGGAAAGCAGTAATACAATCTCTATTTAGAGTGCACATTCTTAACAGCAGCAGTTTTGGTACCAAAAGCTACTCTGAAGTATCTGTAATGTCATGGCAACCTGGTACTTATATTGCATATGAATTCAATTATTTAATAGCTTTGAGTGTACTATCTGCCAAACCCTATTCTATTAAGCAAACAACAAAAAAAAATCTTTGTCCATACATTTACATTTCCAAAATAGTTTTGAATTCTACAATACTGTTTAAAATTAATAGAACTATATTATTTTTAACTCATGAATTAACTTTCTAAATTTGCTTTTGGTAAGCAATCTAAATATCTGAGCTTTAAAAACAAGCTTAACAATATTATTGGGAGGAGGGTAAGGTACAGAACTGAATATTTGTATTGTGGTTAGTGAATTTTCCAATTACATCAGATTTGCAAAGGAAATGTACTTCCAGTAATTCATATATATTTGGAGTTATGTAGAACCTACAGTGTACAAACACAGACATGCTACTTGAATTACTTGAAAAAAAATATAGAATGTAGATGGCAACACTGCCTATAATATCAGTGAATCAAGCAGAGAACTGTTTTTGTGTTTTCATCATATTGCGGTAACATCAATGCATAGAGTTAGACCATGATATTTCTGGATTAAATCTAATGTTCAGAATAAAGTCCCTGCACTGTTTCTCACTATTCTTTCAGTATGTAATCCACATTCTCCAAACAGATCCCTTTACCCGTCCTTACTCTTTTTTCCTCAGAGCAAGCCTCTGCATTTTTCTAAGATTAAGTCTCCTATCCTGCAAGAACATTCTCACGAAGTTTTCTGGAAGTTGAATCTGACTATTTTCCCTCATTCAACCCAAAAATTTCTACTTACACAAATTATCATGGTGTTTGAATGCACAGATTTCTGTTACATTTCTAAGGTGAAAATCAGGTAATACCATATAGGCTTTCCAAGATGATGCATAAGTAGAGGTGAATGTGTAAATGCAATGAGAAACTCATGCTAAAGAGGGCTTTTTCTGGAGATTTTCTTATCAAATAGCACTCATTCACTTTTACAATACTTTCAGATCAAAATCAAACTAGAAATTGAAAGATTTTAAGGAAGGAAATCTGAAATTCATCAAAATAACTGAGAATATTGCTTAAGGTATTGCTGCCTAAACTACAATGTCACTGCTAAAAGCATTTTTAAAACAGCCCTTGGGATGAAAAAAATCATGCTTTCTTCTGCATTCCCTTTCAATACATTTCTTTTAAAATCAGTTTAATATAAATTGATTTCTAGGTACAAATACCATCAATAACATTGCCACCATTATTTCCCAAAATAGCAATGTATGCTACATGCAAGTTAAGAATTTATTAAAGAAAATGTGATTTCAAGTAGAGTCCCAAGATATATTCAAAGCAAACAAGGAGCTTTTCTCAGGTGTAGGAATTCCATGTCGTTATAATGTTACTATAGTATGTTTTAAGAGAAAGCAGGATAGTATCTTTTGATTAAAAAGTAGCTTTTATGAAGAACATTTTCAGTTGTCTTCTTTTGGATTTAGACATCAGATAATGAACAGAGGCATCCTGCTTCCATTCTGCATTGAAAATGTTACCGATGCAACGCTCATCTGGACAGTATGATTCACTCCAAGTCAGCATTCTAATTTTGCCATTTGGAGAAACATGAGAACATAATGTGTGGTGATTAACTCTCATGCAGATATTGCTGTTGCTACATACATATTTTAATATTTATTTATTCTAAAATGTTTTCTTGAAAAATTTTGGACCCTTCACCTCCTTCCACACAAATATCTCTTGTTTTGACAAATCATTTTTATATACAGAATGTGTTAGGAATAATAAGTACTAAGTCACATTAGGTAGTTAAAATTGTCCTGAGATTTTAATATATTTGCAAACATTAAAATATATTTGCAGGTGTGAGAAAAGAAAAACATTTTAGTGGCTAGTTTTATTAGTTGAAACATCTTGGATAGTTTAGGTAATTCACAGAAATCAGTGTTTTCTAAGAAATCAGCAGGTTTGAACAACTTCAAGGAGAATACTATCTCGCCTTTGTAGATCATATTACCTCCTATCATTACTATTTTTTTATATGATGAAATAAAGTGTTATTAAAATGCCATATTTTCATGAAGCATCGCCAACTGCCTTTTGTGAAGTGCATTCTGATTTGTAGATTGAAATATTGTAGATCATAATTGTAAGGCTTGCTTAGCCAAAAGGTTAGCATCTTTGAACGAATATCCCGATATGTTTCAAGGTTGTTAAACATGAAAAGTGGTGGATGGGATTTATTTTGAATGTGGTCCAAAATCTCAATATTCTTTCTTTCAACTGCTACATAGAGAGAAATATTTTACTTTTTCTACTACATGAACATGTTGGACATAAAAAGGGCTTTCAAATTTTTAAATGAGAGCATTCATATTTGATGTTTGCATGTAAAAGCAACTGAAAGTTTATGAAAATAATATTACATAGCTACATCCTCTGATCCCCAGTCAATAAGGTAATTATTTAAATAAAGAATACACTTGCAGTCATTTGTTTAACACGCAGGAAATTCAAGCAGGTTCTAGAGAAGCAAGCACTGCCACTACAGGTTCCTCTGTGCTTCCTTTATTCAGTTTAAATGCAGGAAGCTCACATGCCTACACACCCGTAAGGAAGAAAAAGAAAAATTACTAACAATAGTTTAGTAAAATATCTGAACAAAAGGCTGTGCATAATGCAAGCTAAAACTCCAAATCATGAAAGTGTTCATAAACACCAGATGTTCTCCTGGTATGTGTGCGTTAGCAGGAAAGGTACTGATGAGCTAAAAAGGCTCAAAGAATTAGAAACAGATAGTCAAGGGATCTAGTGTTTTAATGCTCACCTTAATGCTTGAGAAATCACTGTAGCAAATCAAAGTCTAAAACTTTGGTAGCAAGAAGTTTCCTAAATTGTGGTAAAAAATAGAATCTCATAATACTAATAAAAGAATAAAAATAATAAACTAAACAAACAGTATCTTACTATGATTTTAGCTCTTGCTAATTTACCCTCACTCTTGAAACAATGGTTTTCTATCAGTAACTTTTCTTCAAAATCCTCCTGAGGAATCACTTAACCCCATGCAGTTTGCAGACATGCACAAAATATACAAAGTTATGCCTGAATATTAAAGGGCACTCTGAAGGAGTTTGAATGCAGATGTATTTGAACCTTTAGGAACAGAAATAAGTAACCCTAGCACCTTAAAATGGTTAGTTCTCTTAATTAAATCAGGCATGTCTGCATCACTTATCAATTTCGGTCCAGAGGACACAAAACTCAAGACAACCTGTAAAATGTATACACGGCTGAACACAGTATTCCTGGGTTTTCATCCTGGGAAATGCTGCAGTAAAGTCAAGTATTTGGTCAATAAAGGTCAACACATCCTGAGAGCCTCTAAAAAGCAATCTAGACACTCTAAATAAACAGCTGAGATAAAATAGGAGCCATCAAGATACAATTAGGAAACAGCAGGTTCAGGAACACCAGCAGAATGCAGACCATTTAAAAACAGCTCCATTTTCTCTTTTGAGTACATTTGGTTTCTATTTAAAGCTCTGATAACACAGATACAATGACCATGTACATAAATTAATATGACTATTTTTTCCAAGTTATCTGATGCAGGCTGGTAGGGCAAAATTTTTTCCTATAAAAAGTAGCTACTCATATGTATAACATTTAACAATAGCTTTCACGTGGCAAAATCCAAGAATGATATATTTTACAAAGTATATGGTAAATTTAGAGGGCTCTTTTTTGTAAAACCTCAGCTTGCAGTACCAAATTAAGGCACGTTTCTTAAGACTGACCCTTCTTAAACTATTACCTGTATTCCTCTGTGAAGGGAAAGTTTCAGTGGGAAGTACCTAATATATGAAAGTTAGGGCAAATCACAAGATTGGACATAGAGAAGAAAATGTTTTCAAGTCGTTTGGATTTACTTGATTTCATTCTTTCTGGGTCTAAAGCAGAGGAACTGTAGACTTAAGCAGGGGAATTAGGTATGAAAACAAACACACATAGATACACAAACATTTGAAACAAATACTATTTTCTATTCCTTAAACCAGAGCAAACCTAAACAGCATAAAAAAATCCACCACTGATCTATTGCTACATAGCAGGAAATGCACCTTAGCAACCTCAGTCTCAAGCCTACATATTATCCAAAAAGCTACCTCAGTTATCTCCCTTAGAACTATGTGTCAGAAAGAAAGTGTGCACAGTATGAAATGGACTCATTGAAACAGAGAACAAAAGAAGCATGATCTTCTCTCTGCCAAATATATAGGGTTTTTTCCTCCTCTATACTTTTAGAGTTTCACTTTGAGTTTATACAATTTTCTTTTGGTTAATATTCTCTTTTTTCCCCTTTTTCTTCTTTTCTAAACAGGCCCAAAATTCATTACTATCATTTGTTTTAAAACTTAAAAAAAAAAAAAATTGTCATTGTCATTCAAGTGCAAATAAAGCAAACCACATCAGTTTGCTTGATGCCATCTTTTTCCCCTTAGAAGCTGAATTACATTGCACTGACAAAATAGTGTCATCAGTGCAAGCCTTCAGACAGCAGAGGTTGGGTAGAGCATCAGTAAGAAGTCACAAGAGGTGGTCAGAATTACTACCTAGTTCTCCTAATCCATGCAAAGCAAACACAATAGCCAGTGTCTGTAACAAATGAATTCAACTTCTGAAGCTCAAACAAAAAGAAAAAAAAAAGAAAGGCAATTCAGAAAAAAAAATTTGCAGTCTCACAAGGGGCACATACAAACACACACAAATGTTGTCCTGTCTATATATGGAAAGCTCATCCATGGGAACAAGCTACCTAAAAGCAGGCATGTGGTGTTTAACAGAGGAATTTGCACAATGGGATGTATCTCACACTTCTTCAGGTGAAAGTTACATGTAAGGTCTCATCAGAACAGTCAGTCCTCTGATTTTAGGATATTTTAGGACAAGTGAGTATCCTAGTGTCTAAGACAGGAAGGCCAGAACTGCTTGGACAATCACCTGACTTTTGCATGGCTAANTAAATATATATAATATATATATATTTAAAACAAGAGTTTAAAAATCGAAATATCTGAGAACACATCTATTTATTAAAGAACAAGTGAGAAAAATCCCTAAATTCCACGTTATTACATATTGTTACCTTCGTTAATTGACTTGACAGTTGCTGTAGCATGAATTTAAGACAACTATCAATAACAAGGCCCTCACACTTTCCCACTGATCTCACCAAAGCATCAGTCCCTTCACTAAAATATTGATTGCATTCCAGCAGTTCTAATCCAAGGATTTATTGAAGAGGGTATGAAGATATCGTCAGCATTCAGACATGGACACATATTTCCCAAATACAAGTGTACTGAAAAGAATACAAATATTAGTATAATAACATGCTCTGTTGTCTGCTGAAATTCAGCACTTACATTTTTATTTAGACAAATGAAGCACAAGCTACAGGAGTTTTAATTGACATAGGCATTTCTCATTTCTAAAGTAGCTCATTTGGTGGAGCCGCTATCAAATAAAATTCTGTAATGGTTAAATTATAGGGCATTTCAAGGCAGCAAATTGATCAAAGTGTTTATTTCTTTCTTGCCCTGAACACAAACAGCAGATAATTTTCATGTGGCGGTGTGCTTGCATGCTTTGTACTTGAAATATAATATGAGGGTCAGTATGCTGAACTAAAATGAGGATCCCTTCTTCCTGAGTACAGTTTAAGGCTGGAAGAGTAATAAATACATGAAGATATACAAGAATGTGATCCTGTCTGAACTCCTGCACTTACTCTTTTCCTAGCCAGATTGCTGATGTGCAATAGCAGAAGCTGTATCCAGCTGAAACACTTTCTAAAGCCCTGTCTGAAAGGCAATATTTACAGTAGGATGCACATATTCTCTTCCAAAAAAAATTATTTTCTTCTTTTAATTCTTAACTGAAGTTTCATCGATATTTCCATTTGTCAGAATTTCCACCCACACTAAGGTCACTAAGGCCACAGAATTCAAGGCAGACTTTAATCACATCTAAGTATAGTTACAGGTCTGATTGCATATATTTCTCAAATAAATTCATAAAAATTTCAATGTTCACAAAGGTATAATATTGAATGCACCAAGATACTACTTCCTAATAGAACAAAAGAGATTCCAAACTAGCAATAGGCAAGAAAATATTCACGTTTACCTCAGACATCTCTATTAGTCATAGTGGAAATATTACATTCTTCCCCAGCTTGCAAAGAACAACTATGAAACCACTATAGATTTAAAATACCAAAATATGCCTTCTAAATATTTAGTTTCCAGATAACACTTCTTACTTTGTGTCCCAGGCATACATAGACATCTGAAATTTGGCCTATAAACATGTGCTTAAGCACACAAATCAGATTCTTGACCCCTACCACAAGATGCTGTTAGACAATGGCTCAGGTCAGATAAAAATAAACAAACAAACCTGTACTGGAAACATAGAAAAGCCTCTCCTGGGTTTCCTGGGCGAAGGTAAAAGAAAGTGAAACACATACACAGAGCTAATCTTCTTCCACTGGCAAATCCATTGCCTTTCCCTTCTCCATTCAAATCTGCCTTTGAACTTTGCTCCATTTCACAGAGCTGCCATGTCTTGGGTATTGCCCTCCTCAAGAAAAACAAGAAATAGGAAAATACTGCCTGACAGTACAGAGGAGGGCAAAGAATTGAGAAACTAGGAGACAGCTGTAAAATAATCAGGAAGAAAATGAGCATCAAAAATGAAGAGAATGTCCTTTAAATAAAGGAGGCCCACTTCAGACTAAAACTATTATAAACTGCTCCCTACACTTGTAGTTGAATAATTTTGCTTTCAGAAGTTTTATGACCAGAGTGTTGATCAGATTACTGTAAGTCAGTAAAAAATGGTATGCTGGATGTTGATCCCATCTTTTCCTTAACCCTCTGCCATCTCTCACTCCCTGCTTCAGTGAATACCAACTAATTTCCCCTGGGGAAAGCGAAGTGTTTAGCTGAAATAGCTTTACATTTTTATTTATTTTAACAAAACTCTCGATACTGTTTATTTAAACTCCACAGGTTCTGTGAAGCCCCGAATTATATTCCCTCTAGTCTAAAATGGTTTGACTTAAAATGCATTTTTCTAGTAGCTCTCCGGCTAGCAAGCTTTCTGCTTCTTTATGTTTCCAGATACAGAGACCCAAAAGGGTTTTTATTTAACAACAGCTCAATAATTACCTTTTCTAAATTCCCGTCTCTCCACTATTGTTTCTGGCATATTAGTTTTCAAGGTCTCAAAGTTCACAGCAGGTTTTTTTGCAAGAACAGTGATAAAGTGCTTGCATTATGAATAGTAATTTTATTCTCTACTACTGTAGCTGAATACAGTGACATACAAGCTACCTGGTTTCAATATTCCATTGCAAATTCCTTAGGGTTCTGTGTCAGCAGCAACATATTTAGCAACCTTGAAGAAACCTTTTCTTTATGTTGATGGTTTTATTTATTTAAAAACCATCCTCATCTGGGCAGCCACATATTGTGCATGGACTCACCTGCAAGAAGATCCAGTGGTATGGAAAATGTTCTAAAGTTCTCAACAGCTGTTAAATCAGATTAAAAAATGAGCATAGTTTTGGATGCTCGTTAGGTATTGTATTTTAATGAGATAAGGACATCACATCCTCATTCCGCTTTGAATGCCTTGATCTGGGATGTGGGGATCTGAAGGATCTTGCAAACATCAACATTGTAGCAAGCATTTGCTTAGTTAGTAGTAATTAACTAATTAATTAATTCTTGTTATACTGAGCTTCTGCTATTTGCAATTTGAAATTTGAAGCAGGTGTTTTTTTTTCTTTCTATAGATCACAACTTTTGGCTATACATACGTTTAATTTCAGGTTTTTAGGTGATTATATTGAAATACAGCATGTTGCCAAAATCTTAATTAAAAAGCAGTATTTTCGTTGTATTTTCAGAAGTATTTTCATTGACATAAATTGCTGATGAAAAAGGAGCAATAACTATTGAGAAGCAATTTTGTTTCAGTTAGCAAAATAAAGTAGCAATTTTATGCTTCAGCCAAACTTCACAAATGAGGTGCTATTTCATTTACTTAAACATAAGAATATTCTACAGTATTCCTTTTCCCCCTGTACATGGTATATTATGGAAATCATGCAGCATGCTCCACAAGCTATGCTGTTAAAACTATTTATCTAAAAGGTGATTTTCATTATACAGATCTAAATGTTGTGATTAAAATACAACCTCACAACAGTTTTCCCCCAGTATGTTGGTTAAAATATATATATTTGTAGTTTGAACTACAAAACATTGGGGGGATTATATTAACTTCCAAACAATATAAAATGAGGAATCCTTACAAACAATGAAAATTTTAAACTCAATCAGACCTTTTTAAAATAACAACTTCTGTAAATATGCATGAGTGACTAATAGAAAATCTCTCTTTGCATGTGTTACACACACATTTTTATTACTGAATTTCAGACTCTATCATTTTAAGATGTTTCCATAGATTCCCAGACATATTTAAGACTGTAAACAATCACTGGGCTTAAGTTAGACAGTAGAATTTCCAGTAGAAATCTGTTTGTTATATTTCCATTGTTGGTGCTGTAAATAAACAGCACAGATTCAAAAACAAATAGTTTCCAAACACTGATTTCTTCTAACCATAGTTAAGTTAGTCTCAAGCTCTAATATTACAAAATAACTTTATATTGAAATAACTGAGTTTCAATTTATTAGAACTCCTTAGGAATGCTTACTTTTAATGCAGTGTAATTTCTACCAGCTCTACATTTATATCACAATTCAGTAACTCCAATACAACCTAAGGCAGTGGAACTGGATGGACAGGGCACCAGGTAGGAAAGGCTTCAGTTCTGTGAATGCCTTCATGACTCCTGCACTCATGCAGCCAAGTATAAAACCTGCAGCTAATTTAAATGGATAGAATTGCACAATATCTCAATGAACATATTTTCTGATCAGAAAGTGACAAGTTCTGAATATATTATCAACAGCAGCAGTGAGGATATTCCATTGCTTTTCCTTATGCTTGATGGGCTATGCCAGTTAACATGCCTGATTTCACATTCTGAAGCTCCTCTAACTTCCCAAATTAGGTAGGGTGGAAAAAGCATTAACTGAGTCAGGTTATTCTGTTCACTCACCTGTTATGAAAAATAAAAGTAAATACTGAGCAGACTGGGCAGGAAAAAATTCACTAACCAAGATTTACCCTCTATCAGAAATAAACGAGAATGAGTTCTCACAGCTGTGTTATCTATGTTTAGAAGTTCTTCCATAACCATAATTTTTGCTCTCTCCAGCCCACTAAAAATAATCTAAAACTACATTTTCAAGGTTAAAACAATCTTCACCCCTCAAGAGCTGCAATCCAAGTTTAGGAGGGTCATATATTTACCCTGAATCACAACACAAGTTCTAATTTTGAATACTGAAAATATTATAAAAAGATTTGAATATAGACACGACATATGCAATACAAGAACGAAGGCTTTACTGAAACTTTGGGAACAATTTGTGTAACAAACCACTAATAAATTCAGATGATGACTGAATTCATTCCAGGCCTACTTTCCTATTTGATTTCTTGTGTGGGGTATTCCAAATTTGAACAGATACTGATGAAACCCACAGATGTTAGATGTGAAGTAAGCTATATTTTGTTATAAATTCAGACTTTACAAGAGCCAGAATAACTTTACATTGAGATGCATATTCATTCCTTTAAATGAATGAGCTTGTAAATTCTATAGTGTCTACACATAATTCTAAAATTTGCATATCATTGGAGCAAAATGAACATCACATTAAATTAAGTTTCTGGAAATTTTTTTTATCCAGATATATTCCTTGTACTGCATGTTCACAACACTGGCTTAACCTATAATTACTAGTTTAACACATAATAATTTTGGTGTCATTTGCCCTTCTGAAAATGTCTTTAAATGCAAATATACTTGCAAGAACAACATCTATTTCCTGTCACATTTTATATTAATCACCACTAATGGTAATAAAAACATCATATTAATCACTAGAAATAAGTTAAAGCTACAAGACTGTTTCAGAGGAAAGGACAGGAAAGGGAAAGATAGGAAGATTTGGGGTCTTTGACGATAAGGAAGGATAATTAGAGATTATTAATACACTCCAATTTTCCTCCCCTCCAGTGAAATTCTTGTAGAAATAGGTCAACTGAGATGGATTTTGCAGTGGCTTTGAGCTGTTTTCACACCACATGCCCATCTTTTCTAAGGGCGTATGTACAATCTAAGTGCTAAAAAAGTATTTACAGAGGGCAGAGTAAAGTAGATTTTTCAGAGATACACAGCTAAGCAAAGTAATCTATGTGTACAACTGCAAAACATCTGCAGAACTGGGTCACAGAGGGTTGATGTCCCATCATGAACTGAGTGGAATATCCAATCCCTTATTGAATATCTCTGCATATAGATAAATCTGTTTCTACACTACTTCAGCCTTGGAAACCTTCTTAAAAACTTTCAGAAAATGTGTTTCTACATTACTCCAAGTGAGAGAAACTATCTGAAAAAAAAATGAGATGGAAGGGCTAAAGAGAAGTTGAGGTACACAATTTTCTCCAGAAGAATCAGGCTATTTGGGTCAGGACACATAGATACAGGGTGAAAAGCAAGGACCTAAGGGACAGTTTCTTTTCAGGAAATTACCTGTGGGATGTAATGGATTACATGTGAGACATGCTGCAGTGAAAATGGCAAAAGGTTTTCTTCAGCTACAGTTAAAGAGTCTTTAGAATGTATCAAGTTATGTTTTTCCCAGCTCAGTACTGCATTCAGGTTTGGACATTGTATTTAAAGACTGATAGAAACAAATTGGAGACAGTCCGAGAAAAGCACTGGAAATAACCCCAGTTATTTTCTTAGAAAATAATTATTTCTAAGATATTATCTTAGAAAATAAGATGTCACATATAGATTGCATAAACTGGAGTTATTCATAACAAGATTTAAGACCAGTGGGAAAGATACTGATACTCAAACATATAAAAAGGCCACAAAGGAAAGGAATATATTATATTTTCAGTGACTGTGGTGAGTGGTTCAAGAAATTGATGAGGTCAAGATTCTAATTAGATGCTGAACAGAGAAAAAAAGGTTAAATAAATTCTAACTTTAAAAAGAGATTTCAATTTTCTAAGAACAGAAGAGATTTAACTGGAAAAGTTACCAAGGACTTCAAGGGCATGATGGATTACCATCTACAGCATATTACATGCAAGTACTAATGGTACTTTGGGATCAGCATCAACACTACCCAGCCTCTTGCAGTCAACATACAGTTCCACTTCCTTATGCTTCAAGAGTTTAATAAAAACAAGGTTATATCCCATTGAAGATAAATTCTACTCAGCTCCTGCTTCAAAATTATCTATTCCTAAGTAAGATAAACTACATGCAACTGCTTTTATTTTCTCTGGAACTGCCTCGAAGACAGCAAATAAAATATATTCCTGATTTTTAAACAAAGAGGATAAAATAACTTCTTTCTGTGAGCTTCAGCACACTGAATATTTTTAAACAACACACAATGTATATTTACAATTTATAACAACAAGACAGCTCTGCTTGAAATTATGACTAAAACTTAAATACTTGCCACAGTAATTTGCCACACTAAAATAGTCTAGTGATGCAGCAGGAAGGAAAAGGCAAACAAGCAGAAAATAAAATAAATGTTTTGAAAACCTTAAGATACGGTAGAAAAAGGGATAGGAGGATTACAGACAGGGTTTTGGAAACTATCTTCTGGGCGTTATACTCCAGTTATCACTTTCTTTTACACAGTTGCCTTACTATACCAGCACTTAAAGGGCACAGCCAAACCAAAGACAATGAACCTTTTGCCTGATTAAGGACACAAGAGTATTAAAGTAGTAATAATTAAAATCAGAGCCCTAATACTTAGACACTTCATCTCATTTGGACTAATCAAAGTGACAGAATTAAATACTTGCTCCGGCAGTATCAATGATTAGATGCATATATAAATTTTCAAAGTAAGTTCTGGTATAAATGTAAACTTTTGACAAGGTAACAAAGATGTGATTAATAAATAGGCTTGGATGATCCATGTAATGCTTGAGCTTGGAAAAATATACTTCAAGGCTACTTTAAATATTAATGATTGATTTGCTCATTACAGCATTGTATGACTGGCTGTAAATATTAACATAATGTTAATAAAATTACATATTAAAATCTTTTTGACTTCCATTTTCAAACATTGTTTTGTATAAACATCCCCATTCCAATATAATCTATTGACAGGGTTTTTTTGCCTTTGCTGAAAATCTAAGTACCAATAACTAACATTTTTTTCCAACATCAATGGTAGACTACTTAAGAATTCCGTGCATTATTCATGCATTCCATTTTCTTCTAAATTATATTTTGGTTAGAATGTTATTCTGAGCTCATTTTTCATTTCATTAATAAAAAGGCATATATGATATGAAGTAACTTGCAGCATTTCTCCTAGAACATCTTGTTCATGTACTTTAATCTTTTGTGCTTAATAGCCTCATCAGACTGAAGTACTCAAACCACTGTTCTAAATACTGTGTTCTCAGCAGTAGCTGTCAAACCTAGATTTAGTTGCACCAGAGTCAGGCAAAGTTTTGCACTAGTACCTGCAATTTACCTTCCCATAATTTTTAGTGCCAAAAATATACTCTCAGATTTCAGATGAAAGTCAGATTTATGTTTCTTGATGAAACCAAAAAGCTCAACCATTACTTTTCCCAGCAGCTGTCTTTAAAATCAACACAAAATCAGAGGGCGGATAAAACCTGCAGAGCTGATAATTTTACACAGCGTTACATAAAGCACTTTGGCTTTCAACATTAAAATCAAACTTGAAGAAAAGAGTTCGAACAGAGACAGATAGGTATCTCAGGAACTTCCTTTGGCAACATTTAAATGCCTTCTTGTTTGCAGGAAATACTGAGTGGTCACCTTGGGACACTGGCTGTGCTCACCCACAGTGAGGACATTTGAGACCCAGTCTGTGGATCAATGACTCTTGGCAGCAGATGCACATTTTAAGAGTCCTAAGCCAGTCTGCCTTCTAGGAGGGAAGAGAAGAGAGAAAAGTGGCACTGTTGGTTTAGACATATGTGGTTTATAATCATCTTTGCTTCCCTCTACCTGAGTTCTAAATTGAGGAAACTTCTGAGAGCATTGGAAATCCTACCTGCTATGGAGAGAGCTTGAGCTTGTCCTCGAAACCCTCCCATACTGTAAATCAAAAATACTTCACAAATATAAACTACCACCTACTCCAAACCACAGAAACACATTATTTTTTTTTTTTTACTTCAGTTATGTACCACTCATTTTACTTTAAAAACAGTCTGTTTTCCAAACTCTGTTTCTACTTAAAACACTATGATGATGATGATGGCGCTTGTCAAAGAATATGCATTATACAACTTGGAATCTTCTCTACATCATCTAACTTCAGAGCACCTTATTATCTTTAAAAGGCACCAGAAAATGCCTATAAATAAACTTTTATTCAACTTGTTTTACTAGAAGAACTTTCTTTGAAGGAGAAGTACAGAACAGACATTATCCCTGTCCAGAGCAAGGATGAGTAGAAGTAATTTAGGGATGCCTGAGCATTATTTGATAGGTTTGCACTTTGTCATCTTTATCTCCGTGATTGCTTAAACTTACCCAACAATGCCATTTGCAATGGGCCATAACCAGTACACTTTGCCCTAATTAATTTTGTCATAATCTTACACAAAGTTAGCTGGCATTTTGTGACTTCCAGCCTTTTGACATAGTAATGAATATAACCTTTAACATGTTACTTCCAGGGAAGTGAACACTACTGACTTCAGTACCTCTTCTGGTTGAACTTGTCAGCAAGCTGTAAGCTTTGAGAATACAGCTCATCCTATGAAATGTTAAACTCACCAGGTCCATTGTCTATAAAGCACAGACTTAACATAAGATGCACACCAAAATACACTCTCTGCTTGTAGGTTGTGAAGTACAATCTGTAGCTGATGGTGTTTGGTTTATTTAGTGTTGCATTATTTATTTGGTGTTACACTATTTATTTGGTGTTACACTATTCATTTAGTGTTATACATACTGTAACAGAAACATCACAAGATTTAAACTTGGTGTCATTTTTTATATCATCCCAAACCTCTTTAAGAACAGCTATTGCTTCATCTTCTCTTGAAGCATAGCCAAGAAGGAATTTGTCACCTGCAAAGAAGCAGTCAGCAAGAATGCAATTTGGCAATGGTGATGAAAAAAGCATTGTCTCTAGTTGAAAAGGAAAGATAAAAGAGATAAGAAAATCATATGCAACCCAAAATCTGCTGAAAAAAATGTTAACTTTCAGCCCTTTCTGAAAAGAACCAGGGGGTTTCAACACATCATTTTTCATCAGTGTGTGAGTTTCTGGTTGATTCTAAAAAATTCTCCCACTGCTTCCCAAAACTACACATCCTACAGCACAGCACAAGAAATTAATGTAACCTCTGAAATTACAGAAATAATTTAATCTTCGTTTTATAGTAATGTTCCAAACCGTAAGGATTTATTTTCTCTTTAAACTCCATAAAACAAATTTCTTCGTCTGTTCCCTAGAAGGAAAGTCAGGTTGGAGTCTTGTGTATATATCTAATAGCACAGGCCTACTGTGGTTTCTTGAAGGCATACAATAGATTTGGGGAAATGTGGATGAAATAAAAGAATAACTGTGAGAAAATAGTGCTTGAATGCAGATTCCCCAAAGCACTGTCACATAACATTAAAACTGATGTGCTCCTGTGTGATAGCTAAGGGAAAAAAAGATTAAGGAAAGTAGTACATGGTATGATTCTGATTAATTCATATTGGCTTTCTGGGAGATTCAAAGGCAAAGACGCACACACAGAAATGCTAAATATGATGACATTAAAGCCTTTAATGAATTCAGGTGAAAAAAAAAATCTCAAAGGTTTTTCAAAAGTCTTACTGAATAGAAGTATATTCCCAGCAAAGATTTTGGAAATCTGCCATGGTAGATACGGGTTAGTAAGTCAGAAATTTATTCAGGATGCAAAGCTAAGCACCTTGCAAGTCAATATGTTAATCCTGAATTCAGTCTTCCCTTTAACAGTCACCCAGGGTGAAGTCCCTGTAAAGCTGATATGATAGGAACTGCACAGTCAGACTGAAAAACACTGGGGCTTACCTACTGGAAATCTGGAGGTATAGAGACCCACATACACTAGGGAACATTCCTCTCCTGCTACAAATATTCTTCTTTAAGGAGGTTAGAAAACAGGAAAGTGTGATCTCTCATTGTACTTCATGAGTCAGTTTGCTGAAAAGTCAACAAATTATTAAAAATTAAAAAAAGGAAGTTCTCTAAAAGATTATAAATTAGAAACAGTTTGATATATACAGGTAGCTACAAATGAATTTAAAAATAACATTAGCAGCAGTAAGGGTGAAATTAAGTTCTTTTCATATGCATATTTGTCCTCTTAATAAGAATAATAATTACATTTTTCCACACAGAAACTGTTTTTCACCTATTACCAGGGCACACACTTAAAACTACTTAACCCTGCCTTTGGCTTGGTCAATAAAAGCAGCTTTTAATTATTTATGTTCCATGAAGCCTCAGAGTAATTTTCTTTTACAGGCAGCAGTAAAGACCACGATTGCATGAATTGAGTATGATGTTTGGAAAACTCTCACAGCCTGATTTATTTCGCAATGAATTGGTTTTGAATTTCTTTTTCTTCTCACCTAGGGGTTCCCTTGGGAAACACAGACTGACCTTGGGACATCTCAATACCTAAAATTTTTGAGGCAGCAGACTCTGCTTTCCAGATACTGCCCAGGCTGTTCAGGTTGCTTCTGTTATTCTCGTGCGCATTAAGATTTGGGTCGCAATGCTGCTTGTAAAAGGCATTAGCAATATCACCAAGGTAGCAATCAGCAGAGTTGATAAAATAATGGATTCAAACACTCCACAGGAAAAAAAAATCTCAGATATGATCATCGAAACTTGAAGACTGACAGAAGCTACCATAATCCATTTCCATGGAAAGTCTGTAATGTATTGATACATTAAGTGGTAGCAGAAGAGGTGCAAGACAGAGAATGCTGGTACCCCAATGTGAGACCAAACTAAAATAATTACACTTTTCCCCAGCAAGAGTTATAGGGCAAAGCAATACATTATAAAGCAATGCATTATAAAGCAATGCACAGCCCTGGGAAAACATAGGCCTGGAAATAAATCTAAAAAAATCTAATTACTTGTTCTAAGCCTGTAGCACATCCGGCTAAGTAGTGAAAAACATCATAAGGACACTATGAAATTGAAAATCTTGTACTATACAATTTATCTTCATTAACACACTTCTATTATTTTGTAACACATATCTAATCTTTTACTCGCTATATGTGCCTTTCTCATTTTCCAGGGCTTCAACAGTATCAGGGGTTTCAATGTTACACTGGAGTATTTAATTTACTGGATTTTTTAATGTTGTGCACAACAGTAAATTGTTACATTTGTCAAATTTAAAACACATAATTGAGCGATTGCTTACTCCACCAAGGTGAACAGAACTGTCTAGATCTTATTCTTGACCTTTATTTCTTGCTGTTTATGTTATAGTAGCGTGTGCTTTTACTGAGATTTTAACAATTACATCTTTCTTAAATTATTAGTTACTTTCAGTAACTCGGCAACAGTCTGGTTTTGTACCCTCACTTTCTAGTGCTCCTGACAGCTGAAGGGGCTCTGAATTTTTTTTTCCTTTATTCTTGTTTGATGAAACAAGCAGACTTGATCATTTACACAGAAAGTATTATTTCTTATGCAGTGGCTGTATTTCATGGAGTTGCAGGTTAACATGCTTCAAAATATTTCATTTGTACTTCATGGGGCTAGCTGCATCTCCCTGGGAGCTTCGTGCTTACCAAACATAATATGATGAAGTGTTATTATGTTTCCTCATCTGGAAACTGACAACTTTTCCTACCACTGAAATGTACACTGTGCATTACAAATCCCTCCAAGAACCACAGGAAGGAAAGAACAAGTGTATAGGTCAAAAAGGCAGGCTTTAGGAAATTTGGGAAGAATGAGTAATGTCATAAACAAAATAGGTTTACAACTGCCTCTGAGAACTACTTCATCAAATCGTCCTCCTCAGGGAAATAACAAAATTAACTACTGCTCTGGACTCAAAAAAATCACCAAACGTCCCTTTAAGAAACTGTTTTCCCACATGTTTGTGGGGCTTTTTTCAGTGAAAGTTCCAGAGTGTCAAGAAAATACACATTTCTATTCATCAAAAGAACAATAAAGTATTTTTGCAAGAACCTGTTCTTTCCTCCTGTTAAATCTAAACATCTATTTCAAGGCTTCAATTGAGATGCAAATTTTAAAAGAGTTTTACATTAACTCAGGTCCAAAAATTACAAAGAATTACAGAGTTCCTGGGGAACTACTATAGAATGTAAACGAGATTCCATACAGTAAAATACACACTCTTATTCTTTTGACAGGCAATTTTCTTCAAGGCATGACTTCTGCAGACCCTTGTGAATCACTGCTTTCTTTGGGGGATGAAAATATGCCTCCAGCAGGTTACAATAGCTAATCTAGTTACAAGAACAAGCTGGGGTTCATTTCGCTCTAACTTTTGCATTGTTTTGTTCTTTTAACAAAACTTGTGCTTTGGAATTTCATTATATTGCACAGGTGAGAGCTGAAGCATTACTTGGATTGAAATTATAAATACAGATGTTTTGGCTCCACTGCTGTAGTGTCTAGCCTTGTATACATATTAGGTAATTTCTATCCCAAATACATTTTCTAAGGGCTCACAAATTAACACTTGTCCCTGTGAGGACTTGACTGATCAGTCAAGATCAGTAGATCTTTAAACCATGTAGGAATATATTTGGCTGATATAAGTAGCAGGACTGAAGTATGACTGGGCAAAACGAATTTTTAAGAAAAGCCCTTTTTCCACGCTTTGCAGATCCAAAGCCACAGATATGTAACATTAACAGAATATTAACAAATATTAACCTTTTCTTTTTTCTTTAGACTGTGAGCAACTGTTTAACCCCATCTCTGTTCAATGACAATTCTCTTCACACTGATCATTAAAGTGGTCCAGTTAAACTTCACAAGAAGGAATGTGTCTAAAATTAAGCACTGTTCACTTAGGATAAGCACAGTTTGCTCAAGGTTATATGACATTATTAACAAAGGTGGCATTTGGAGACTTCTAGTTAAAATACAGTGCCTTAAGCATCAGCTCCTGTTTTATTTAAATTGCATTTTCACCCATAGGTACTTGTGACTACAGGGAACTACTTGACCTAGACTTTCCTATCCTAGGACCAAGGCAGGAAAAGCAGAATTCAGAAAGCAGGTTGTGTCTTTTAATTATAACCATGCATGTGTTTGTGTACACAAAAATTTAGACACACACGTCCTGTGCAAATTTATGGTCCTCCACCTCTCCAGTCAGAGAGTCATTCAAAGTGCATTCAAGCCTCTTGCTTCAATTTTGGACCATTTTGGTACTGTCAAAAGGTGTGTGGGTCTAGGCAGAACTGAAGGTGTCCATTCCCTATTTGTAAAGTCAAATTGGAATGATCTCAGTATCCACTGCTGCAAAACTCTCTAACTAAGGTTCTGCAGGCTACCACTTGCATCCAAGTATTTGCATTCTTTCCTGAGAACACAGTGGTTGACCATCTCCTGGGACTTGTACTGAGAGACTCCACTTATCTCCAGTATCATCCCAGAATATGTATGTGTCTGAAATGCACTACAGATGCTGAACTTCCATAATGCTAATATTGGGCAAAAGAGTAAGAGAAAGACTAAGAGATCATCAAGACAATGTGTATGGCACAGATACCTTCTTGTCATTGCTGTGGAGAGGAAATTTCCTGTCTTGGAGTCCCATGAATCTACAGGGATTCCTTAACCTAGATGGAACTATCAAGATTTCAAGTGCAAGGACTAGGATGCAGCGGCTAGACAGTCAAAAAGAAACCTCCTCCATGCTCATCCCTATTGGATTCCCTGGAAAGAACCAATAGTGCTTCATGTAATCATTGTAGATTTTAACTCAGTTTGATGATGGCTGAACCTAATTGACCCTAATCATTAGGAAAAGATATTACAACTTCTGGAAGAATCCAAACTATTTACTGGAGTTGCAGTTGTCTGAAAGTCCATTAAACACCCTCAACCACCTATTCCATGTAAATGAATGCTTGTTCTTCAGGATATTCTTTAAATACTTGTATTCTTGTGGGCTGTTCTATTAAATTGAAACACAACCCACCAGAATCAAAGTCTCAATCAGAGAGGCTTATTAACTGTGCTGAAATAATGGATGCAGTCACAATTCAACAAATGGAATCTACAATGAGAAGTAGGCTGCTAAAAGCCTTATGAACAAGTTCTTCCCAATACCTTCTTAGTGGCGAGAGAATGAGGAAGGACTCTCAGAATAAATTATCTTTGGTGATATGCAGGATGATTTAAGATTATGATTCTAATAGGAACTGCTGAAGTCTAACACAAAAGCTCTTCTTTGTTCTACAGCCTCCTATACCTGAGCAGAACTCGCAATTTCTGCAGCTCCATTTTGGATTAATTTTTAGTATTTAAATTTAAGATTCACAGATGTTTCACAGAACACAAGATCTGCCCAGTTAATATTCTGATCAGGTTCTGAAGATGAGATTTTCTATGCCAAGCTGCTTACTTTGTCTTGTTTTGCATTCAGCATATCCATAACTGAATAAAATACAGTAATAATACTACTGTTTACTAATGCTATGTATCACACATCTGGAGTTTTCCTTATCAGGAAAATAGTGGCCTCAGCACTTGAAACTCCACAAGACAAAAACTTAATATTGCATTTTGCTATTTATGTTTCAAGTCCTCAGTTTCATGGTGACTCATGTACTGGACTGAGCTGTGAATCAATGTTATCAAATTCAAAAGCACCTTCAAAAGCACACACGTGGGAGTGACAGATGGTGAATAAACCTTTATTTTCTTGGCACTCTCCTGGCATTTAACCAGATGGAGACATTTTCAAATAGCGGATGGTAAATCCTTGGAAGGGCAGGCATTCTCATCACTTCTGTGTTACTCAGAATCTGCAGGTGTGCCAGTATTTCAAACACATCTTTTGGGTTTAAATTTCTGCTTGCAACACTGTACCTAACAGTTCCATATAGAATCCTTGCCTGTTACCTTTCCCTTCCCATACAGCCCACTAGTGCCAAGTACACTTTCCAATACAACTCCTACAGGACAGTCATGGAGTGGAGCTGATTACAGGGAAAGGCTGTGGGATCCTGGGGATTTTGACAGCCCAACAGGATAAAACCCTCAGGATCCTGGTCTGACCTCAGAGCTGATCCTGCTGCTCACAGTAGGATGGAGCACAGATCCCCTGAGGTCCCTTCCCACCTGAAATCACCCTGTGGTCCCTGCTTCACACAGTGACTGTACAGGTGTGGGTGCAGGGGTTTCTCTGCTCACAAGCCTGTACCTGTAAGTCTCCAAGTCTTTTCTTGACTCTGATGCCATGGATCCCTAAGATAAAACAGCTAAACCAAAATATCAGATGCTTTTTCTGCTTATTCTCCATATTTTTCAGCTCCAAGTCTGCTTTATGAATCAATATTGCAATAAGAAAGAGTATTTTAAATTGTATGCCAGGTTTTATTAGTCCTGGACCTGACATGCTTTTATTCTTAGTTCTTTCATAACTTCTCTTTCCAATCTTTCAGGATCTTTCCCCACAACAGTAAGAAACACATTGCCTTTCAGCCTGTGAAGAACTGCTGATATTCCACTGTCATTTTACCTCAAGCTCAGTGGCATAAAACTACATTTCTATTAAAGAGCTTTACCTGGCATTTCTTGCCACATTTCTTATTTCCAGATGAGTCAGGCCTTTCTCTGTATCTCATTTATCAAAGTAAACTGAGACACTTCCAAGAACAGAATTATGTATACCCTGTTGTTTCATTTGTCCTAATTACCGCTGCCTTCATCAAACCTACAGAAAGGAGCAGTATAAGCTGTCCATGCCAATTATGGACCATGAGGCCTGACCTGACTTGAGCCAACTGGTCTAGAGGAAGGTATCCCTGTCCATGGAAGGAGGGCTAGTATAAAATGATCTTTAAGGTCCCTTCCAATCCAAACTGTTCTATGAGTCATTAATAAAAAAAAACCAAACTAATAAAAAGTTAAAATAAGCAATCACAACAGATGAAAATCCTCAGTGGTTTTGGATTCTCCACACAGAACTTCTTGTATCTCTTTAAACTTCCTTTTTTTAGTGATTTAGACCCAATTTCTCTCCCGGCAAAAATCAACCTCTTGAATATATATGTTAAGTAGAGTTCCTATTCTTTTGTCTAACATGGAAAATATAAAGAAAGGCAAGGAGATCATTCTGTCCTCCTGTTTGGAAAGAAACTATAGCATAGCACTGTATATCACCTGAATGAATCTGGGAGAAATTGTCGGAGCTGGCAAAGGACTTATTGAATGCAACTTTCTTTGATGAAATTTTTGCTGTTATTCAGCAGTAGCCTGGGAATATATACATTAGGTTAATTGCAAAATAGGACACTTTCAGACCTGTGTGAAATAGAACATTGTGAGACCTTTAAAGATTTGGCTGACATGTTGCAGTTGATACAAAGCAGATATACTTAAAGCAAAAACTGGATGTGCTTATGATTTTCAGAATAAATTTGTTCCTGGTTTTTTAACTAGTAAGGAAAGTTTCCTGGGCTGAATTGAAGATACAGTTAAAGATATCTTATCCATATAATGATCAACTCATCAAAATTATTTCTCTCCATTTTAGAGAGAAGGATGTTGTGGGGGACCATGTCAAAGATAAATAAATAAATAAATAAATAAATAAATACACCCAGATAAATTACATCTGTAAGCATTGACACTTGCCTACAGCAAGCCCTTCTCTTGCCTAGTGATGCAATCACTCCATCACAGAAGGCCACTGGCTTGATTAAGCAGGACTTGAGCTTGGTGAAGCCAGGCTGGCTGTCTCTAATCACCCCCGTGTTCTCCATGTGTCTTAGCAGAGATTCCAGGAGGGTCTGTTCCAAGATCTTCCCAGGTATAGTGGTCAGGCCATTCCCAGGGTCCTTCTTTCTACCCCTTTTAAAGATGGGTACCATCTTCCCTTTTTCCACTAACCTGTGACTTCACCTGACTGCCATGACTTTTCAAACATCACAGAGACTGGCTTGAAAACTACATTTGTCAATTCCTTCAGGACTCTGCGATGCATTATCACCAGGTTTTATGTACATTCAGATTCCTCACATGGTCATAAACCTGATCTTATCTTACAGTAAAAGGGACTTTGCTCCCCTAGCCCCCATTCTGCTGTCCATCCACTTGAGAAGTGTGGGAAAAGAGGTTGCTGGTGAAGACTGAGGCACAAAGTTGTTGAGTACTTCAGGCTTCTCTTCATCAATTGTTAACATTTTTCTAGCATTTTTTACCAGAGGGGTACGCCTTCTTTGACCTTCCTTTTCTGGTTAACGTACTTTAGATTGTACGGAATGAAAACACCTCCTTAGGCCATTATTACTGGATTAATTGGGGCTTGCTCATATACTTCCTTCTGCATTTGAAGAAGTTTATGAGCTTTTCCCCCTGCCACCCAAAAGAGTTGTGTTTGATGGTTTTAGCAGCAGCAATACTAAATGATAACAGATTAAACAATGAGGGAATTTTTCTTTAAGTTCAACATTCCTGACATGCACCGGAATTTATCTGAAGAGCTCTTTATCGCGTATGCAGATGTGTATAGAGTAAGTTTAATGTTAGAGTCAGGTCTTCTAGAAAATAAATACCAAAAATCAGCTTCCTACATTCTATTTCAGCACTGGAGTAACTGGTCTTGTTATCAGACTCCTATCTCTTGGCTTGACAGATACTGCTAAAAAAACCAATCCTTTGCAATACAGCTTTGTGTTTGCTAGTGAAATTTATGAATCTCCAGAAGATAAAATCTGAGAATGAACCATTTATCTTCACACACTTTGGACTCAATTAGTTTTGAAAATGTTTTTGTCTGACCTATCTATATTTTAAAAGCATTCTCCAGCAGTATTAGTTTATGTTTTAAACATGTCCATATGTCACATGGGAAACAAAAGCAAAATCTGACAATTTATTGCTTCCAAGGAATGTTTCATTTTCTCTTCATCTATACTAACACTCTGAAGGAAAGAATTAAAGCATGTGAGAAATTAATCACACAAAGACAAAAAATATCCATTCCAAACAGAAATTAAACATTACTATTTACAGTCAAGAAGACAACATCCTATTTGAATGAAACAGATTTCTCCACCAAAAAAAATTTAATACTTCAAATTATATATCTTTTCAGCAAAAAAATAACCAAAACCATTTTTGAATGATTTTGCACATTGTTGGAACTGCAAATACCTTCCTTCATACCTTTTATAAAATGCAACTGAAAAATCCTTTGGGGAAAAATCACTTGATTTTTATCACAAAAGTAGGATTTTCAGTTCCTTTCTAGTCCTGACAGTGGAAGTGATAATTCTTTATGCAAAACTGATATTTCTTCACTGGGAAATTCTCTTTAGATCATGTAATGTTACTTAATTTTGCTAAAATAATGTTTCTTCATTGAAATTTGGCATTCGCATTTTAAAGCATACATTGATGACACTTTCAATTCACTAATATTTCAGGTATTCTCTTAAACTGGTTTGCAGATAAAATAACTGGTTTTTTTTTGTCACGGAAAAAAAACCTACCCTGTTTAATACTAATGAAAATGACATCATGCAAAATGTAAAAACAGAAATTTATAAATCTAGGGGTTTTTTCCCAAAAGTGGAGTCTATTTTTATTAGCATTATCTGACTTTTTTTTATGTACAAATGGTACGTTTGAACAGCTTAAAGGCACAGTATTCCTCAGGATATAATTTTATTATTGGATAACATTTGTTATACGTAGACTTTGTCGTTCTCACAGATTCACAAAACGTAAGCATATTTTTTATGATTTATTTTTACCTCCATATTGATATTTGCTTGACCATTGAAAGTTGTACTTTCCTTATTGTGTGAGCAAGTACTGTAACTAGCTTTGGGGAACAGCTGTGGGTGTCCACATACACAGGGCTTTGCATTTCCTACAAACCTCGTGGGTCAGAGAGGTCCCTAACAGCCACGAGGCTGTTTGGTACATGCAGGGCAGGAGCTACACCTATGGATGGAGCTGGATGTGGCTGATCTGTGAGCTCCTGCAACAGCCCTGCACTGACAGCAACAGCTACGAGATTGCAGGTCAGTGAATGGCACCGTGGATTTTATGGGGTTTAGTGTGGACCAGCACAGAAAAATCCAACTACTCATTCAACATTCTTAAAAAAACAATCTCTGAAATAAAAAAAATCAGCTCAAAACACAGATGGCACAGCAGGACGTGAATAATAAGCTGACAGAAGTTTGTAAAATGCCATCCTTTCAATGCAATCTGCAAGCACCAAATAAAGTAATTCCTTAACTTGGGAAAGCCATTCATTATCAAAAAAAGGTTCAGCTCGAAGGATGAAACAAGGGAGATTAAACCACTGTAAAATCCATTAAGGATATTAATGGGAGGCAAACAAATAGTACTAGCACTAGTCACTAGTAACAACTTTTCAAAAAAAAACCAAAGAATGCTGCTAACTTCTAAAACATGTCTTGGACACACCAGCATCTCAGCAGGTATCGTCACTGAAGATGAAGACTGAAAAACTCAAGAAAAATAAAGAGATACAGAGACTGGCTTATTAACCAATAGATAACTTGAATATCTTATTTTCAGTTTTAGAAGAGGCAAAAGTGGATGTCAAGTCTGTATTTAAAGATAAGAGATAGAACTGAGGTTAATGTTCAGGTTTAGAGAGACTGGAGCTGTGCAGCCCCAAACCATTGCTAAATCCTATCAGGCTGATGAGCAAAGCTGACAGCTGACATCAGGAGATAAAAGTGCCTTAGTTTTAAATTTTAGTTTAGCTCTTACTCTGCCACCTCGCTGAAGGCTGGGTTCAGAATTGAAATCTGAGAAAGCAAGGGATGAAATTAGTGCTGTAGTTAGCAAAAGTATATAGAAGATAACTGAAAGCTGGTATAAGCAGCTCTGAGGACCCAATTTTTCATTTTTAGGCTTCAACAGATTCCTGATCTTGGGTAAAGTCTACCAGTAAAATTAGAATGAGTCTGAAAAGTAGTACAGCTGAAGAAAATGTTATTGATTAATTTTTCCAGTCTGCAACAATAAACAGATTGCTATTATCCAGAGGCTCAGAAACCTTAATTTAGGAGCATAGATCTCATTTCAAACCTGGGCTTATGGTCGCTCTTCAAAATGAAATTAAGGACACTTCATGAAGGCAAGGATGCCAAAACTTCAATTTGACAAGGCAACAGAAATCAGCTACTGACAGTGTGAAGCAATTGCACAGTGCTGTGGAGCACCAGCACCTGGGGCAGCTGTAACAAAAGGCACAGATAGGGCTGCTTTCACTGTCTTTCATATTCCTGTCCACTTTCCTCATCCCATGATTTTTAAATGGCCCAAAAGGTCTGTACAAACTAGTTGGGCAGTCTGGGAAGATTTACTACCATCACTAAAGCTGTTCTGATTATATTTTTTGTGATCTGGGGACAATTTCAGTTAACCTTAAGTAAGACTTCTTCTCATCATTGTGAAACAACTGGTCAAAATATAAAACTGCTGGAAGATGCCTCTGGGTAGGATTGTCTGTTTTTATGACTTGTCAGTCCAAGCATCAGAGTGGACTAAGTTGGAGGCTGGATTTGCAACAAGAGATTTATCTGTGAGTGCCGTTTGCCCTCTTCCCTCCTTAAGCACCCAATTTTGTTTGCTTGGTCAGTAATTCTTCCCTACAACAGTGAAGGGATCAGCAAGACAGTGAGTGAGGAGACTGACAGGGTAAACTACCTTTGTTTTGCCTTTCTAGGCCACAAAGATAATTATAAATGCACTTATTTTTGTGGGTACAGGAGTCCCATTTCCCTTCAGCAGCCCCAAGATTTTACAGATCCTAAAAGCTACAACAAAATTCATAGTGGGCAAGACTCCTGTCCACTCACTGTGATAACAAAAAAAACCCCAGCACCAAAAACACCAACATGAAGAAACAAGTTCAGTGTTAACCCAGAATATGCCTTGTTGAGTGAGGTTTTTATTAACAGCTTTACTAAACATTAATTATTGCTTTTTAACAATCTGAAAGAAGTAATACAGTCTTTACTGTGACCTTTTGGAATACTTTAGTGAGCACAAAAAAAGCCAGATATTTAAGGTCTCTGGGAAAGACATGATAAATCCATTAGTGGCTATTAAGCACAATGATCTGGAATGCAATTCCTCAGGAAATTGATAATGCCATTGAGTGCACATGTAAGGAAGGGATCATTCTGATACGCTTCACTCCTTCAATATTTGTTTATTAGAAGCTGTTGAAGAGGTTAAGATATTAGGAGAGATGAGTCTACAGTCTAAATATAGTACTTTGTTCTTAAAGCTCAATATGTGATCGCAAGATGCATCATGATCATTACATTTTTTGGTACATCTAGGATACAAAAAAAAAAAAATCAGGTGATGGTAAGGTAATGTGGAAATACAATTAGTACGTGTTTGCCTCTTTAAGCCCTGCTAAAGAAAAGAATGATACTGTAAAACCTTAGATTCAAACAAAAAGAAAAAATGAAAAACAAATAAAATTGGATATGCTGACTGTTGTGACCTGTTGTGGAACTCAAGAAACCAGGTCTAGAGCAGGTTTAGATAGGATAGATATGATATTAGAAAGAAATTCTTTGTGAGGGTGGTGAGACACTGGAATAGGTTGCTTAGAGAAAGCTGTGGATGTCCTGACCCAGAAGGATTTAAGGCCAGGTTGGATGGAGCTCTGAATAGTCTGGTGCAGTGGAAAGTGTCCCTGCCCATGGCAAGGGGGTTGGAACTGGATGATCTTTAAGGTTTCTTCCAATCCAAGCCATTCTATGATTTTATGATGATTTTATTAGGTCTATACCGTATTGCCACAGACTAATTTGAATTTAGAATGGATTAGGAGATATACGCCCAAAGCAGCTTTCAAGCAAAAGTCATTAGTCAAATAAATGTAACTGTGATTCCTTGGAAGTTATATTTAGGGATTATATTATCCAACATATCAATCATTAAGAAATTAGAAATTATGGGTGATGAGCTAAAAAATTGTAGCATGGTAAATGATACTGAGGGCTGGCATTTTAAAGAATGATCTCAAACCATTCAGAGGGAGGAAAAAAATGTATTTCACTGCTGCTTGTAAAAATGTTCAGAGGTGTCAGTCTGCTCAGTTCATCAAAGGAAATTTGAAAGGTGACTTGACAGCAGTATACAAGCACTTCCAAAGGGAAAAAATATGGGCTTCTACAGGTGTCCAGCACAAAAAGGCTTAATACAACTCCATAGCTGGAAGCCAAAGCCAGAAAAATTCAAAGTAACTATTAGGAAAAACCTACCAAGAAAAGTAATTCATTTTCTGCCTCTCGATGTCTTCAAATGAAAACTAGACCTCTATCTAAAAAATACACATCAGTCAAGCACAATATATTCTATGCAGTGCCTGAATACATTGGTGAAAAACATGTTTGCTGTGCACACAAGATCAAAACATGCACTCACTGGTCAAGCTTAGGATAATATTTTATATGTGTAGTTTCAGGAGCTATGCATGTGTAACACTAAACACAGTTCTTTTGTTTCATTTTATTTCTCATCAAATGGTTTTTATTCCTACCAATTCCTGTTCTTGGAAACATTTACAAAGAGAGACCCCCCCATAGTGCTATTTATGTTCTTTCTATGGTTCTGCTATATCATTTCTTAGTGTTAACAGCCTGAAAACTATATATAACTGTTTTACACTTTGACTTACTCAATTTACCTGGGTTTTTTTTCTTCTTTTAAATATGCATTCTGCAACTTTGTTATTTGTGTTCAAGAATAAAACTTGAATGTTTCTTTTTAACTGTAATGTAAGAAATTCAGGTTTTTTGTTGTTCAGTTTGATACTTCTATTACTTTCCACCCTCAGAAAGAGTTACAGCATGTTCAAATCACTGTAATTCTTTTTCCATGACTTGCAGTTCACCCTATAATTCTGTTTCCAATTATATGATGTGTAAAATACATACTCCACAAAATGTGTGAATATTCTCAGCTCTATTACAAACTAATCTAACTTCTTTGGTATTTCTTTCTCAGTACCAAGTGTATTATGCTCAAAAACTCCTTGGGATTGTTACAATACTATGAGTCTGAACAAGGCAACAATTTTCCCTTTTACCCTCACTTCTTTTCTCAAATGTGAATGCATAAAGTTCTTGTAGACCATTCTCCTGCACAGTGCTAAGCTTGGCACACTGGAGATGTGGACCATCTGAATTTCACATTTACTACAAAAAAGCTTGATCTCGTTTTTTGAAAGCTTAACACCTTTAGATTGGTTGGAACTTCCATTACTTTATTATTATTTTTTAAAATGATTTTAAACAATGCATTCATATTTCATGCTGACTCCATGGAATATTCACAATAAAAGCTCAGTCACACTTCTGATCAGTCAACCACCTTTCCTCAACTGCTTTCCAGGCAGTGCTGCTACTGCCTGCCAGTCCAGCAGCATGCACATCACATACCTGGGAATTACTGAGTGAAAAGAGTTTCAGTCTCTGCCAAACCAATAGAAAAGTGTAATTTTGACTGAATTACAACATTCTCCATTCTTTGTTCACCATGCCTTGGATATTAATAAAGGCATCCAGGCATGCTAGAAGCCTTAGAGAGTTAGTGGTAGACTTTTCAAATATTAATCTGCATCAGCACGTTAATTAAGCAACTTAACCACAAAGTTTGACTTGCTTGCTTTTGTGCCGTACAAATGCTTCCACTTATTCAGGATGGAGATAATCTATTTGGACAAGCATGGTGCAATATTTATTGAAAAAATGCTGTGCAAACTTTAGTTCATCAAATACTTGACCACAAACAACTAAAACTATCAACTGCAATCACAGATTCTTCTGTCCCTACTCTTATGAAATACAGTTCATTATGAGTGGTCCCTTGAAGCCAAAAATATTCATGGCAGAGTAATTTGACAGCAAATCACAGTAAAAGTACCAGGAATAGGAATCACAGAATGTGCTGATTTGGAAGTTGAGCTCCTGGTCCTCGCAGGACAGATTTGACAGCTGACAAAGTAACGCAAGCATTTCCTATGCTAATAGAGGAATTCTGTATGTGCTGTTTGAGCTTCAGGAGAAAGAAGATGGTAGCTGAGCCTGTGAGCTTTTACTCTGTATTATCAGAATGAACTATGCCTCTCTGCAGGTGACTTGGAAGAGTTTTTGTTCCTCACTTTCTCCATTCACAGTCCACAAAAAGCTAACCAGCTTGCTTCTCAGTCACATCAAATGCCTAAATATTTACTACTTCTACTGGTGTTGTACTATGACCTCTGTAATGACTGAAATGTGCTGAATAAAATGAGCAAATTGTGACTCATGATTTGAGGAAACTCCTACTTTTTGCTCTTCACGTTCATATTAATAGTGACAAATTTTTCCTTCAAGATTAACTTTGAGAAATTTGTTTACTCTGTGATTTCTGATTCACAATAAGAAATTAAAATTTTAATTTTGCTTCAGTCACAGACGATAAGATTACATCATTAAGTTTAAAGGAAACAAGGTATAAGATAGTTATATTCATGTAAAATAAGCCATAGTGTCAGAGAATCATAGAATATTCTGAGTTGGAAGGGAAATACAAGAATCATCAATGACAAATTCCTGGCCCCAAAAAATCACACTATGTGCCTGAGAGCAATGTCCAAAAGCTTCTTGCACTCTGTCAGGCCTGGTGCTATGACCACTGCCCTGGGGAGCTGTTCCAGTGCCCAGCCAGCTGCTGGGTAAAGAACCTTTTCCTGATATCCAACCTAAACCTCCCCTGATACAGCTTCAGGCAGCTTCCTCTCCAGATCCTTCATCATCCTCGTGGCCCTCCTTTGGACACTCTTTAATGGCTTCATGTCTGTTTTACATTGCAGCACCCAAAACAGCCCCCAGCACTGGAGGTGAGGCCGCCCCAGTGCAGAGCAGAGTGGGACAATCCCCTCCCTTGCCCAGCTGGCCATGCTGTGCCTGATGCCCCCCAGGACACAGTTGGCCCTCCTGCCTTCCAGGGCACTGCTGACTCACATTCAACTTTCCATGGACCAGGACCCCCAGGTCCCTTTGCACAGCACTGCTCTCCAGCCTCTCATTCTCAGTTCTATATGTGCAGCCAGGGTTGCCCTGTCCCAGTTGCAAAATCTGGCACTTGTGTTTTTTAAACTCCATTATGATTGCCCATCTCTTTAATTTATCAAGGTCTCTCTGCCTTTGAGGGAGTCAACAGCTCCTCCCAATTTAGTACCATTGCCAAATTCCTCAATATTTCTTCAAGACCCTGTCTAAGCCATTGATGAAGACACTGAAGAGGACAGGCCCTGAAATGGAGCCCAGCAGAGCCCCACTAATGAATAATAGGGTTTACTTCTGCCTTGAGGCATCTCAATGACTGAAATCAAACTGCTAAAATACTACTGAAGAACAGGCAAAACCAGTAGGCTTAGAAAAAATTAAAAATCAAGACAAGTTTAAAATTAAATTAAAACCTGTGAAATTTACGTGGTTCTGATTTAGCTGGCACATATGCATAAAGATTAACATGTCTACTTCAGTAATTATATACAATAAGATAAAGTCAATCTTTACCAGGATCAGAGCCAACATTACATAAATTACAACCATATTTTTCTCTTACAGCACACAGAAAAATTTAGATTTGTCATAACTGAGACTATTATCTGGATTGTGCTGCCATTTAACAGACAAAGGGCCCACATGTAAATATTAAATTTGTTAAAAACCAGCTACAGAAAACTTAAGATTCACCAGAGTTAAGCAGCCACACAATCTGAAAACTCAAAGCTATTTTTTACATTTATGTCAAAGATACAAGAAATATATTATCTATTGGACAAGGACATTGTTTTAATATGAAAGATTCTATTTCATATATAAAGTATGCATAAAGCCAGGCCAATGTATTAAAAGGTTACTATGCAGTGAATAGCTTTTTCTTCATCAATTGTAAATATCTAATTTACTATCCTAAGACGAAAAAGTAGATTTGCCTAACTCATATTACTAAAACAGACTTTCACAAAACCATTATAAAGATCACTTTGTTGCCTTAATATCCTACAGTGGTCACAATTTTAGTGAAAGAAAGAAGATTAAAGAAGGATTTTGTGCCCATTCTCTGTATAGCTAAATCCCTAAACTAATGATTGGACTCATAAGAACTGCAGTCCATTAGCTAAACACTATAATAAGGGGCTACCATCTTGATTATATAATATTCTTTGGACGACTGATATAGAAGTTTATAATTTTAAATGGATGAACACTCACTGTTTGGCTAACTTTTAATGCTCTTCCAACAGCACTGTTTTTAAAACTGTAAAATGCCATGAGTTTCTAGAACCATTTTTCTAATTCAAAAGTCAGTATTGGAACTTTTGTTTCTGCTGAAATAGGAACAGGTTTTAAAAAATTAATATCTTTAAGAGTTTCCAGAGTATTATTAAAGTACTGCTCTGACTAGAAGACTGAAATCAAGTTCATTTGAAAACCTCTTTGTGGATTATTAGCTTTACCTTTAAACAAAAGGAAAATGTTGCAAGACAGTGGGATGGTTACTGCCCAGCTGTACAGAAATGTGTCCCACCACTCCACAGAGATCTCAAATGATTGCTGCTTTGCTGTAGGAGGAACTGCAGTGACAGGTAGACATTTCTAAAGTCCCTGTTCATTCATTATTTAGCCAAAACATTTTCCAAGCTTCATTAGTATGTGCAGAAGCACCATGCAATCAATTTCTTTGGATCCATCAGGATAAGCTACTTTTAAGAGTAATCAGCTATGTGGCAGTAGTACCAAAAGGCAAAGGGGACTCTATTCTCAAGGTTTAGTGAGCCACTACCATCAAACCGCTGAGACAATTCTGGTAAATTTGTTTATTCTGGTGTTCATTTGTTTATTTACTATAGCAGGTTAGTAATTTTATAAAATACCTTTGCATTCATATTCCTGTAATTCAGTTGCTTAGAATCACCAGGAACATTTTCACAAAGCAAACAGACAGAGACAAGGTCTGATATTTTCTTTCATAATGGTTCCTGTTGTTATCCATTCTTTAATGTATGGGGTTTGATCTCAGATAAATATGAAAACCTCTACCAAAAGTAATTAGAATGCTAGGATGGTATAGAAAGGAATAAATTATTTCAAGCACAATACAACAGACAGATCCGTAAACAACCAATACATTTCCTTAGATATTTTCTCAAATTAAAAAAAAAATTAAAATAGCTATTTTTTTCAAACTCTTTTCAAGTTTTCTTATTTTTCCGCAGGCATTACTAACTATGTAATACAATGTTTCATCTATTCATACTGTAGTTACATTAGATAGTAATTTAAAGACAACCAAATAAAGCTGATGCCTTTGTTCTCCTTCCTATGGATCCAGCTGTGGGTTAGGCCAGCAATGACAAGTTGTTGGCAGTGCAACACACTAATGGCTAAAATGTTTGAACCCAGCTAGGATAATATTTTTAAAAGCAATACACTGATCACCAGGTGATGGAAAGTCTTTTTCTTGTGGATGCAAACACTGATGATAAGAGGATGAAGAGGAAAGATTTAGGGCATAAAAAATAAATCTCTTTGCT
Organism: Drymodes brunneopygia; assembly: GCA_013400955.1. NCBI lineage: Eukaryota > Metazoa > Chordata > Aves > Passeriformes > Petroicidae > Drymodes > Drymodes brunneopygia. The sequence goes on along the minus strand of VZTZ01020280.1, from coordinate 1,871,509 downwards.
TCCTCTTGCAGAAATTAATAACAATAATACCATCGCCAAATTACAAATCAAATTTGAAATAATATATGCAGGCTTTTCTATGGTATCACTTACTTCTATCTCAGAACACCTTAACACAGCTCTTCATTTTCAATCTAAGGTAGCAGATAGGAATGCAGATACGTGGTTTGTTGTTTTTAATTAAAATACAAAGCACACTGTAAAAAATGTGTTCATAATTTATTCACTTAAAAAGTATTATGTTCCCAATATGTAACAGAAATCTGTAGTAGAAAATGAGTCATTTGGATGAGTTACATGTAACTAAGAACTAGTAACCAAGAACTAGGACCAAAGCTTTTTCTGGGTTGCTACTTGAAAGATCTGAAGAGTTCCTGGCAGATTTAGCACATCATTTGTAGCTCAGTTTCATCAACAGCATCAAATCTCTGTCTCATTTTACAGTAACACATTATTAAATAAACACTGAACAGTAGAAAGTACAGTTTTGGTTGAAGTCTGCAGGATTTTCAAAACAGTTACAAGAATGTAGCTAAAACTTTGGTATTCAAACTGTTATGGAATGGGACTTATCTGCTTCTTGGGTTCAATACATTTTTTTAATTGTGACATATTTCCATGGAAAAACCCAGATTGTTGAATTATCTTTCCTGTTAAACCCCGTTTCTTGTCTTCAGACAATGAGATCCAAAGGATTTTACATGAATAGGGGTTGGAGTTACAGGTTACTATTTTCACTATGCAGACAATGCAATAATGGTGAGTAAAAGAAAGCATACAGTCTGGGTAGAACCTAAATCATGAGTGCTACTTGTGATTTTAAAACAGTAAATACTGAGCACAGGATGGAAAGGACTATAAAAATCAGCCAAAGTTATGTATGTATGCAAACTCACCTGAGATTCTAAGTTGGTAATACTAGGATGGTACCAGCAGCGTAAAATTCTGCAACATCTGATGAACTTAAAACAATGTAAATTTAGATAAAGCAACAAGGAAACCTATAGTGATGCTCAATCAAAAATGTTATTTGGAGAAAAATTATGGAAATTCCTTTTTTTTAAGCTATTTAAATTTAGTAATAAATTGGAGAATAATTTAAAAGAAAAACCCTGTACTGAGAAGTAACTGAGGAAGGATACATTGACAGGATGACAGATCAGTTTTTTTTCTAATACCTGGGATTTCTAAAGCACAGTCAATAATATCCTGCAAGAATATGTCACTAATGCTTTGCAGAATATACACTAAGTGTCAGGAGACAATTCATATGTTGCACTATGTAAACTTCATTTTTTTTTCCAATGACCAACTGAATTTTATGAACAGCAGATGAAGTCTGTAGTCAATTCCCAAGCCCTGGTTTCTACTCTGCCTTATGATTTTTCAGTGCTTGGATAGGTTTTACTAATATCTACTTCAGAAGCTTTGCAACTCCACTTCTCCTAACCAATAAATACATTTCAAGGATTTTTATGGGTCTTGTAACATTTTAAAACAAGCCAGCAACATGCTTATTTACATTGCTTAACAAATAAATTTCTGATGTTCTACATCTTTCTGGTGCAAGGCAAGGCACCACAAAGGTTAAAAATCAACAAGCCATGACCCTTATTAATGTTGCTATTGGCAGTAGGAATGGAACACACAAAGTTGCAGATCACTTTTTCACTGCTATAGAGCATACAGAAATGGGTAGAGATTCATGATGATTTACTAGATGAACATCAGTTGCAAAATCCCTCTTTGGGTTTTTACACCACTCTGAACAGAAAATCCCCCCCTTAATTTAAAAGTATACTGGAGGCATTTCAGAGAACAGTCCCTGTGCTTTGGAGACAGTATTCCATGCATCCATAGGTAAAGGGAGAGGCTTCAGTGGTAAAAATCAGTTTCAACTCCAACAGAGATGAACAGCAGAGGAGTAATCAGCGCAGGTATTCCAGCAAACACAAGGTGAGCATAGCAGTCATGATACTGATATCATCACAAATAAACAAGGAAGCCAGGAAAGCATCATGGTCCTTGGCTGTCTATTAAGTATCATTAGGAAATATGATGATTACCTTGAACAGATTACAAAGTCTCTAATTCTTGTCCATTCATGTGGTTCAGATTGTGCACAAATATCATGATAGGTTTCTTAATGATTTCGTTCATTTGTCATTATTGATCATAAATTATCATAACTCTATTACATCATTTCAATAGGCTTTTTCATTTACAGTGCTTTACAAATACACAGAAATACAAGTCCAGACATCTTTTTCAGTGAATTCTAATGTATGTCCTTATATACTACACGTACTATTCTCTCCTGGAAAGCCAAAGCAAAGCCAGTGCTACTGGATAGGCAGTACCCTATAATAACATAGCAGCAAAAATGATATCTTGACAACTTAGGTGGTACCTCATATCAAACACTGGATCAATTCCCTACTAGGAAAGGCTAAAGAATAAAAGCTACTTCATGAGATAAATCAAACTGTAAATTTATCCCATATCTGGCATCCTGTTTCAGATATATATACTGAAAACCACTGATGAAATTAGCTATTTCATGAAATATACACCCTTATACAGGAAACTAAAAATTCCATTTACCTCTTAGTCCTCTAAAGCAACAAATCTAAATAACAGCTTCATAAACAACATTAAAATACTGGAACACATTTTTGGTATTAATATTCACTTTCATGCCAAAATCACTCTCAGAAAAACTCTTAAAGCCTTTTCATATAAGTTAGTGATCTAAATTATAAAATCTATTTTTATAATTAATTATCTAGTATATATTTAGTAATAGAGTAAACATTTATGTAGAAATATTCCTTTATAAATTTAGCTTATAGTCACAGGCACGTTATCACAAGTGACACACTATTCAGCTTTTTTCTTTCTCAATAGTTCATGATACTGGAGTTCTGAATTTACACAATAATTTCAAGTTTCAGTTAAAAGCAAAGAAATGAGCTTCATAAGCAAGGAGAAAAATATTAAATCCAACATTAAAATACAAAGACCATATTTTCCTACATGCTAACCAAATTTCACGCTCCCTTATTGACAAGGCAACAATCATTTATTGTTTTAACATTCATGGAGAGAATGTGGTAACATACCCAAGAGCAGAGCAGCTCCTTATCACTTGTTAAAAAAGAAAAAAAACAACAAAAAAAGAACCTCAAACCAATTTTTTTAATGGACATACATTTCTTGAACACTTAATTCTTAGGAGTCTAATTTCCTGTATTTTAGAAACTTACTACTGTAGGCATTGACGTAGGACATAGCCAGAGATTCTGACCAGATTTGAAACTTCCTGAACTTGACTTACGCTGTTACCTCCATTTGATTTCCTACACCTGGTCTGAGGAGGAGTAAAGAGCTGATTAGATTGGAGACTGAAACATTTTCAGCAGGTGGAAGTAGAGAGCAGAAAAAACCCCTGTGCTTACTTGCACACAAGGCAGGGGTGATCTCTTTTGGAAAAGCTATGTCGGCTCTTGCTAAAACCATGAACAAAATCTAAAGAATAATTTACCACAGTTTTAGTAAGTTATATAAAATCTGTGAATGACCTGGATAATATGTTTTTCATGAGAACTCAGTTCTGTCCAGTAGGACAACCCCTATTTAAATGCTCATGTCATGTTTTCCTTATGGTTTAATTTACTACCTGCACAAACCCCCCAAAACCCCCAAAAACCAACAACAACAAAAAAACAAACAAAAAACCCAACCAAACAAAAAACCCACAGCCATGAACAAATTGTGTTTCACATTGAAGTAAGGTCCCCTACATGACTCCAGTACCCAGTATTTTAGTTAAATTCTGACTCAGTCCATAGCAATTGGGACCCAGTGCCTTAGAGCACTACAAAAAGTCCTCCTGCTGGAGAGGGCAAACTGCATCAAGAGTGCAGACATACAAAGCACATGATACAATGCCTTAATCTATGCATGTGAAGCCTTCTGCTTCTCCTTTATGTTGTCACTAAAATGATGTTATTTTTCACACGCATCTTTCTTTACTGTTTTTCTTGGCTGATCTCTGACTGGAATTAATAATTCGGCTGGCAATCAGTGAATCATCATTTACATGATACCTTAGTTAGTCATTCTTCAAAGTCAAGTCTTTGATACTTTGAGAAAATTTTTGAAGTTATTTAAACCACTTTCAAGCATTAATAATTCCCTCTGTTGCAAGAGATTTGCTTCTATTTTAGCATCCAAAGGTAAATACTGAAAAATATTTACAACTACAAATATCATCTGTAATAGCTCAAAATCAATCCTATAATGTGCATGCATGGAGCATTGTATAAAGCACAATTTCCCCTACTTTTAACTGCTTTCTTTTGTTAATAAACCCAGATATTTATTACAATTTTTCTATGAGTTCAGCAAGTAGATGATGCAAAAGACTCTGTAAGTCCAATCTTAAAGCTATTGACCAATTTCAAACTACAGGACTCAGTCCTGTATTGTCATGATTAAAAATATTAGGTACAGATTCCAAGTTAAAAATATTCACTCAAGCCAAACATTCTGATCCAGGTTAGTGTTACTTCTTAACAATCTCATTAAAACTTAATTGAAATAATGTAAATGGAGCAGCCAAAACTACAATAAATCACTCTCTCTTTTTTTTTTTTTAATCTAGTCTCTATCTCCAGTTGAGTGAATCAATTTAGAACACTAAAACTAAAAAAAAACCAAAAACCAAATGAAGTAACTCATATTTATGCTTCATTTCTTCAGTGCACAAAGGCAAACTAGCAGTGAATCAGTTAATCTAAGCACTTCTGCCCACAAAAACAGTATGCCAATAAAAGCAACCTGGAACACAGGGATTTTTGCACAGGAATGGTACACATACCTAGAGAAGTGAGGAAAGCTAATCCACTCCTCTATCTTAAAAGCAGCAGAGTGATGTCATCACAAGCTTTTTCTTGTAAAACACAGTCATGTCATAAAGATTAACTAATTCTCCTCAGCCCCACAAGTCTGCATCCAGGTATCTCTGATATCCAGCATGACCCCAAAGGTTACAAAAGCAAATGAAGAACACAGTGAGGGCCTCATTCATGCAGTAAGAAATAAATGTCCTTTTTATTCATAAATGAATATCCCTATTTCAAGCTTGTCATTTTTTAAAGTCATATTATCCTTATATATCTCAAAGCACAGTTCACATTACACAAGACAGGCTGAGGCTACAAACATGTAGTGCCCTGATACGCACAAGACAACAAATACTTTGGAGATGGAATGGGGTAAACAAGTCTCTTTTGCTCCCCAGACTTTTTGAAAATTGGAAGCATGTGTATGGAGGTAAGTCTGCACAGCTCTTCAGAACCCAGAATGTATTCCTTTGCTGGATATTTCCTGCTGTTCTACAGGAGAATCCCTACTGTGGAGGCAGTTTGCATGGCAAGACTGGCACGGCAGCCATGCAGTGCAGAGCTGCTGTCAAGTTAGAAGTGACACCGTGTGCCTCTACCCTCAGGGCAAGTCAAGAGCAGAGCAACTTTTATCTCTGCTAGCAGACAATTCTGCCTCCAGGGCAGGCTTCTATCTTTACAGCAGGTATTTTCTCATGGCAGCCCCACAGCGGAGCATCCAAGGCCCAGCAAAACCTACAGCCTGGAGTGACACAGCTCTGGCTGCAGCAACAAACCCCGTCCATATTGTGCCTCCAGGAAGGAGCTCTGACCACCCTTTTATTTGTTGCAATAGTTTAACTTCTTTTTCCAGCTCAGTTCGGTACGTGGAGCTTCGGCTGAATTGGAGGACCTATTTTTACGCCAATGGCCCCTCCTGGCAGACACAATGTGGCCACTGGAGCAGGCTGACAGCCTGTGAGGAGCCAATTCAGTTTTGTTATGCCTCAACAATGGCTGTCAGAGGCACACAGGGGTTGTACATGTGCCATGTGCAGAAAGCAGCTGGGAGAAGCCTTGTCTTTGGAAGGATTTCTTCTCCTGGCAACACCTCAGATGGGACAGTCAGTGGGAGACACTGAACTGCCCAGAGGGGCTGCTCCCGTCAGATGGTGAAAGGTTGGACTGGGCTAATGGCAGGCTTTGGGACGGCCCAGGGGCATAAAAACTAACTGCATCACAGGCCTCAGGGGCTTTTTGAGCTTATACTTTTGTCTCTTTGAGTCTTGCTTTTCGAAACTTGCTTTTTAAGTCTTACACCTGCCTTTTGGCTCTCCCGCCCTCGCTGGCTCTTGCTCGCCCTCGCGTCTGCCCTGCCTCCCTGTGTCCCTGACCAACTTTGTCTCTGCATCCCTGCCTGAGCCCCCTGTGTCCAGCCCTGCTTGCCTCTGAGCCTGGCCACACCGTGATCCTTGCCATGACCCTGTCCAGGCTTCTGGACCTCCTGCCCGAGTTCCCCTCACCTCGTGTCCGGCTGCCCGACCTCTGGAGGTAACACCCTCTTTTCCTCTCTGTTTCCCCTCTCTGTCTTCCCCCCACATTCATTTCCCATTTTTCTTCCTCTTGCTCTGTCTTTCCTAGCCCTCTTGAGTAGGGTAACTCCTTTTTATTTTGTTTTTTCGTTACCAATAAACAGTTCTGAGGTACAAAGTTTGTCTCGTTTGGCTTAATTCCATTCCCGGCCATGTATTTTTCAAAGGACTCCTCACAGTTCCCCACTGTGGAACACAACACATAGCTCAGTGGGTGTGGGAGCCCCACTGGTGGCCTGGAGGTGCTGTAAGCCCCACAGCAGAACTCTTGGCACAGTCTCCTTCTGGGACGTGGTCATCCAGCTGTGTTTTCAGTGTCAGCAGCTCTCTCCTTGGGGAAATTGCAATCCCAGTTTGGAAGCACATTGGCAAATGACACTTGGCATGCCCACTGCCTTGCTACTGCTCTGGAAATAGATGTGTTTCACATCACAAGAATGACCCAACTCCCCTCTTCTGGCAGGATTGAATTCCCACTCTGCATCTCTAACGCTGTAATTTCTGCTTTTCAAGGCAAAGCTCTCACTGCTAAGCAATTGGCACTGCAGGTTCACTACAGCACTGGGAGGGAAATTTGGAGTCAGTGTTGTAGTGCTTCCCTAGAAACAGTGAGACTCATCTGTGAGAACTAGTGAAACTAATCTGTAAAAAAATCCTAAGACTGATCATATAAACTTAACCTAACTGGAGGGAAGGATTTTAACGAGGACCACAGCTTATTTCTGCCAGAAACATAATTTTTATAAAGATCATCACAACAGACAAAGCTGCTTCTGCAGAATATGTGGAACCCTTCCCAGACCTCATATTGCTTTAGTTAAAACCTTATATTTTGCAAGCATGGCTTAAATTAAATAAAATCCATTCTGTGCCAAAATACAATATTTTTTTATTTTCTAAACCTGCAATAAATTCTTCCATCTTTATTCAAAATAAGCAAAGTTTTGCATGACATTGATTAAACCACACCATCTGAGGCAACTGCAAATGTAACAGCATCTATTTGTCTATAAAAACTATTTTTATAAATATATATATTTACAAACACACATATACCTACATTTAGAGTAACAACTTGTAGCACCCACAGAAGTAAGACACAACTTGAAGTAGTTCAAGCTATGGTTACTCGTGACTGGTTTTAGTGTGCTGCAAGTGTTAGAGCTGTTAATGTTTTGCTGCATGATCTGCTGTTTCAAAGCCACAAGGACATGATCTAACTCAATTATAACCCACAGCTGACCTGTGAAGCTGTATTAGCTGAACTTACAAAAGAACCACCAGTACCGCAAAGTAACTCAGTACACACGAGTCTGATTTTCATGGTTCATGTGTCATGTTTCACAGGTCATAGAGAGAGCTCTAAAAGGAGATTTTGACAGGCTAAGTACAATATGTAAGATTAATAGAGCAAACAAAAACAAAATAATGCTTTTCTGCTTGCAAGTACAACAGAGAAATCCATTCTTCTAGAAAATCTTTGTACTGCATCACATCATATCCTTCTCAATGGAAACACTTTTCCTCCCAGATGTACTGCTTTTCTCAAACCACATAAAGTGCCATATACATTACTGTTGTAATGTTTGCTAAGATTTTACAAGGCAATCTATGTCAGCTTGCAATTTACAAAGAAATTGAAATTACTTTTAAGCACTGTGTGTAAACAAGACAAAAACTATCAAATGCCAAAAAAAATTCCTTCAATTTCTTTTTCGCCTATAGTATTTCTCATGCAGTCCTGGAAAGCAGTGAAAGATGGAGAAAGAAGGAGCTAGAGTACCTGTAATTCTGAATATTTTACGATGTTGTTATTTAAATGTATCATATTGCATAGTTCCCAGCAATCCAGTGCTACAATCACACAGCCATATATACATATAGAAACAGACATGTGGTGTAAACTGCCATTAAAAGGTGGTAATAATATTAAAAACAAAAGCTTGTTAGCATTGGATTTTTTGAAGACATTTCTGGACAATACAAAATGGAATGTGACCCTGCTGGCTAGTAATTTCAGCAGTAGTTACTGTACAAACAGCTTGAAATTACTGATTGCCAAGCTTTTGCTTTATATTTATTGTATGTTCATACATGTGTGAACATTTCTATATTATACAAACATTTGTAATTTTTTTTCCCATCATTGATATGCTTTCCCATATGAAACTGCTAGGAAGAGGTTTTTAATCGTAGGTTGGACTTGATGATCTCAAAGGTCTTTTCCAGCCTAGTTAATTCTGTGGTTCTGTGATTATTTATGCACTGACAAAGCTTTCCTTGAGCTGTGGTGGAAAAATCTTCCTCACGGTATGAGTGTGCTCATTGCCACTGTGAATGCTCAGATGGGCTTTGCTCCTCAGACTATGCATCTTGTGTGTGAGCAAGAGTAAAATTGTGCCCAAACACGCTCAAACGTTTGCATTAATCTGAGGGGGTTTAGCCTAAAGACTTTTAATTGAAAAATTCAAATCCCACAGCCTTGTCCGGGTACAATAAATAACACTGCACTACGACTTTTTCGCCTGAACTTGTAGAAGCACCATTTCACACAGCACTCATGGATTTCAACATGAGCAGTGGCTGTTCAGTGCTTGTAAACGTGAGGCCATATGAATTTGTCACCATACAGCACGAATTCAACTCACCTTAATCTGAGAGGTCCTTTTGAGGAGCAAAAAGACCAGTAAAATAGGCTTAATTTAAACAAATGCTGCAAAACAATTCCTCTTCAGTTCCATGAGAACAATCCTTTCATCACTGACACTAGAGATATTTCTCAGCAGGAAAAACTCTTAGCTTATTTTGATTCTTTTCATTGAGAATTAGCAAGAATCTGAATTTCTAATAGTGAATTACCCAAATCCTTAGATTTAAGAGAGAATTTTATTCATCACTTCATGTATATGAAAGAATGGCTCCTGAACAGAAGAATAAAACCCTACCATTTTTAGATACCTTCACAGAATTATTGCTGATGGGACAAGATTATTATTAAGAGATGACTTACTTTAAAAGCAGATAAGGTTTATCTTAAAAATCAGCTTACTGGAATGCTTGAATCTTACATCAAACAACATGATACTTACAGATGTCATCTCACTGCAGTTACTACTGTAAAACTAGAAAATAAACATTCAAAGCAGAGAAGATATATTCCATTCTACTCAAAGTTCTTAGTAGGGTGATAAATATTTTGGAAGTGATTATGTATTTGCTAAGAGTGTCAGTTTATTTAAAGCCTTTAAGGGAGAGTATAGCTGATATTAAGATTCATCTCACCTGGTTTCAGACTGTTGCACTAGAGATATTAATTTTTGAGCCAACCACCCTGAGCGCTGTCTAAAATTGCTGAGGATAAACAGACATTGTGTGTGGTGTAAGTGGTCTGTTGCAGACATCTACCTCAGGATGAGATGAGCTGTATCTTAGAAGTGCTTAGTTTTCTGCCTTTGCTGTAAAAATCATTATAATAAACTACTAGCCTAGTTTAAACAAAAGCAATGTCTATGGTTCGGTGGGATGTACCTTGTGAATATGCAAAGTCAACTTAAATCCAGCAAGGCTGTCAATATCCTAGAGTAGGCCCAGCTCATATCTGACCTTGGTGTCACAGCCTAGTGCACCAGGCTAACGATTCAGACACCGTAGGGGACTAAGCATAGACCCATACAAAATGCTACACTTAAAACCCTAATTACAGTTAAAAAAACAGAAGAAATAATCTGGTTAAAATTTAAATGCTTCAGAGTCATGGTTTAATTAATGAGGCAAAAAATAAGCAAATTTTTAAACAATTTTAAATAAATGTTAAAAATGTCATTCGATTCCAAAAAAGTTGGGTTATCACTTTGGAAGTTCAAAAATGTCTTAGCTAGATGAATTTTCAAACAAAACCTGCTGTTTTAAAAAGAGAGATCAAATGTTTTGCCTTGCTTATACAGAACTGAAATGGTCACCATTTCTAACCAAACCCATTTATTTAAAAGTTTTAAAGATGCTTTCCTTTTATGGGATAAAAAAGTTTCCAGGTACTTGAACTTGCAATGATTTCAAGCCCTTGTTCTGTTCAATGCATACTTGTCCTTCACAGATACACTGTGAGCAGATTCATAGTATTTGCTTAAAAATCTAGAAATGTTGTCAAAAGGCCTTACATGACCTGTAGAATGAAAAAACGTGGATAGTTCAAGATATACTTTTCCTTGTTCCAAGTAGTTTCCTAAAATAAATAATCTAGAGTAAAGACTATATTCTCACAAACATTGATTCAGAAATAAATTGTCATATTTAAAGACAAGATTACCTCAATTAAAAATAATATAGGCTATGTGAAATCAAAACTTACATTTAAATACAGCTAATCAATGAAATGTGAGAGAATGCAAGTTCAATAATATTCAGAATGAAATATCCTGACTCAATGGTTTAATTAAAGTCTCACTTGCATTGACTGTGCTTTAATCTTTGGTCTCGTACATTTACTGAAATGTCAGCAAAAGGATGAAGGAATACTTAAAATAATTAGAAATATAGTAAAACAAAAGAAAAAATAAATAGATCTACTAAAGCACAATATATTAATTCTATGTTTTTCTTCTTGAAATAAGAAGGCCACTAGATTTCCACTGTTCCAGAGTCCCTAACAGCGTCCCATGTGGAAAAATGTGGTACAAGGATGGTGATGTGAATCACTCAGTACACTCTGAAGCCCTTACACAGTCCTGAGTTTCCAATAAGGCTGGAAAACTGCAAAAAGAAGCATCTTTGTCAAGCAGCTCCAGTATTTGAAGAACCTTTGTAACTTTACAAACAACTCCCATCAATTGTTTAAGATTTTTCCCACAAATACAATAAATGATAGTATTCATCAACAAGACCACAGAATACATCAATGAAAGAAATATTGCTAACTTGAGGAAACAAAATCAGAAGAAATCAGGGAATGATTGATATGAGAGGTTGAGAAATACATGTTCAGACTTAGTCAAGCAGGAAAACACTTGGTGAACTGAAGAGGGAGGCTTACTAAGACAGAAGAAAGCTCAATTCTCTCCAAATATACTGCAGCTGTGTAACAGACAGGTTAGTAAAGTGGCTCTTATATTTGGATTATTGTTGTTCAGCTATACTGATGTGGTTAGAATCACCATAAGCAATGCAGCTTCAAGGCAACCATAACATCAGAATCAGAAAAGTCATCAATAGAACTCACTAAATCCAAAAAAAAAAATCAAAATTAGATTAACACTGTGTGGCTTTTTTCTGAAATATGACTGTAGTTTTTAAAAAGGAAAACATGTGCCTTCAAAATATAAACAACCCACAACATGGTGATAGCATTTCATGGAATCACAGAATATGCTGAGCTGGAAGGGACCCACAAGGATCATCGAGTCCAACTCCTGACCCTGCACAGGATCCCCCAAGAATCACACCACGTGCCTGAGATTGTTGTCCAAATGCTTCTTGAGCTCTGTCAGGCTGTGATCACTGCCCTGGGGAGCCTGTTCCAGAGCCCAGCCACCCTCTCGATGAAGAACCTCTTTTTGATATCCAGCCTAAACTTTTCCTGACTCAATTCAAGCCACTTCCTTGAGTCCTGTCACTGTTCACAAAGAAGACATCACTGTCTGCCCCTCCACTCTCCCCTTGTGAAACACTGAAGACCTCAATGAGGTCTCCCCTCAGTCTCATCTTTGTTCCCAAACTGTGAGCCAGCAGCTCACCCACCCCTTAAGGTGCACAGTTATCCAGCTGTGTGCTGGACATCCAGTCCAGAAGGGTCCTGTGAGAGACAGTATCCAAAGCTTTGCTGAAGTCCAAAAAGATTACATCTACTGCTTTTCCTAGAACAATTAGGTGATCACCCTGTGTAGAAGGAAATTGGATTCAACAAGCAGGATTTCTCCCTTGTGAGGCCATGCTGGCTGTGATTGATGACTGTGTTGTCCTTCAGCTGTTTTTCAACACCACCTAGAAGAATCTTTGCCATGATTTTACTGGGCACTGAAGAGAGACTCACAGGCCTGTAGTTTCCAAGGTACTCCTTCCTGTTCTTCTTGAAAACTAGGACAATGCTCTCAAGCTTCCAGTCAGCTGGGACCTCTCTAGATTCCCAAGATCACTCATAAATCATTGAGAGAGGACTTGCAATGACAGCAGCAGCTCTTTGAGGATTCTTGGATGAATCCCATCAAGCACCATAGATTTGTAGGGATCCAGCTGGAGCAGCAGATGCCACACAAGCTCAGGGTTAACTGGGAGCTGATCGTCCTCATAGTCATGGCCCATCAGCTGAGGTCACTCAGAACTCCTTGGTCCATCATCTGTGTTGAAAGCAGAGGTAAAGAGTGCATTAAACACTTCAGCCTTGTCCATATCCCTGTTTGTGAGGTGACCATCCTCACCCTGTAATGGGCTGATGCTAATTCTACAGTATCTTTTGCCATTACAATTTATATTATTTTAATATTAATAAAATTTGAGGAAAGACAGTCGAGAAGTTACCAGCCAGAAGCTCTTTTTCCACCAGCACCAAAAGAAAACACTGGAGGTAACTGTAATGTCTCTTTAAAATATAAGAATTTTAATGAAGACCAAAGTTGTCGTCACAGGTTGTAGAGAAACAAAAGCATCTCAGAGAGCTGTGGAAAGGAAATACACATTCCTTGTGGATGGATGCATGGATGAGCAAATCAACAAATAAAACTGCTTAGGCATCTCAGTAAAACTCAGCACCGTTGTACAGTGCATGGAGAAATAGCATGGTGAGTAGCAATCACTAACAGAAAAAAAATTAAAATTTACTATAAAATTAAAATAACCTGACTGCCATTTCTGAAACCTTAATTTTTATAAAGAAGAACGCCACAGACCATAGCAAATGTCAGCCATTATTAAATGTCTTGAAATTAAATGTAATGGTTCCTTCCTGAGGGCTAACCAAATTCTGTTCAGATTCCTGCTGTATCTGCATCACTGGGGAAAAGTGATTTAAGACAAATTCCAAGTCAGTTTTCCTTTCATTTTAGCACTTTGAATTTAATAGGAAGATTATGCAAGTCTCACTGCCTTTTCCTTCCATCTCATGTCAGTTGGAGTGGAAGAGTTTGCATTATTCAAGGTCAATTAAGCCATGCAAATGCATTCTAATTGATTTTACAGTAGTAATAATAACTCTCCCCTCAGAAGGATGTGCTGAATTTCTTTAAAAAACAACAACAAAAAACCCTACAATAAAAATACCATAGGTGTTTGGAAATTTTATTTTCTGCTGAAAATAACCAAATAGATGTATGAATATAATAACCTTGAACTGGTAGTGGTACAGGTTTTAGGTACAAATTCTTCAGGATTTGAGCCATGGCTCTAGCCTTGGAGCATCAGTGATGTCAGCATAAAAAATGTCTCACACTCTGCTGCTTGCATTTCAGCAAAAAAAGGGTGTTTATTTTGTTAGCAAATTACAGCAATTTTTAAACTTGAAATCAAGTTTTCAAAAACATGTCTTGACAACATTCAGTCCTGAATGTAAATTATGGGGAAACTGAGATACATAATTTATTAATGTTTTTTAAGTCTTAAAGCTATGTATTTTGATAAACATTGCTTGCAGTGTAAACTAAACTTGAAAAAATCTGATCTCAATGAAAATGGCTTTGCCAGGTACCATTATATCATAAGAAAACGTTCCTAGTCAACAGGATTTTTTAAACCCAATAAAATTACACTTCCATATAGCTTAGTCCAAGCCTCTGTGCCCAGAATAAACACAGGTGAATTGGTCAAAGTTCAGCTCTGCAGCAAATATCTTCTGTTTGAATAGTGTGCCCCAGCACAAGGGGCACATCTGTGGCACTGTGAAGTCAAGCTCTTGAATATAAACTCAGTCATGTTGTGTTCCTATCTGAAGAGCACAGTATTTACATACCAGTTACACCTGCAGTCACACGGTCATAGAGTCTCACCTGGAGGATCACAAGTTACTCTTGGAAAAGGCAAGGAAACCACCTCAGTCTGCTTTTCTGCTGTATCTGACCTTGTGAACACATCTAGTCCCTTTCACAACAAAAGGGTTGTAGGCCTAGACTTAAAACCACTGGAGATGGTTTGAATAAACATTTGATCTTCTGTCACCCTGCTTTTTGCAGTGTTCCATACTTTTACTTTTGTCGTAGAAGTTCTCATGCATTTTCTATTAACATAATCCTCGTTTTCATAACTGACCAAGATTGTTTTGAGCTTTTAAATTGTTTTTCATTCCTTTCCCTTAAGGCGGAGAAAGATGATTGACCATTTCTTTAACCTGTGAGATTGTAGAAGTAGTAGCCTCATTGACCAATCCACAATTGTCTTAAGAAAGATATATAAATGAAAGAATAAAGGGCAGGCCCTTTTGGTGGTCCTGCCTGGTAGTCCGAACTGCTGCTCTGAAGTCTGTGTGTTTCTTTCATGTCTGGCAGTGCAACAGTCTTCCCTTGATGTAGTGAAATTATAGCACAGAAAAATTGCCCATCTGAGACCAGTTGACCCTGTATTTCTGCCTATTCCATACCAGTACAAAGCAGGAGTGAATAAGCAACACAGGACAGACCAAAGAGAAGGGATCATGCAGACACACACCATTCTGATGGAGAAGAACCTGCCAGGTGAAACAACAGCCTGACTGCATGGCCAAAGCCCTCTACTCTACACCAGCATAAAGCAGCACTTGGGAAGGAGGTGTGGATGCAGGCAGGGTCTTCTTTCAGGTGTGTGGCAGCACAGGTTTACTTCATCTCAACCATGCCTACCAGAGCCTGCCAGGTGATAGCAATGCAACTCCTCAAAAATACAAGTATCTGCCTTTATAAAGTTTTTTATAACATTTATAAACTGGCTATTTCTCTTCACAAAGCACTTTACATTGTAGAACTGAAACCTGAAAAACTATCTAAGCAAAAATTGCATTCTGCTTAATCCTTGTAATAAAAATATAACTTTAAAGCCATTTCTTGGGAAACAAGGATCAGGAATTTGAGGGTGAGGGGTGATTTTTTTTTTAGTAGAATTGCACTTTTCTTTGAAAAATATAGTAAGAGGTTGAAATGAAAGCAATTCATTTTATATTGCTGAGATTTAGCTGGACTCTTCCATGCTGATGAGATATTTTATACATAACACTTGGAAATTATACCTCTTCTCAACACTTGTATTTAGCCCATGTCCCTTTTAATAGAGAGCTAACAATATTTACCACATATTTATGTTAAAATCTCAGATCCAAGGATCCATTCACAATACCCTCTTTTACGCAATTATGGTTGTGAAAAACACAGATGCCTTATTGAATGTGCACACTCAAAATTGTGTGATTGTATTCACATCTGTACAATATTTAAAGCCATAATAGAGTCCTCAAGCCACTGTGAAATGCCTAACACCTGGCAGATGAGATAGCAGCTCCTAGGAGTTTAAATACTGTATTTTAATTCACTTTTCTGAGGCAGTCAGGCTACGTAATTACTAACTCATAAAGTCAAAAACCTGACTGCATAAAACATTCCCCTTCAGATATATCTGACAGAGTACACAGGTAATGTTCAAACACTTGTGCTTGATGTCTTATGTCTTAACATATGCTTCCTTCATCTTCTTGGTTACTCTTTTCTGTTTGTTTTTCATGCCCTGTTGCATTCTGATGCCATTTGCCTGGCCAATTACCTGGCCTCCTCTCATTCTTTCTGATTATTTCATTCTCCACTATGTTTTTCCTCACTTTGCTCCATTTTGTTCTGAAAATTTCATCTTGTGCTTTCACATTCCTCTGAGTACGCTCGATGGGAATGAGTGCTTTTATTCTGTATTACCACCTGAGTCTAAATTATGGTGGCATCTAATGAAAGAAGCCAGGCCTCCTTGTCTTTGGGAGTGGCTGTGTCACCTAGTCCCATGCTGTGACTGCAAGAAGAAGATAAAGGGGAAGTTCTGTGCACCTTTTCCAGGCTGAAATTAGAGGAACAGGAATGACAACTTGTTCTTGCATGTTTTTTTCACAACCTCAGTGGCACGTACACACCTCTTCCTGCTACTTACAGTTTTTCATACAAATAAGCAAAATGTAAGATGCAAACATCACTAGAGGCAGCAGGACTGCATCAGGGAGGGAAATCTAAAGAAAAACGTGGTCTACAGCTTGATATATAGAATCTTTAATGTGTGCTTATGTTAAAAGACAACTAAAAATGGACAATGTTTTGAACAATGTTTCAAATGTGATCCTAATTTAGCTCATTAAAGGTGAATGAATAACCAAATTAATAATTTATATGAGGAAAGGTATAAAATATTCATCACATTATGGGGTTTCTGCATTATTGTGCGCCACATACAATAGAATCAGA
Source organism: Drymodes brunneopygia (assembly GCA_013400955.1). Classification (NCBI taxonomy): domain Eukaryota; kingdom Metazoa; phylum Chordata; class Aves; order Passeriformes; family Petroicidae; genus Drymodes; species Drymodes brunneopygia. The sequence goes on along the minus strand of VZTZ01020280.1, from coordinate 1,854,646 downwards.
GTGCTGGTGGGGATGTTACAATTCCAGGAGCCCTATGGAGCTGCTGTTCACTCCTCACAATGCTGTAGGACAGGTACTGTGGAGCCCACACTTATAAACACGTCACTGCATGATTGCTTTTCCTAATGGGAAAGCTTTAATGAAACTGTGGCTGTTGGGAAAATGCCAAGTTTTCAAAAATGAAACATTTCAGTCAAAGCAAGTCAACTTTGGCACAGCATCCACTGGGAAAGAAGGCAAACTGTATTAATAATTTAAGAGCTTGAGCTGGGATGTCAGAACAGGTACTTGACTATCACACATTGGTGTGTCTGAGGGGTTTATTAAATGCTTGTCTCATTTTATTTCTCTTCTACATCCCTCTGTCTGTGAAAATCTATGCAGACACATGCACACGCACACACACACACACTTATTAAGCCTTTATCCTCAGTTCTTAACAAAGATGGGGGGAGAACTTGAAAAGCTGAGAAGTTTCACAGTATAGAAAATTGTAGCTTTTCTCGCTGCTATAGCTAAAGAGGCTCTGTCATTGCTTAGGGCTGAGGCCTGTCTTGTCAACAGAGAAATATTGTTGCAATTTCCAAAATACAAAAACTGCTCAGAACTGTAGTATTTGTCCAATACATGGAAAATCTTCTAGAATTATTTCAGAAATCCTTCCATTTTTTTTTAGTTTGTTTTCCTGGTGGCTATACACTGTTAAAAACTGTACTGGCTGAACAAGAAAACTGCACAGTCTAACTCTATATGCATAAAAATGTTCCACTATTCCTGGAGATAAAAAGAGTCACTTCAGAGCATGATGAATTAAAAGTGTGTAGGGTACTGGGACAGTGCTTCTGGCAGCAGTCTTTCAAACAAAGTGTTCAGTCTCTAGTGTTCTCTTTTTTGGGTTGGGGATAGCATCTGCTACTTATATAATTTGTTCTTTGCATATGTTTTACAATAAACAGGTGTCTCTCAGTTCATGTATTCAGAAGAAACAAATATATATGTGTGTTAAGTGGTAGCTGTTCTGGGTTTTTTTCTCTCACTATTCTAAGTGGCATATTCTAACAAAGTGGTTTGTAAAAGCTTTACCCTAAAAGAGCCATGTTATTCCACAATGTGGATTACCACCCATTAAAATAATGAAATCAATCACCAAAACTACAGTGGAGTTTCTGTCTGTATTTGTATGTATGCATGATAGTTATACAAGAAAGCACCCATTTATAAAAATGGGCCATTTGGGTGATTAAGCAGATGTGCTCTTTGCCCTATATCAGGACAAATTTCTGAAATGAACAGTCATCTGCTTCTGCAGATGGAGAGCTCTGAGGGAGGATTAGCGCTTTCCCACTGCTCATTGTAAACAACCTCAGCCCCAGAGAGGCACAGAATTATCTCCAGTGACTCACTGTGATCATACAACCAAGTTCCTTCCAAATGAATGTCTCTGAGCACACAGGAACTGGCCTGTACAGTACATGCATGCACAGAATAACAATTTCAATGAATTCTGCACACACATGCAATAGAAACTTTCCATTATTGTACTTAGCAAGAACCAACAAATGCAGTTTATGGTCTTATAGTAAATTAATTGTTGTTTCTTTTCCCTATGTAAAAAGGAGAAGAAAACCCCATTCAACTAGTCTAATTAGCACTGTGATACTGAGAAATAATTTAGTTCTTTAAATTATAGCAATTGAGCCAGGGAAAGTCCTAGGTACCTCCAAGGTAGGAGGAAATACAGTACAAATAAAAGATTAGCAATCTGCCAGTTTACTGTCTGACCACTAGGGCCCAATTGACACTGGTTTGTGTTACAGATAACCACAGAGCCAGAAGTCATAAGACAGTAATTATAGTAAGTTTGGCCAGAACCAGATAGTAATTTTTAAATCTCGTACAAGAAATATAATGATGCTCTCATTTGAAAAACAAAGATGATACGTAAAGAACAAGCTGCTGAAACAACCAAATAAAACCATCTGTCATTGCACCACTTTTTGGGATGCATTTATAGTGCATTTGCCTAATGAAATCTGTATTCTATACTTCAGAGTAAAAAAGTAAGATATTAAAGAAGACTACATTTAATCTTCAAGAGGTAGAGAATGTTCTTGCTGCAAATTGTTGTACTGGCTTCATTCCTCTCACTGTGGACGCCGTGCAACCAGCTGGGTTGAAAATTGCAAACACTCAAAATTAGTGTTGGAGACCCTTTGCCAAGATACACATGCAGAAGTCTAGGACTAATGGTTTTCTGGAAGCCCTGGGGAATATGTTAACATTTCTGCAGCTGACAAAAAAATGCAGAGAAACAATAGCAAAAATCAAAATAATTGCTGAAGTTTTTATCGAACTAACTTGCCAAATTTATTGCAAAGCTGCTAATTAGTACACAATGAGAGGATACAATATGCTTTGTATCTTTACATTAAGAAATTAATGAAGCAATCGTAACAAATATTACAAGAAAATTAAACAAATAAAACCAGGCAAAAGAATCTTGTCTCTATTATTTAAATTCAATACATAAAAACCTTTTTGTTTGAGTAAACTTGCCTTGCTTACATTTTTTCCCTGAAGAGGTTCATTTCTCCAAAAGAATAAAATAAACAGAAATAAATGGTAACTAATGCAAATATTGTTAAAACAGAGTCGAGCATAAATTTGGAAAGCCTTCTAAAAACTCTAATAAAAAATAATAAGATCCATTACAAGTAATGCTCATTCAGCAGTGTCAGTTATGACTACTAACACTGTGCATTACAGCAACAGCAGCAGGTAGATTTTACAAACAAGACATCTAAAGTGATAGAGTAAATTAAAACTAATTAATTGAAACAACATTCAGAACTGCATATGGGAATGCCGGCAAAATACTTCAAGAGCTTGTACAGTGAAGCAGTGAATGCTACAAAAACTGTCAGATAGAAAAATACTCTTAGCAAAAAGTTCCAGCATTTTAAACTTACTAGTTTTATAAACCAGCCATTGTTCACTTTATGAAAGGCATTGTAAATAGACTTTTCGCTTTTCGCAGGAAAAAGCCCAAACTGAAAAAAAAATAACGAGAAAATGCATTTTTCCTCTACAAAAAGCAGGGAGAAAACTCTATACAAATAATCCTTCCCTGGAATCCTTTAACCAGTGTGAGGCTAGTAGCAGTTACGAGTACATTTGTGTGCCAAAGCTGAAGCAAGAAGGGAGAGGTGCTATCAGAAACTACAGACACACAAACACTCAGATATCTGACAGGTCTGAAAGCAGACTCCTGAGTCTTGCTGCTAAATCCATTCTTATCTTTTCTATTCTGCCAAAACAGAGAGGTGCTGGGGACCTCCAGGAGTAAGACTTTGTGAAGTACAGCATTTTCTGAGATCACATACAAGACTAGTGAGAAGATGCTGTAAGCAATTACTGAGCGATTGTACTTGTGGTTTGAATCACTTTTAATCAGAGACTTCACAGCAGAAAAATTCTTTGAACACAATCAGAAGTAGACACACAGGTGTTCTGTTTTAAACATTTCCTGTATTTAAATATATGCTTTCTCAACATTGTATTGGTATGCTACCTTGTTCTTTGTGCTGTGCAACCTCTGTTTACTTTGAAATCAGTAATAAAAATCATGGTGCTTCCAACCAAACTATGAATTAAGCAACTACTACATGCTGTGACAATCCTATCATAATGAGGTCTGTAACAAAAGACACAGGCCACATTTACTATGCACTCCTGGGAACACAGCATCAGGATTGATGCATATCTGTGCTCTCCTCCCTTACCTGTCCCTGTATTCCTATTCTGATCTGCATATGCAGATATTTTACTTTTTATCTAAATTTTCTCTTAGTTTTGTGTCAGCCTTTATGTAGGCCTTGTATAAACCCAGAAGCAAGCTAATAAGGGAGAAACAAATCTTCAGTACAGATTAGATGCGTGGCATAAAATCTGATTAGTAAAATTATCCATCTTTCCCAGCAGAGTAAGGTCTAGAGATCTGTCATGTTCCAGATCCACCCTGCACTACACCTTTCCAGCAGCAGACCTGGTCACCTAGGCTGGAACTAGATATATCCTCCAGACTGCAAGGAAGCCATTTCTTTTAAAGAACAGAAAGGAAACACGTGCCTAGTCAGCACTTGGTTGAGGAAAAAAGTCAGTAAGCACTTCTTGACAAGTCTCTAGCTTTTGATAGCCTTTGTGCATATTACCATGAAACTGCCACATATTCTAAAGAGTTCTTTAATTTTATTTTTTTTCGTCCATCAATAATTGTCTAGCTTCATCCTCTGATAATTTCAGTTACTTCAAGTAGAATTTACACAAGGGTTAAATTTGGCCTCATGTGTCCCATGGCTTGCAGTGAGAATGACCCACCTTTCCTGGCATTTGCTGTATTGTACAGAGAAGCAAGACTTTCTTCTCTTTTGGGAGTCCTTTGAACTTGTGTAAAATAGCTATTCCCAAGTGATTACTTCCTTTCTCAATTGATGCAACAAAAGAGCATCACACAAAAAAAGAGTCCCACAGTCATTTTTCTTTTGAACACACAGGCAATGCTGAAAACATTAATGCACATGTGCTAAAGCTCTCATCTCCGGCTCCTTTCTGATACCTATTAGCTCCACAGGAGAGTAAAGGAAAAGAGCATATTAAAGCTCCCTGCATCATCAGATTGAATGACTCTTTTCACTTTTAGTATTGCAAGGATGCCACTGGTAGCTGGAGAAAAGTAAGAGTGTACCTGTAGTTCTTCAAATTGTTACGGTTTAATGCAAAGTCTAGAAGGAAGTCTAAAAGGGGAAAAAATTCCACTTACTGGTAATCACAAGTCTCTGCTTTTTCCTGCCTTTCTGTACTACTCCAGAGAGAAAGGCAAATGTCTTTCAGGCTTCTCCTTTGTTTTCCTATCTAGGAATACCTTTGGCTCTTTATAATGACAATTTCTGTAAATTCTCCTCCAGACATACAAGCAGAATACTTATGAAAAATAGATATTTAGTTTTTGAGTGGGTGGAGCTTTCTTTAATAAAAACTGTATCTAAGTATTACCTACATTCAGTCTCACATGAATAGGGAAGTCTACACAAATGATCTGCCAATGTCTCAACTTCTGTGCATGCTGTTCAGCAGAAAACTTTAGATTACATTGGACATTTTCCAAAAAGCATCCTCTCACTGTAGGAAATTGTAAGGAAATCAGACTTTGCTCAGAGGCCTTCACAGGCCTTTATTGTGAAATAAGTTTACTACCCTAGTAGGCCATCAGGCTGGCTTCAGATTGGGTTAGAGCCACCTCCTGGCTTCAGGTCCTCACTACTAGTGCTATTTTGCATTTTAAGTATCATTTAACCACCAAATTCACAAGTAATCCCTGTAACTGTAACTGCCCTCAATGAGCTGATGCCTACAGATCCAGGCTTGCTCCGGTTTATTCCTAGATCTCAAACCTCAAGGTTTTGCATTCCTTTCTACTCAGTGGCCTGTTATGAGAAGCAGGAGTATGGTCCAAAATGTGGCACCACAGGCTGGGCAGCTGGGACATCTTTACGATGGTTGGCTAGGACACCTTCTCCCTCACATTGGAGAAATTCTGTAGCCCAGATTTCCACTTCTTGGGCAAGTTTTACAATCAACAGGCCATTTTGTAAGAGTTGGGAAAATCTCCCTCTGCCCTGGCTACATTTCAGGTCAAACTTAATGCCATTTACCAGTGTTCATTTTGGCTTGAGGACCACAAAGCCTAATGGATTTGCACCTTCAGCCGATTTAAAGAGGTTTAAACTTTAGAAATTAACAGCTCAAGTGCCTGGTTCTTACATGACCTTATGCGCCTGCCAGAGCTCTAAATTTTTGGAGCATGTGTTGCAATACAGCTTTATTTATAAACTATGCAGACAGTCCCCAATGAGAACACCTTAGACTGCAGTAGGCTGAACTGAACCTAGTCCTTTTAAACTCAAATAATTTTTCATTATTTATCAAAAAGGCCATCAGAAGAAATACTCTTACATCTACTTGTAAGAAGTTTGCTTTCCCTGGTAACAGAAGAGTAAATTAGGTTGTCTCTTTCTTCAAATGTAAGCATCTCTGTGTTTGAAAACTGTTGATGGGAACTAATAAAAAAATCTCAAATACAATTTTACTGCTAATTTATCCATAATTTTATGGATTAATTAATTAGTCAAAATGCTAACATATATATCATTGATGTGAACTATCAGTTTGTTTTCAGCTTTTTCAGGAAGAAAAAGATGGATTTGTTCTATCCAGATGTACTGCAAAAGTTACAACAGTATCCAGCAGATATCCTTCAGATTCACAGAATTATACAAGACTTAAAGGAAGCTGCAGATTTCTGATTCAACATGAGATTGTAAACAGGAAAAAATAATAGGGGAAAAAAGGCTTTTGTACTGCTAAGAAATATGTTGATCTATTCCTAATATTCTGGACATTTTAACCATATCCTGATAGACACGGTAAAATGAGGCAAGATGTAACTATTTTTCAGACACAAAGTCAAATTGTCAGAAGTGTTATCAAGTCTGCTTTTCTCATCAGAACATGAAAAGCTAAAATGCTAAAAGTATTCTTCTAATAATCAGCTACACACCTGCCTTTGAGATGTCAGCTTAGTATTGGTAATTTTATCAATTGTCATCCCCTGTCTAAACTGCCTGCAGAGAAGAAGGTGACTGAGAAGTTTATGTTAAACAGCTGTTATGCCATCTGGCATCTTTGACTTCCATGACCCTTCTCAATCTGGCTTTCAGCCTAGGTAAGGTACAAAGACTATACTGCCTTAATTGGTCTATGATCTACTCCTGGCAAAATGCAGAGGTCAAGTTTCCATGCAGATTATTGCAGATTTGTCAGCAGCCTCTGTGGACATGAAACAGCAAGTTTTGCTGACTCATCTGCAGACACCAGCGAGGATGGCCAGAAACCACTGCAGTGACCTCTCCTCTCCAGGAGGTCTCAGAGGGCAGTGTCCAACAATTGCTCCTCTGCCCAAAGGGCTCTCAGCACCAGGTTTTTCATCATTCCACTCTGCTGCCTTTCTTGTTCAATGTTTACATGAAGCTTCTCAGGGACAGAACAAGACCATTTGAGCCTGTCATTTCATCAAAACACACACAACATTTACCTTTGTTCATTGTGCTTTTTCATCTGATGCAGATGGTCAAGTTGACTCATCTGCCAGTGCTCGAGGAGTTTGCACATGGGGGCAGGCAGACTGGTTTAAATTCTACTTTCACGACCTATTTATTTTTACGAAAGATATTAATGAGTGTGAGAAAGCAGAAGGTGAGGCTTGGCTTGGAATCTGTTAAGTCACAGCTGTAGGTTTAAAGTTCAAAAGAATTATTTGGCTCAGTAATATGGAAAGGCCACTCACAAAGAGCAGGAGAGCCACAAATTACACTGATTGAAACTAAGAGAAAGTTAAACAATGTCTTACTCCACAAGGAATACTTTAATCCTGAAAATATTAATTTAGCTATTTATCCTATTACCTTTTTCAGACAATTCTAAAACTCATGTACTATATTTGGGTCCAAGCAGTGGTATATGTGGGCTTTTTTTTCTTGAGTTTGCAAACCAAGGGTATCATACTTGAAGCTGCTTATGAGGTATTAAACAAAGCAGTAGACATTGCTGGAAAAGCAAAACTGCCAGTGATTACTTGCTAATAAAAAGGGTACTAATTATTTATGAGAAGTTTGGGCAATTATTCAATTATTTTAAGCTAGATTATCAATAGCTCATTGCTGAATCAAAAAATACACCTAGTTTTTCCACTGACCTCTCTGCTAAAATAAAGCTATTACTGTTATCAATCTATTAGACTTCCTTCACAGATCTTGGAAATAACTTTACATCACCTCATAAAGCACAGGGGGGAAGCAGCAATCTCTGAGCCATATCATGTTTGTCAGTTAACAGCTTCCCAATGAAATTTGCCATTTCTTCTGGAGAACCGCTCTCCACACATCACCTTAGGAGCTAAGCAGTGTTTAAACCTAACAGCCTTAACATTTACTGAAATTTCATTTTGAAATATGCACCCAGAAGCAGAGCTTTACCCAGAAGCAGAACTTTACATTTTAAAAACAATAAGCAAGCACACTGCAGATCAGCAGATAGCATGCCCCAAAATGACTATCACCTTAAAAAGAATACATTTAGAAGTAGGCTTTTAGACTGTACCCAAGACCAAACATTTGTCTGTTTGTTCTTTTACCCATACACTATCTCACATGCATTTATACATTATTCTATTTGAACCAATGTCCTTATTTCTCCTCCAAAGCCTCTCCTGCCTCATGCTTTGTTGCAGCAAGCCTAAGGTATCAGAGGCTATGAAGTGCCAAAGGATCCTGCAGTAGTAAGGGCAGAGACCTCAGGATGATGTGGGAGAAGGTAAAACACAACAAAGGGTTCTGGTCCCTCACAAGTGCAGAACAGAGTGGAAACCACCCAGACTCTTTACTGTGAGCTCCTGCTGTGAGGTTTTAATCTTCTCTAATTCAAATATTTCTAGCAACAACTAAAAAAGCCCCCAAAAAAATCTTACTTCCTCTTGTGAAATCTAAGGATCAAAAGTCAAGAAAACTCTTAGTGAGTGAAAACTTCTACCTGCTCAGTAAAAGAGACAGAAGAGTGTGCTTCCCTGTTCTTCTCTAACCAATTTTATATGGGGAAAAGCTGAAAGGGAAAGCATATGAAGCTCAGTGTATAGGAGGAAAAAATTTTTACAGTTCCTTGAACAATACTGACAAAGATGATCAGACAAATACCATTTGGCCACTCCTGTGTCTTAGGAAATGAAACACTAAGGTTATCTGAGAACATTATGTCCTTCTGAAACATTTGAACATTTTTTTCATACATTGGACTTCATAAATAGTCATTGGAGGTATTCAAGTTTGGAAGCAGCACTGTAAGCACAAAGCAAAATTTGAGCACATACATGGTTCAGTCTATTGGATTTGACAAACCTGCTGTATAAACCAAACCCTTCTTCTTCCTCAACCCAATATTTTCATGTTTGTTTGTGGCCATACTGAACTACAGTATTTTAAATCAAATAGTAGTTTGTTTTTCCTCCTGAAAGGAAAGCAAGATTATTATCAATATATAAAACATACTTCATTTTTCTGCAAAAAATTGCGCAAGTGGGTACCTCGTCTACATAAGGAATACCAGGGAGTTCATCTGTTTCTTGCACACAATTCAAAGGTATTTCCAGACTTAAGGTTTCATTACAATTACCAATAATTTAAAAGGTAAGCTATTAAGAAAATAAAAAAATAATTAGTCAAATGAAGTAGTACGTGAATATGAAAAAAGAGTTAAGATTAATGTAAAAGATTTCCAGCCATGGAAGAACAGACATGAGAGGCATCAGCTTGCTCCTGTTACTGATTCATTCTATACATTAATCATGAAGACATGATAAAAGCCTTTTAGTGACCAAGGTACTAGCTTGGAGAAAAGTGATTTTAGAAGATAAAGATTTCATTTTTCCTCCTGGTGTCACTACAGGGCTGAGTTAAGGTTCAGTGTCTCAAGTCTCTGCTTCTGTAATTTAAATCCATTTCAAGACTTCTTTCAAAAACACATTGTAAATATATTAAAAAAATGGTATCCTTACCTATCTTTTTTTTTATAAATACTATTGCCTAAGTTCACATTTTTGAAAGGTCTTATCTACTTTTTGTTTTGTTTTGAAGGACAACAAATACACCTTCCTTCTCCTCCCACCCCAAATTCCATATTTTCTACTTTATTTCTATTTATGTCTTATGTTTCTATGTATATCTTCAGATGAAAGAATAATTTACTCATTTGAAAGCTCATTAGTTAAGACATGAGTTTATTGCTTCTTTAGAGATTTCCATTGCCCTATGTATGCACAGAAAGTTGCAGTTTTCTTTAGCACATTTTTACTGAAGAAATAGCTACTGAAATATTTTGCTTCAACACTGATGAAGTAGTGTAAAATATCCAATAGAAGTCATAAGGAGAAAATTTATCAACTGTTATTTTGAAAGCAGTCAAAGTGTTTAGATGCAACTTCAGTTCAAAATGTTTATAATGAAAAAAACCTTATACTCCCACCTACTTATTTGATAGCAGGCAGTTTTAAACATTTACAGTAACCTTAAGCACCCAACTAATGGAACTTGAAAGCCTTCAGAAAGAAATCAAAGCAGGTTTCTAATTCACTGACTGTATAACAAACATGAGAAATACAGCAAATTATAATGATAGCTTGAATAATATTAGTTTTAGTTAGAAATGTACTGCATTAGTTAGACATGTACTGCGTAAATAAATTATTTAAGAATTCTAATTAAAAACTATTAAGAATTAAAAGACCTTTATTTTTCTTTGGAAAACTTTAAGTTTCCATCAAACCATTAATACTCAAGCTTTTATCATTCCTGCTAAAAGTGTTGAATACTGCAGTGTCAAAATCCAGTTTTCATCAGAATACAAGGTCAACTGTTCCACTGCTGCAAACCTGAGATTCAAAAGTCTCATCTATAACACAATTACATATCAAAGTCATAAGATATCTATATATCAAGAAGATTTTCAATACCTAGCAACACAAAGCTAGCTCAATTGCAGGATTTACTACATAAATTGATGCAATTCTTTTTTTTTTCTAAAGCACTGACATTCAGTTCTAAATGCAAAGGAAACTCAAGCTGTCTTTGAAGACAGACATAAGGCCACACAGTCTCCTACTTTCACACAGAAGCAGATGTTGCTCCTACAGGAGTGATAAAACTAATGGACTTTACATAGACAGAAGCCAAGGAAAAGCTGGGTGGAAAGGCCTTCAAATGTTGTTCACCATTTATTCTATTACATTGAATATTTTTCTTGTATATACTTATACTGATAGTACTTAATCCTTAGTTAATTGTACAGTTAAAATTAGTTGTTATCTTTTAGCTAAGACTTTGGGGTTTGTAACTGTAGTTTTAACTTTTTTTCTAGTTATCACTTTCTCCCAGAAATCTGTCTCTGTCTAAGGAAAGTTTTCAATAGGAGCTTCTTCTTAGAAAGTCAGCCTTTGCTCAGACAGGACTCAGCACTGGTTTAACTTATGTTTACCTTATCCAAGTTACAGAAAATTGAGATAATGTGTAGAAGGGCAAAAAACAAAAAAATTGGCCTGATGATGTTATTTTCTACAACATGGATAAACAGAATAAGCAGTAAGGTAGCAGTTCTAAGTATCAAGAGACTGGATAAAGTTTGCTGATTTCTGTGAATGGGGTATTTTGCATTTTTCTGTCGCAAATTCTTTAATGCATAAACAACAATTCCAGCAACAAAGAAGCATCATAATTTATTTTATCTTTTTTTCAAAGAGTGTCTTTTGTTGTTTGGGGTTTTTTTTTTCCCATTCTGATTAGTGCATAAGGGCTAAACACTCCTGATCAGTGGATTAATATGTCCAAGATTGTATGAATTAGAAACTTTAGTTAGTGAAATGTTTTCCAGTTTTAAAACCAGTTATTGCCTGAATGCCCTACACTTCTCAATATCATACTCCATCATTACATAAAAATTGTATTGTCAATTATGCCATAGGTTATATATATGTGGAAGATACTTCTAAGTGCACACTTTGGACACATTAGCATTTCTTGTGATCAAAGAACAGCAAAAGTTACAACTTTTAAGCCCAAACATGTTAGCAATATCATTTAAGGAAAGTGGTTTTAAAATGAAATAATTGCAGTAAATGTAGTGTCATATCACTGAAGAAATCAGTCAGCACATCAGGCCTGGTACTACCCCAAAATGACTGGTTACCAAGCACCACATCATGAAGACAGCCAGTAATGGAGTGCTTGTCTCAATCCCATTTATAAGGCTGTGTTTGGCATGACTGGCAATGTCCATCTTTATATGTAACAGAATTGTCAGAAACACACAGAGCTGTTCCACTCTGAGACTGAATGTTGTCCAGGCCTATTAAAAATCATGACAGGTTTTTGGCTTGCCTAGTTGTTAACCCACTTGGATAGATGACAGCTGCATCTACAAATGCCCAATGGATATTAATTCTTCCACTGCTAAGAACTGTAGAATATTATTTATTGTAATATTAAAGACTGAGGCATTCTTAGAAGAGAGGAAGTAAACCCCCCTAAATGAAAGATATGCAAAGTATACATTAAAAAGTGTGGATCCTCCAAACTGCAGCTCCTTTCCATGAGGGAGACTTGACAACACAAGGTTGAAAAAAAAATAGAAAGAGCGAGATGGAAAAACAGAGCTAATCTAGATTTTTATTTAAATACAGGTTGGTTTTTCATTGTTCTCTATTTGAACCTCTATAAAGTTTTTCAAGCCCTTTTATTCTGCATTCTTGTGAGGGGGAAAAAACCCAAACAACCAACCAAAAAAACCAAACAGAAAACACTTTTAATTCTTTTAGTTACTTTATGTTAAGCAAGCCTGAATTAAAGTAAACACCTGACTTGATCACAGTCTGTTCCTGTACTCAGTGGCTCAGGAGACCTGAGTTCAGAACTCAAGTGTATGAAAATCCTCGGGAGGATTTGAACTTTGGTGTGCTAAAGCACTCTTATAAAGCATATAGTTGTGTCAAAAAAATGACTACTTGGTCTTCATAAAAAAATTTTTACATTCTTTGGAAGTTCTTTAAGAGCCTCTCTGAATAACCTGCCAACTTAGAGGTTTGACAAAACAGGTGGCTTTTTTGCCTCTTCAAATAATCCAAAAATCTAGAAGGTGCTATAGATGAGTCTTCATACCACTGGATACGAACAAAACATAGAAGTTGCTCATAGAAACAAAAATTATAGCATCTAATGGGTATGTCTGCCTTCCATAAAATAATAAAAAATATCCCTAGAACATTAAAGTCAAAATGGTTTATAATAATTAACCCCAGAATTTTTTAAAGATTGAAACCTATATATCTTTAATATTTTAATGCCAAAATCCAGTCACCTGGGAATAAAGTTATCCTAAGTAATCTCAGTATTTCATTTTATGTGAGCTATCATGTTATTCAAATATAAACACAAAAACAATTTACTCCCATAAACCGAGAAGAAACACAGCTGGTCAGTACAGTAACACAGCTTGGAAAGATTTAATATTTCCTTTACTTTATGCTGCCTTTCAAACATTAATTTAAAATTCATGTCCCCTTCAGAAAACAGGGGATTTTACCTGATTCACCATAATATTACTACTGCTATTAATCTGCCTTAATATATTGTTCATCAACATGAAGCATTTCCATGTACAAAAAATAACACATTCTTCATCATGACTTAGTATTAGAGCAAGTAAGAGTTCATATCAAATATTTAAACTGGCAATTTGGCTTAAGTTTTGATTCTTTAGTAAATAATTATTTTAAAGCTATGAGCTTATGTAACCAAAAAATCAAGACAAAAGAAGAGCTAAGAAGAAAAACCCATACAATGACTTTTTTTTTTAAGATAGGGTTTTCTCTGTTCCTCAAACTAACCTATAGTACTTATATGTAAAGTTTGGAATAGCTGTAGTGAAAATTGAAATTTCCAGACTATAAACTTCTAAATCACTTTAAGAGATATGGATCCCTTGTTTCATTTATGTCAGGAGATGGTGAGTTCACACAATTTTCAGAGATAAACCTTAAGTGTTTGTCCACTAATATCACTGATGACAGATTCAGTAAAGCTCCACTGTAAGAAAATATTTCTTTTTCAGGCTTGGCAGAGGTGGCATGAAAATGGATGATACAGAGTATTGACAAGGACACTGAGCTATTTTGCCTATATTAAAATAAACCTCACTTGTCACCAGTAATATTTCCTATTCTGAGCACAGCCAGTGCCTAGCAGGCATTCTTCAAGCCATGTCCCAGCCCTCATACCAGTGAGATATTATGAGTGGAGGGGCAGGAGGAAGGGCAATTTCTCTGGCTTCCATGTTAGCCAAGAAATGAAGAAGCCAATGAGTAACTGTCTTCTTTAATGATGAAATACCCAGGTAAGTCATTGTGGGAGTGCCATGTCACAGACACACTTCATGGTATGCATATTAATATTTTATAAGTAATACACACATGAGGAACATTGAGATCAGAAGTCTCTGTGCTATTCCTTCTCACACCATTGCCATTTTCGCCTGGGGCACTGCTAACAGTCAGAAAGGTGTGAGAAGGTACCCTTAAAATAATATTTGGGTCTGCACTGAGTTCATCAGTGGCAGAAGCTGGAGAATATAGAATGTCAGCTCATGTATCTGATAAGATATGCAGTTTATATAAGCAGTAAATAGAATCACAGGATCATTAAGGTTGGAAAAGGAGTCCAAGATCATGGAGTCCAACATTAACCCAGCACTGCCATGTTCACCACTAAGCCATGCCCTGACTGGGCATTAAATGAGCTGATATTGTATAAAGGTATAAAACGCTACAATTCAGGGAAACTTGGGAGTCACAAGTGCAAATTATTTTGGCAGAAGAAGAAAAGACAATCTGAAGGTGTAAATGGTAAAAAATAGATATTATTCCAATGGAAAAAATTATGAAAGTTACCCAAGATACAGAAGACTTAAGCAGAAAAAAATATGAAATTAGCAAGGCATTTATCACTATTTTCCAGTGCTTATGTAAATTAATCTATAAGACTCCAGTGAAAATAATTTTTCAATGCACAACTTGCCAAAACAAATTAAAATTTCATTAATGCTTTGGGGTTTTGCCAAAGAAGTATTAACTAAACCACTTCACGTTTGTGGCACGAGTGTGACATATTTAGGCCAACAAGCTATAGAATGGCAGGGCAAAACCCAGTATTTTTTCTAGTCATTTGCATTGTACCTATCCATCAAAATGGATGTGGACAAAGAAATACTATTTTTGAGGAAGGGGAGAACATTTTCCCATGTTTTACATACTCAGTGCACAAGTACCTTCCTCCTCCTTCCTCCTACACATCTCTTCTATGATACCTCTCCATCTTAACTGCACTGATCACACTTCCCCAGCTCCACTTCACTTTTTAAGTACCCTCTTAAGCCCTCTTTAAAATGCCAGAAGTGTCCTTTTCTTTCTCATTTCCTTCCTTTCTGCTTTTATCTTCACTTTTCATCTTTGCAGTATTTTAAGGGATTCTGTCTCATCATATAAAAGGATATGTGAATTTTTCTGCTTGAACCTTTTTCCTTTTCTGTTCTGCACGCAGTTGTGACTGAGACAAGCCCCATGGAAAGGGGGGACTGGCAAAATACTCTTTTTTTTGCTTTGAATATACTGCTTTAGCCTTGTTGATTTGAACAACTAATAAAACGTTTTTGTTTTAAGCTCACAAAAATGGAATCAGATTTTGTTTCAAAGAACTGACTCATCTGCCTCTCAAGCACAATCAATCTCCTACAGGAAACCCAGGTATTTATCTGCTACACTTTTGTGTACACTCTATTTATCAATCACACATCTTCACACGGTTTCAGGTCTCAGCTTTGACTTAGATTTTCAGCTGTAGACTTGCAAAATTTTTTCATCTATCAACTTCCAACCAGTAAACTGAAATTATGCGACTTCTCTGGATTTCCTGCCACCAGTTTTAAAACAGAGTTGCAGGATTGATGCCTGTTACAGTTTTAAAGCCAGCTTCCCAAAAACTTTTCTGGAATTGCATTCTGTGCTTATTTTCCTTAGGAAGCTATGATTTATTGGTCAATTTTAACCCAGTTTGAAAGGATAGAAATATCAAATAGACCAAGTTACTACAGACTTTCTGAAAAATCAGTAGGAGCCTGAAAAACTGACACAGGGAAAATACCCACATATTAAATGTTTCCAACATGAAAAGGGAAGTGTGACTGCAACAACTGCAACCTGCAACCTCTGGGTTCCCAATGCCAAGATATTTCCTTGATAAGCAGGCAAAGGACATGCCCTTAATTAAGGAACACAAGGACAAGCCTTGAAAAAGGCTGAGAAAGGATAGTTGGGCAACTGGACTTCAAAGGGAGTAAAGGAAGAGGTGGAACTACTGCAGTAGAGGGATCAAGGAATATAGGCTTTCCTTTCTACACTTCTCTTTCTCTACCACCTGATGCAATTTCTCACCTTGACTGAGATAATAGGCTTCATTTTCTACACTTCCCATTCTCTCCCACCTGATGCAATTTCTCACCTTGACTGAGATAATAGGCTTCATTTTCTACACTTCCCATTCTCTCCCACCTGATGCAATTTCTCACCTTGACTGAGATACCAGGCCTAACACCAGTGAGTGGAAACTTCAACAAAGCAGATTTCTCTGCTATCCTGCATTACAGATGAAGAAACACAAAGGAAAACATTTATGTCTTTTTGTCAAAAGCACTGCGGAAAACCCACGTATTCTTATAGCAGAAGGAAATTCCCCATTTGTGGATGGAAAGGGTATTCTGTGTTGGCAAGATCTCCAATGTATACATTATTTCCAGTTTTCCTGGTTATCAACATTAGCTTTCTGAATTTTAACCTTTCTAAGTATGCCAGATGACTTCATGTAGAATCCTATGGACCCATGACCATTTTCAAATACTAAGAATTCAGAGATTTATTTTTTTTTTACAGGTAACTCCTCAGCCCACTACAACTTTCATCACATTATCTTGACCTAGATGTGTAGTTTATTTAAATATTCTAGACCTATTTCTTGCATTGCCCTAACAGAAATTGCTCTATGATCATATTGGTGGCCACATGATCACCAATCATTTAAAAATTAGAAAGCAAAAGCATAAAATATTTCAGTCTCATATATTTCATCCACTATTTCCTTATTCACTTGGATAGGTGCTGGAATCATACTTTCCTCTAGCTTTCCCTATCTTTAAATGTGATTTCAGAGTATTTCCATAAATCTTAATATTCCTTATCCAAACATTGTATATCCATTCCAAACAATACCTACTCCCACATTCCTCTACAATTATGTTTTGATTTTCAGGTCACCAAAAGGCCCTGGTAAATGATACAGGTTGGGTATCTTTCTCTTCTTTTCAACACCAAACAGGCAATTAGTTTGCTTTTAGGGTGTTCTCTTTACAAAACAGCCCTCTTACCCTGTATTCTTTTGTTCCAAGTAAGTTTTCCTCACAGAATTCTTCACACACCAACTAATAGATCCTAACTTCAACTAATAATAATAACTATATAGATTGTTTTTTTAATCTAAATGTTTATTGTTCTAAAGGTATTTATTTAGAGGTTCTATCTTGGCTCTCATAATCACTTCCATGCTAACTACTAAAATGTTTAATTGTAGCTCATTCCTCAAGAAGTAAGTATTAAAATTACTTCATCCTCAGTGCTATTCCCAAAAGCAGAACTGCTCACATTCTGCGTGGGCACGTTACTGAACTCTGTGATACTGAAGTCTTTTTTGTGTATTCAGAGAGATTGCAACAGCAGCAAAGTTCACCCATGGCCAAGTAACCATTGAACACAGAAAAATTTTACATCGAAACCTGTTGTGTGGTGAAGTCCCTTTTCTAAAAACCAGAACTGTTCAAATCAAAATCCAAGATGTGATATAAAAACAAAGACCAAAAATGCTTCGAGTAAGGAAGATGATTAATTCTCACAACATAAGGTGAGAAGTGAAAACAGAAATTACAGCACTGACATAGGACAGCATCTGCACTTTTCTAAGTACAGTCTGTCCCTAAGCAATCCTTTAGCAATGTGGAACTGTAACAGGGTCTGGGTAAACAAAAAAAAGGTGATAATTAAGTAATTAAGCACCATCTTGCTCTTCAGCCTGTGATGTGCTTGATGTATTCAGTGAGACTCACACATTACCTCCTGTGACATCCAGGATCTCACTACAACTTCCAGGCATGTTGACAATAGAGAACTCAGGTAGCTCCATATGCACAGAGTGAAACACTATTAATTGTAAAGCATGACTGGAACATAACTGCAGAGCCAATTATCTGCAGCTGATGCAAACCAGGAAACTGTGAAAACCTTATTTCATTCTTTCTTTGTAATCTCCTTCAGCAGTTCAAATAAAGGCCCTAATTTTCAAATTTTTCTCCGCTGGCACTTGAAAAAACTATAAACACTGTTTTCTTCACAAGCAAGACACTGACACTCAAATTATGAATTGAGAGTTTACTACGTTGATGACCTCATTCTCAAGTTCTCTTCATGCAATCCACTCTTGGGAGAATGTTCTGGGGCTGACTGTGTAATTTACAGCCAGGCAAAGTGTAAATGATAAACCTCTAGCACTGTTTCACACAAGGAGATAATTACAATCTAACGCGGGTTTGCATCCACTGTGAATAGGTGTAAATAACTGAAGAGGATATGAGCTTATAGTAAAGATAATAATTTTTTTTCCATGAGTCTTTAGTTCAATGTATTGAGACGCTAAACAAAATGTATACCATCAACCCAAAAAAATCATATTTAAGATCAAGATTAAAAAATTCAAAAGGAACCTTTTTTAATCATATTTATAATCATCTTTGTATATTTACTGAGAGGGATTTTATTTGTTTCATTAACAATGCTCTAAGAAGAATGATGATTGTAACATTTCTCAATTGAACTCTGATGTTGTCATTTTTTTTCTTTTTTTTTTTTTGCCTGCTGACTCCTTCATTCTACATCACAAAAGGAAATCATATAATGGTTGGGGTTGGAAGGGATTTTAAAGTTCATCTAGCTCCAGCCCTGTGCAATGGGCAGGGACCCCTTAAGTTTCTCCTGTTCATTTCCTTGTTTGGTGAAGGTGCAGCAAGTTGTAAATAGTTTATTGTTAAGCCTTTGTTAGTACTCCTCACCCTACTGCAGACCTCCCCTTTATTTACAGAGCTCTGAAGATGCCTGTTGTCCTCATGGCAGTGCAGTGTTCCCAGGGAGGGCTGCACCTCCTGTCTTGTGCTGCAGGTCCTTCTCCTTCACACTTCCACGCACAACTGTTTACCACCTCTCATCAGCTGAGCAATTAAGTAATTAAATGGGCATGAGAACAGCACCATTTGAGAGCAGTACCCTTCTAACACAGAGAAGGTCTTTGGGAATGACTCCCTGTAAAACAGGGCGTCATGCAGAACTGAGCCTAATCAGATGGGTTTGTCTACTGAAGCATTTCATTTGTGTTTTGACCACGTGTTGCAGTTGAACCCAGCCAGCAGCCAAGCCCCAGGCAGCTGCTTGCTCACTCCCCCACCAGCAGGATCCAGGAGAGAGTCAGAAGGGCAAAAGTGGGAAAACTTGCGGGGTGAGATAAAAAGCAGTTAAGAGGTAAAGTAAAAGTAGCACACACAAGCAAAGGAGAACAAGGAATTCTTTCACTACTTCCCATGGGCAGGCACGTGTTCAGACATCTCCAGGAGAGCAGGGCCGCATCACATGTAAAAGTTACTTGGAAAGACAAATGTACCCCCCCACTCCATTTCTCCTTTCTCACATTTTTTATAAAGAGCATGATCTCATAAAGTATGGAATATCCCTTTGGTCAGTTGAGGTCCCTTTCATTCTGTCAGAAAATGTGGGACAGAATAAGATTTTGAGATGTTTATTCTTAAATTATCGCCCATGAGAGAATATTCTTATTTGCCAATAAAGCCACAGGAATGAAGGAGACTCTGAAAGTCAAAGAAGTGTTTGATGACAATGACCTGCTGAAGAGATACCACAAAGAAAATCTGGATTTATAAGAACACCTGTAGGAAGTATGTAATACTAATAAAACTAATGTACTATTCAACATCTGAAAAAAAAAAGGTTGATAATCAGTGTGACTCAAGCAAGTGGCTTCCACAGAGGCAAACCCAGCTGAACTGCCTTAGAGAGTCCCACCAACAGCACAGCTGAGCAGGGGTATTTATTTCTGAGTTAATTGGACAGCAAGAGAGGAAAAAACATTCAGAAATATGAAGCAAATTCACCAGTGTGATTTTGCCTTATGGGGGTGGAAGCTAGTCATGATAAAATCAGGTAATAATCTAGTTTGGAAAGGACATTTTTTTGTCCCCTGGTTTGGCCCTCTGCTCAGAGCACTGTCACTTCAACCTGAGTGAGCATTACAGGGATACACCATGGAGATACCAGTCAAAGGCCCTCACTTTATCCACCTTCTCACCATCTCTGAGGAAGCAGGTGGAGGAACTGTTCACCTTTCCCCCACTTTTATACTGTCCAAGTTTGTGGTGGCAGTTTCAGCTAGCATACTTGAGTAATATTTGTCAAATCATCTCAACTTGTACCCATGACCTTTAATTAGGAAGAGACAGATGCTATGTGATCTGTAGAATGACTGGTCCAAGAATCTTTTTATAATGATATTCCTTGAGCAATTAAAACAATATTTTGAGACTGATACCTGCAGAAACAATTACTGAAAAGTTTTAGAAATAGCAGCTTTTTCTGCACACATTTTTCATATTAAGCTATTCATTAAAACAGCTGGAGCAAGCACGGGACAGTATAAGCACAGGCATGGGCAATTTAGCATATTGTTTTACTCAGTGTAAACACATGAGGGTTTTTTTGAGGCATTTACTCAGATGTAATTATTCTAATCTTGTATTGAGAAAGCATGTGTAGGAAGTGTTTTTTTCAATCAAATGATCAAGAAAGATAATCCAAAGTGCTCTACATCCAGTGTTGCAATTAATTCTCTTAATCTTTAGCTTTATTCATGTTAAAAGCACTTTGTAATTTTGCAAACTATACCTCATCCTGCTGTAGGTATTGTTTTGTACATCACTGCTGGAACATAATAAAGCAATGGTTCAGTTCTGTGTAATACTGAAAATGATATTAACACAGTTAATGGTTTCTTTTCATTTAAATAAGCTGTATTGACTGAGATGCTGGTTTTCAGCAGGCAGTGCACCTACAAAAGTCTGTTGTGATTACTACGTCATGAAATAAAGAATGATACAACACGACAGACCAGCATTTGGAACAATCTTTTAAAAACATATGCAGTAAAAGTCAAAATATGCCCAAAGCAAAATTTTCCCGCAATGTTTATTAATTAGAAAAGAAAAGTCTCATATGTGAATTGGGTGTATATGCCATGTGTCTTTCAATATGTCACAGCAGACAGAACATTTTATAACCAATGTACATGCCCCTGTGTACACTGCTAGAGAATGATAAATGTGTTTAATCAAACTGATCAACTTTTATGACACTATTAACATTATAAGATGGGTGTGTAAATGGATACATATGCAGATATGTTCCTTCGAGGATGTCAATTTATGTCTTCAGATGCTGCATATATAGCTGAATGCTAAACTCCTTTTCAAACATTAAATTTCATTTGGAACAAGCACACCACTCTGTTTTAAATTGTTGACCTTAAATAGCTGATCATTAAAGTGTCAGCCATTTGTCTGAAAATACTAAAATGGATTCTGGATGGCTTCCAGGATCTCAAAGAATTATGTGACAATGTAAAATGGATTATGTATTTTTTTCAGTGATGAGTCCAGCCTGTCAATTTCATTATTTCTCTTCTTGCTGTGTACCCAGGACATACATTATGCTTTGGAAACCAAAAGGTCAGCTTTAGGTGGTGCCAATTACACAGAAAACTCACGGTGCTGCATCGGCCCATTTGTTCTGTTATTTCTGCTGGCAATGTTGAAAATGAGTAACACTTAGTGCTCTGTCCAGTATTGAGTTTCTGATTCACTCTGACAGGATACCATTAGCAGTTATTCAGGCTTTGGCTGGATACTAAATTTTGTTATATTATCTTTTAAGGTAATACTGAATAATGCTGAACAATTTTGTTGGAGTATTACATGCAACTCGATTTCCTCTGATGTGAATGCAAGTCAACAATGTGAAAGAAGCCTCAACAAGACATAAAGCTCTTGTTCTTCTTTATTTTGTAAGAATATTTAAACAGGAAAAATCCATTAAAATAATAATTAACAGCTGTCTGTGTTATTAACTAATACAACTAAATATATAAATAACAGAATCCACACTATCAGAGATATCTATATATTCTTTTGTTGATTGGGGGAAGGGAGGTGAGAGTTCAAGCTCTCTTAAACCTTGTATCCTGCTGAAAATGTTTGACAATCAGAAAAAAATTGTGGTCATGTAATCAACAAAGCAAAAACATCCTACCAGACACAGTACTGTTGTCTCATATCCACTGCAAGTTACAGTATCCTAAATATTGTATTACATTATAAAACAACTATTTCACAAAGTAAAACTACAAAGCAAGAACCTTAACCTCTACAATGTCAGAAGGCTTTGCAGTTACAGTAGAAAAAGGGTAGGAGACTCTAAGGAGAAAAAAAAAGGGAGAATGGTCTTTTTAACTTTTTGTATCCTTCTATGGTTAGGTTATAACAATATGAGCAGACTGTAAGTACCTACATATATATTTAAATGCAAAAACTTTTAAAAGGCTCAATATGCCTCTAAGTATTGACGTATTTTTTAAAGAACTTAAAACTATTATAGTTTAGAAGTAAGATGCAATATCAAAAAAAAACAATAAGGGAAGTGTTTCAGGCACTGAGGTATACAGTATAAAAAAAGGCTTTGAAAATTTTTTTCAATTCTAATCCCCTAACACCCAAAATAATTTTCTTGTCAGCTTGTTGATTTCTGAAGAAAAAAAGGAAAAAAAGATAAAAAGCTGAAATTACCTGAAATTGCCTTTACTTTCCAGTCATACAAAAATATCCCATTTTTATAGAAATTAATATAAATTAGATAACTTTATGGAGTACTCCTGACTTCGAGATCTCATAAAAGACAATTTTGGAGGAATACCTGTCCATATAAACAACAACAAATAATATCATGCCTATCTGCAGTCTGAATGCTCTACCTCAAAACAACTGCTTTCTTTTAAAGAAAGGGAACAAACAGTCCTTCTACAGAAATGGCTTTAACAAAAGAACTGGTACATCCCAAAAATCTTTTTAGTCTCATGAAAAGAAATTTATGATTTCTTTTCATTACACACTACCTTTGCAACCCATTAAATTTGGGTGTATGTACTGATTTACATGCATGCACAAATGTTTCCATTCTCCCAAATATACAGAGACTGTAGACTCCAGTAAGACTCCAGAAATGCACTATCAAGTTATGAGCTATTAAAGTTTGCAAGGATCAAAACCTCTCACTACTACCTCAGTATCTTTCGGATCTTTTAATTCTAGTAAATCTGAAAAAGCAGGTTCACAGCTAACTACTCCGTTAATCTCCCACATTCTGTCCCAATAGCTAAACACCACATGATTTTGACATCCAAATTAGAGTCATTTTCAGGCAGAGTTAACAACAGTCAAGTGTATCTGAAGCTTCATAAAAAATGCACTTTCATCAGGATGTTTACTTCACTACAGGTTAACAGGACTCATTTGTGAAAAACAGTTGGCAAGAAATTCTGTAAACAAGAGTTAACTTTTCAGATTTGTGATTAGGGGATATGTGTGAATGAGGTGCAAGAAAGCCAGCTAGAGGCCCAAAAGCTTGCAGTCATACTGATGAAATTAAAGGAGTTTTGAAAGAAGTGTTTATTTATGCTGACACTTGGCAAAAAAACCCTTGGTAAGTGATGTGCAGAGAGAAAGCACATATTTCATTAGCCTTGTGTTTGTGTGTGCACCTGTCCTGCCCCACACACGTGGAGTGCTTGTCAGCATATCAGGTTTTTTCCCATGAATTACAACTCAGCTTGTAAAAAGTGCCAATAACTCAGAAGGAAGTATGCAACCACCACACAAGCTTTTATGTTTTAAGTAATGACTGCATTACACAAAGCCACAGCAAAACATTAGTTCACTGACATCAGCTTCTCCACATTCCCCCAGCCAAGTACAGAGCCACTCTGAACCTGCTGCATACTATTATGAAATGGTAAAGGTAAGATGTGGCTTACACAAAGGTGACAGAAAAATAACGTAATGTAAAACTGTGCCAGACCATTATTGATTTTCATCAGTTTTGCATTGCTGGAAGCAAGGTAGTGAGACAGTATCCAATGAGTAGGGAAAGAAATCTCTTGTCATTCTTTAACACAATAGTTACTAGGGTATTTGGGGAAGAAAATGGAGTAAAAATAAAACTAGGAGGCCAAGGAGGTGGAGGGCAAGAAAAAACCCCAACAATGTAATGAATTGAAATGTGTGTTAAAATCATGGCTTAGAAAACCTGAGGTACAGTACTTCTGACTCTGGTTCTGCAAAGACAAAGCCAAGTAACATATCAAGAAAACCCTGCTAGAAGTGAGCCAGGATCCCTGGATGAGACACCTCTGGTAAAGCAAAAACCTAAGCCCCTACATATGTCACATCATCTAGATATGCTGATATCCAGGATATAGAAAGAACTGGAAGAGGGTCTTTACCTCTTTTTGGCAAAGGGAAGCTTGCCTAGGTTTTCAATTCAGCAGAATAAAATTTTTCCTGGCTCCTCATGGAACCGTAATAAAATTGCGCTTCTCTCAAACCGACTTTTTTTGGCTAGGAAAAAAGCAATGCAAATGTTTTCCTTAATTGAGAAAAATATATTTCATTACATGGCATGAAGATTTCTGCCTCAAGACTATTTTAAGAAGTGGTTTAATTTCTAGCTTGCTATAAAATCAAGATAATTTTTGTGTATGAAAATATGAAATTACTATAAGCACCAGTGACATCTGTACCTCCCTCTTCCCATCCCCCCACCCTGGAGGACATATTTCCTCCACATTTCTGTAATTAAGTGCACACATGTGGTACAGATCTTTCTTACATTTAAATAGTTTTCTTCTTAAGTATACATTTGCTACTTCAAAGACTTTTTAAGTTGCAAAAAAAGGAGGGGGAAGGGGAGTGTAAGACCTTTCTTGGAGGACCTCCAAGGCAGTCTACACCAGAGGAAGATTATTTTAGTTGCACTGATCAGATTGGAAATAGACATAGATTTCTCCAAAAATATTAATTTGACATGTTAAGCCTTGTCCAGAAAACAGGTATGAGAGACTTCATCATTTTTCTGATCTTTTAATCCATATTCATGCCAGCAGTCCCATTACAGAAAATGGGATCAGAGTGTTTAGGTGGGTAGAAAAAAATATTAAAAAATGGTTTACTTGCTTGTATTAGGATTACTCACTCAAGAAATGAGTTCCATGATTATAATCATAGCTAGTAACATTCCTCATGTGCTTGAGAATTTCTATGATCCAGCCTTGGACAACTGGATGAGCTAGGGATTTCCATAATCTTGTCATAAAAATCTCTGCATAAAAGATTAGGAGATGGTTTAGCTTTGATCAGTGAGGAGCTGTAGCCACTACCCCCTCCCAGATTCCTTCTAAAAAATAAAATCATAATACCTTAAGACAGCTTTACCTCTTTCTCTTGTCAGATTGGCATTAAGATGGCTATCTTCATAATGCTGTGGAATAACTGTGGAATTAAAGATTAACTTTCTCTTTCCCTCTACAGAATCCTACCTTTCCAATTCATCAGAAGGATGGCACAACTTTACCTTTAAAATGTGATATTTAAATGTGGTAAGAAAAAACTTTGATATTCCTAAATATTAAATACGTTCCCAGAAGTTAATTTCTTTGTTTAGCAAAAGTTTCTAGAAAAATGTGAGATCAAATATTTTTGTCTCCCCCAATTCCCAAAAAAGAAAATATAGCTAGAACCATGTTGCCACCATTAGAAGATCTCTTTGGGTAAGCTCCTTTTTTATGATCATATATAATTTTTTCCTTTTAACTAACAAAATGGTACCAATGTTGAGTAGTCATAGCTACTGATAGACACAGTTGCTTTTTTCTTCTCTTCATGAGAAGTGTTACATTAAATTTGCATTTTGACATCATAAACTAGTGCCCAAAAGCTTCTTCCTTTAGTCACTATCAAACTAAGTACTAAATGCATTAATAAATGTATAATAAATATTAAATCTTGAGCACTCATCTTCCAAATTATTTGCAAAACATTTAATTCTTAATAATTTCCTTTTCTCAAATGAAGAAGAATTATAAAATACCTGAATCATGAACAGCACAAAACTTGGTATAATTGTGCTACAGAAGAAGGACAGATGATAAAATCTCCCAACATTCTGTCCTGTGATGTTTACTGTCTCCTTCAGCTCCCTCCATATTGGTCCCTGCTTTTCTTCCATGTCATTCTTAATGACCTGCTTAGCCACTAGTGATTTTCCAGGGTTGTCAGAACCGTCAATCACTCAGAAAACTACAAAGGAAATTAGACAGCAAGAATAAATTTTGAAATAATCTGATCTTGGAAGTCATTCTAGGATCTGCAAGGAACTGGCTGATACAAACTCAGAGCTGTTGGCAGTGCTTTGAGAGCACACAGAACATGCATGAGCTATCAAATGACTGGGTAAGGGCAAAGACACTGCTTATGCTACATCATGAAATAAAATATCCCTACTGATGCAAATACTAATCTGAGTCTAAAAATCCCCAGATGATTATTGATTGATCAAAATGCTTCCATCTAAACTACTTAGTGTAGCTCTTCAAGGTTGTTTTGGGTTTCTTTCTGTTAAGTTCCCTCAATTGTTCAAGTCGCTTGTTTTTAAAAGCAAAGAAGTGCAAATATAAAGTGTGTTAGGGATATGACTGAGGACTAAAGATCTCTTATATCCTGCATAAACAGTTCAACTTCCCAGCTTACAAGATCAGGGTAAATCTGTTAGTCCTGCTAATAGAAATAATATGTCACACAATGTAGAAAAGATTCAAGTCAAAGACTGAGCACACCACAGTACCTTGATGCAAAGGAAGTGTTAAAACAGGATATGAAAGCAGGGAGGAAGTAGTTGCTGTTTAGAAGAATGTCTAAGAAACCCTACAGATCTTGAAGAATATTAAAAGAAAAAAGTAATCTAGGTTTTGTTATGGTAAAGCATCAACTGCTCAAGCATAATGTACAGAGAACCATCAAGATTTGCTCTTTAAAATATAATAAACATAAATAAAGGAGGGCTGTTTAGGCAGGGAAATTAAAAAAAAAGAAAGAGTAGAACTTTGTTGGCTTTATAAGCTTTAGTGATTTTTGATGATATCTCCAATCTGGATTCCCTAATGTCAAGATAACTCTTGGTATGCTTATAGATTATAATGAAAATTGTAGATTTAGTCTTTTAGTTTGGTCTGTATGTCTCCATAACCTACAGAGCCCAACAGGTATGTCTCTATTTGAAACTCAGTTATTTTCATAGCTTCTCTACAAAGGTCCCAAAGAACAAAAGCACTGTGAACTAGCTTTTCTGTGCACTAGCCTGAAGGAAGGTGAGAAAAAATAAAATAAAGCCTGAAGAGATGAGACAGTCCTGAAGGGCCCCTTAAGCTGATTTCGTAACACAAAATAAAATTATCGTTAACTTCTACTCTCTAGCACAAAAAAATGCATTCAAGACAAGAAACTGTTAAACACTAAAGTATTATATATGTATAGATGTATTTTTTCCCAATGAAAGACTATTTTAGTAGTTTATAAATCTGCTTCTTACTTTGGAAGCTCTCAGAGATAATTTGTAAACAAGTTAAAGCCAGGCCTAATAAATGCTGATGCTTTATTTCAATCACCTGCTCCACATAAATAACACCTCACCTGATATCACAGGAGTCAGGGCAACACTGATTTTGTAAGAATTTTATGAGGTCGTTTTTTAAATATAAGTAAGACTTAAGTTCTGCCCTGATGGTCTACATTCCCAGTAGATCTCATTTTGCTTAAGACTGGGTGAGCTGAAAGTTTAGCAGTACTAGACTGAGGAGTGGCCTTGCTCCATACAAGGGACATCAGGGAAGCAGGAGCAGCTTGGAAAGTGAGCTGTTGGGTTTCTCACCCCTGGTAACCTGTTTGCTTTATACCTTTCCAGGGACTTGTGCATCCACAGCCTGATGTGCACTGGGGACGCACAGCTGCTCCTGTCTGAGGATAAACTACATGTCTTTCCACCAGAGACGGGATGAGAAAGAAAAAACAGATCAATAACATCAGCCATAGGTTAATGGTGCAAAAATTTTAGTCCTTAGACACCATTTTGAGTATTTTTTATTCCTGTAAGAGATGCAGCTTCTATGTGTTGTCTCACTTGACAGTTATGGGAATTTATTAATCGCAAGCCAAACAACCCATTTCATTTTCCTTTCTTTGGTTACCAAATCCACAGCCAGACAAGAGGCAGCAGTTTCTCTGGCCAGGTTTACTGGCGATCAATCTCTGCTGTTATTGTAGCCTCCTTGGTTGTAATGCTCAGCAGGGAGCATGTGTTCCTACATGCTTTCTGAAATATTAATACACAAAATTGTACTGAGGTTTCTGATAGCAGCAGATTGGTTTCTCTGAGGTTTCCTGATTGGAGGTGCATTGGTGATTCCGAGAAGCCAGTGGCGCCGAAATGGGTTAAACCTAATAAGGTTTTGAAAGCTGATAGCATAATTTAAGAGGGCTCAGACTCACAAAACTACAGACCTAGCTGACCCCAGCAAATTACAGTGTTTGTTAATGTTCTGCTACAGACATCTTCTAGTCAACCAAAAGCAGATATATTAAGTGAAAAATTGACTTGCGGTTCACAAAGATAGGCTACCCTTTCTTCCTTTTTTTGTGCCAGTTGGTCTAAAATGTAAAGGGAGGGGCATCATGGCTTCTGTTTTTACCAGGGCTCTTGGGAATGCAGTCTTCAAAAACATTAACTTCAGCTTCCATATAAAGAAACATAATTGCCTTAAAATCTTTATCATCATAATCTTATACGATATGTGCCCCTTGGGAAATCTAAAAACAATTTAAGGAATGGAAGACACAGGAAAAAATCCTTTTACTTTGAGCATGATGATTATAATCATATAAGCTTTAGAATCAGTGCAACTGGAATATAGAGTGATTAAAAAAAGCACTAGAATTTATATTGTGCTTTCAGAATCAGTGTTAATTAAATGAAGTGTTGGCCAACTCACAGTGTTTTAAACTGAATCTTCTTACTAAATGTTTAATGACAATAAGTTGGCTTAGGAATATTTATTGCAGTCTTTCGAGGAGGGTTTTATTGAAATTCTGTTTCCAACCAGGGCAAGCTGACAGCTTTAAGAACCCAGTAACTGAACAGGGAAAAGGGATTTTCATCGTTACTAAGTCTAAATTAATGCAAACAATGAACAGAGGTAACAGTCTCATGACTCCTCTTATAATCTTGTTATGTTCTGAAGGAGGTGTCTGAATTCCCCTGCCTCCCCTATTCAGTAATGAAAATACTCTCCCAGGCATAGACCAACACGAACAGCAGCCAGCAGATGAAAAGACCTGGCAAAACAGGAGTAAAGGTGCAAGGTGTCAATGGTGTAAACCTCTGGTTATGTGTTAGCTGACATTCTTGAGGCAGAAACTATAAGGCCTCTACTCAGACTATTGCATCAGCCACACCATTTATTCACTAAGACTGTTTGCTGGAGTTCAATTTATAACTTTTATTACAAAACAATAGTCTGAGTTCAGGCAAGGCCAAACACTCTATTTGGGCAGCCTTTTCAGGCCCAGAACCTTGCAGTCCTGACAGAACTCTCTGAGGAAGCTAATCCCTCACAGCAGAGGCAATATTATCAGGGAGAAAAGTGGGTACTGCATTCCCCAGATGTGCTGCCTCTGCTCTCCCTCCCTCCCTTCTGTTACTTGGACTGATTGGACTGCCCCAATGTGAGAGAGAAACCAGAGTTCAGAGGGAAGCAGGGGATGCTCAAAACTGTGTTGGGAAATGTGGGGAGCCAGGGGCCACCTGGCAGTGCCTGGTCCTCCAATGAATTTAAAATGCGCACTGTTGCTGCGTGACATGATAATTTCTCAATATGTATTCCCTCAATATGTTGCTCCAGAGGCAATTGATTCAGGTGTAAAACTCTCTTCACTAAATAACTTTTTGACATGTCCCTTTTAGGAAATAAGAATTTAAGTACAATAAGCAACATGAGTTACCTGTGATGATCACAGACAGAATTTGCATGTAAACTGGGATTAAAATCTGGGAGTTTCCGACTGTCAGTGCTGCCTGTGCACAGAGCCCACCTGCTTTAAGAAAAGGGAAAATGCTCTGCTGGGTCTGCATTCTACAAAAATAGCATACTTGGTGAGATTTTTATACCCATTTGTTTTAAAGTTTGAGCACTCACCTGAATCCATTGCATTCATCTTCCATGCCAGTGACTACCCTGTCACTGCTGTGACCACAGTGTCACTGCTGTCAGTGTGCCTGAAGGCCCAGCTCTTTCAATGACCAGAACATTTTTTCTCTGAGAATTCATCTGGGGATATCATAAAGATGCCACACTTACTCTCAGCTGGGAAGCTTACAGGTCTGCTCTTAATGGCCTCTCACTCCAAGGTAAATTTTAGGGGAAGGCACCTTGGCCCACACGTACCTACAAACACTCTCATAGACTTCAAAGAGAGACCCAGGAAGTCAATTATCTTTCATGTTGTTACTGCTTGGTATAAAAGTTAGAAAAGAAAAAAAAGGTTTAAAATAATCCATGATTTATCTCACCAGTATGTGGGAAGGATCTGTCTCTGTGTTATCTGTTTAGAGAACCCTCTAATTCAGAAAAAAAAGAGCGTTCAAACAAATCCCAAACAAAAAACTGCCCCCCCAAAAAAACATCAAAAAAACCAACCAACAAACCAAACAAAAAACGTCATGCTGCAAGTGAAGACTGAACACTGCCAATTGTCATTATGTAAAGATTTACAGAGAGAAAAAGCAATCACATGGAAAACCTCATCATCAAAATGCTGATATTAAATGATCCTAGTTTTCATAGAATGGCAAGTTTCAGTAGTAGGTCTGCTTCTGAGATTTTAAAAACAGCAGGATAATGCCACAGTAAAAGATGAGATACTTGTGTTGACACACTCACAATTCAGTGACTGAATTCTTACTCCTCCAATTGCAAATTGTTGACTGAGAAGCGAGAGCAAAAACCTAATTACCTTCTTGAACCCTCAACCTGGCACAGTATTCTTCCTACATTTTTTTAAGTTCCCCCCCTCTTCTCATACTATAGATGGAAAAATTAAGACTGCCCTGTTGGTGATGGCAGCTCAGAATTTAGTACCACTTTGAGACAATGCAATACATTTCAGTGACTATCCAATGAAATATAAAACCTTAAATCAAGTTAAAGAGAAGTTGTGTGCTTAAAGCTGTAAAAGCTTATTTTGTGTGGAATAAATTTAGAGGACAATATATAAACCAGTTTAGTGGGGTTTTTTTCCTATTCCTGCCTGAAAATACACACTGTGTGACTATAGATTTTTACTCTAAATTCATAACCACAAGGGACTTTCTACTGTGAGCTAGAATAATGGCAATTTCAGTGATAAAGAAAACTACAACCAACAACAAAAAAAGCAGATAGTCTGATTCCCAAGAATTTTGAGAATGATAGAAAAAGTCCCACGCTGTTCCTCTTAAGGCTTACTATAGGATTACATCAGGATTTTTCTTCTTTTTATCTACATAAAAAATCACAGGCTTAACAGGGAAATCATGAATCAAGGGTAGCTAGAAAGAGAATATCAGTGAATTAATACTTCAAGGACAGGATCACTGGTGCTATAATCCTGAATTCCAGAGTGAATGCCTGAATACCACCTGTGTAATCAGCATAATTTAGACATGGACACATTCAGATGTAACTCCTGCCTCGTGATAAAGTTTTCATTTGAGAGAAAGTGACTTTCAATAATTTCATGTATTTTTACATGAAACAGACATAATGGGGATAGATAACGGCTGGGCATCAAGACAGCTTTTCCTGGTTACAGAACCCAGCTAATGCTGGTAATCTTTGCATGGCAAGTCTTGAATTCTTTTAAGTAAAGTGGAAGAACTTCAGCAAAATAAAGGCAGGATGGCTTCCTGTGTGCTATAGATCAGCATAATTAGGGTTCTCTGGACAGCTGGGATAAATGGGATTAAGAGGTCTCAGACAGAGGAATGATGTGAATCCAGCTCTTGGTGACTGTTTCAGCATTAAGATGCTGCATGAAAAGCACCTCCACTCAGTGATGAGCTAACAGAAGGACAGGGGTTGTAGTTTTGGTCTGAGAACCCCTGGTAAACTGAGATTTTTAGAACTTCAACTAATTTATTTCTGCTAACAAATATAATTCTGCAAGGTCTGGCTTCAATGTTGAAAAGTCTATAGTAAGAAGAATCTTGCAGCTGCCTGCACACTCCACCACAATAGCTAAATATTTATCTTTTAAAATATGAGTTTAAAGGATTTTCTTTTGAAAGATGCCTATCTGCTGTGGAAAAAAAGGAAAAATTAGATTAGGAACTGGATATTTCCTTAGGCATTTTTCTAGGAGAATAGACACATCTTGTTTAAGGTGAATGGATAATGTATTTTATTTTCATGGGGGAAAAAAGAGAAAGAAAATAGATTTGTTAAGTTTACCATTTTCTCCACAAACATAAAGACAGGAATGAATATATTGACATTTCTTTGGGTTCCAAGATCTGTGAGGTTTTCATAAAGCATAGAAATGATTAGAAAATGTCTAGTAATACCTTTTCCCATCATTCATTTTCTCTTCATTCTTCTGCGTCAGAACTTTACAAAGAGCATGTCTGTTTCTTCTACTGCAATAAGAGCTGCTATCAAAAAATTATTAGTTTAGCCAAAGGGAAAAAACAAAAGAAGGGGAACTGCATATAGTACAATAAAAATCATAAAGATTTGCACATGCAGTTGATGGTCCTTGAATGAGTTGCAAAGGAAACTAGACTGTGAATCTTAGTGTGTAAGTATAAACAGTTTTATAAAGATTCACTAAAGGGTATGCTAGTATTGCAAATGACAGTAGAGATCAAAATAATGGGATGTCTCCTGTTCCCAGGAAGGGCTGCAATAAACTGGAATTTCACCTTGAGGTCACCTCTGGTCTCAGTTGTCTTCTTTAGTATGCACACTATTCAATAACCACTGTGATGCTAGTGACAGTATCAAATCAGTATCACAAAATTCCCAGTGCAATCTTTGCTTCATGTCTGAAAATTTGTGCGTTCAGTGACAGGGAAAAAGATTTTAAAGCATACGAGATTTATATAGCACCCTCTAACCTAAAGCATTTCAATAATTTTCAGAAACTACAGGCCTCTAAAGTTAAAATATGTTTAACTCATAAGTTAAAATATGACTGACCACTTGGACGGGTTGCAACAGCTCAGGAGCATGCAAAGCTCTTACTGACAGGTTCATATACGGGAATGGAAGTAATGGCTTATTTAGATGAAATATTTTTTACAAAATTTTACTAATTTTTCACTGCAGTACTACTAAGATGAACTAAAAGTTTTCCTCTCCATGTTAAAGAAACAAGTTTATTATTTCTTCCCGTAAAAACTCCAAGTTGTTTGTACAGTATTCAATTAATTTACCTTTGAAGGATGAATGTGACCGTCAAGTTTGCTCAAATGAGGATCCGGAGTTCCAGAAAGTCTGGAGATAAGATGTAGTATTCCGCTGTATAAATGCAATTCTACTGTATTAAATTAACTTCTCTCAATATTCATACTAATGTAAGAACACTGTCAGTATCATTCCTAAAATCTTCTCCATCCACTTCTTTTAAGCTAGCTGTTTAGTTCTCCGATGACTCTTGGTTTTTCTCTCTTTATTGCCAGCTACAAAGATGTCACTGTCTTCAGCTCTGTGGAGCAGAACCAAAACTGTAAGTGACCTGGATTAGGATGCTATATCCTAATTAAAAAAGCAGCTGTAAGCAATAGAATTGTCCAATATATATCAGCTTTTAAGTTTGCATTATTCTACTGTTATTATTGCTGCAGATAATAAGTGAATACTAAATAGTGAGATCTGTGTGTGGAAAGGTCAGAAATTTGAAGTTAATGCAAGAAGAGCACTATGAAATAGACATCAAGGAGCAAAGCCCCCCTGAAAATAAAAGTACTACTCTGGATCAAAGGGCTAAGTACCCTTTGGATATTACTATGAATTAAATTCATCATTAGAATTAAGGTTACATTTAACTGTTTGCTGCATTAGACTCATATTTTGGTGTTTTAAGTGCATCTTTGGCTGTACCTCAGCTAAAATCAGAAAATAACCCTATTTCTTTATAAAGACCATTTCAAGCAATTTCTGTCCTAGCATCTAGGTACAATGATACATAGTCTTAAAAGCACAGAATTAAACTATTTTAGTGGGATTACCTAGTTAGCCATGAAGCTACCTTTTTTTAAAACCCCCACCATAGACTTACATATTGAAAAAAACTTCATATTGAAAAAAATTGCAAGTGAAAAAGTGAAAATTGTTATACCTCTAAAGATCAGTCATCCTCTACTGATTTGCAAAGCGTATGGTTTGAAACATTCAAACTCCTCCTTTGCTGCAAATCAAAACCAGTGTTGTAATTAGATGTGGTTCAATGAATGACATCTGATGCTGTTGTTCAATTTTGCTGAGTCCAACCTGCCAAAAGAGAGATATTAAAATTTGTACATAGGCTTGACCAGAAGCTGGTAAAATGACTGGCAAAGATAAAAAGAAATCTGCATGGAATGGTCTCAAATATTTAACTCATAGACACTGTAGATGATAAATACTTCCTAGTAGTGATGGGAGGTAACATCATAGAATCATAGAAAAAATTAAGTTGAAAAACACCTATAAGGCCATTAAGTCTAATTGTAAAATAAGGCACAATATCAATGGAGAATAGTTTGGAAAATTTAGGCTGGATGTTTGAAAAACATTCTTTACTGTGAGAGTGATAAAATTTCTCCCCTAAAAAGCTGTGGGGACCACACCACCCTAAACAGCTGTGGAATTCCTATCCCTGTAGTTTTCCAAGACTGGGCTAAACAATGCTACAGCTATCCCTACACCTCTATCCTTCTCTAAAATAGGACAGAACATCCTAAAATTTCTGCTTTAGTGGACCATATCCTTCCTGGGATCCTTACATGTGTCTCTGCTTATCAAATGGCCAACTCTTTCAAATGATACAGGACTGTAGAAGGAAATCATGTCACCAAGCAATGACTGGCTCCAGCACAGAAAAGAGAAGTAAAAGAAGTAATTCAAGCTACTCTTGCAGTGAGTGGAGGTCTAAAAGATATATAATTTGTTTCTCTGTGCCTCCTTGCCTTGTTATTTCAACAAAGCTGAAGCAAAGCAACCAGCCAGACTGCTTTCTTCTCTGGATAATGACAGGATGGCTTTGAGCAGCACTAAGAGATCTTGCTGCTCTCAGAATCACACATTACTGATTTCCCAGCAGGTGATCAAGTACATCCTCCTGAGGAACATTTACACTCCACTTGTATGTTACAGAAGTTTTCACAAATCTGGAAAAGAGTAAAATTAACTCTTGTTCAAGTTCAGATGATAAACAAAAGCACTATTGACAAGCACTATTAACATGTAGTGGTGACTGCTCAGTACAGTGGCCACTGTGATAATGAATACACCATGTTTCCTTTCCTACATTATGCACTTTGAAAGTAAATGACTGTGACTGATAAATTTAGCATTTTTAATGGAGTGTGCTGTTTGAGATAACTGAGAGTCACTGATGGGTGAGGCTGTGAAGTTACAGAGCAGTTGTATGCTAATACATACGGCACCAAAAAGTAGCTAAATCACCAACTTCATAATGAGCCAAGGACTCTGAAGGTGAGAGTCAGACTCTAAACAGATAGAAAAAGCACTTCAAGAACAACCTTAATCCTTAAACTCCATCTCTGAAGTGTTGTTCAGCATTAGGGCTCTAGGCCTCTTCTTATAGAAGATGAATTTTAAAGCACAGAAATTTCTCTTGTTGTCAAGAAAATTGAAAACATAATGCTGCAAACTCAATAAGGCTGAATTAAGGAAATAAAAAGGAATAGAATTGATTTGTTCACTAGTTATCAGAAAACTCTCAGATGAAACATACAAATTGTGATACACAATTCTATGATATACATTATAAATTCACCTATACTATTAATTTTGTTGCCAGCTCTTCACAGCTCTGCTTTTTACATCTCAGCCTCTGACAATCCACAAAAGTGTTTTAAAAAGGGCTGGCTTGCAAACTCTATTTAAATTGTATTTTAGATTTAACCTCTGTAGTTTAGAGAGATGAAAAGTCTGACTCTCACAGCCAAAACAAAGCAGGGGAATATTTTAGCCCTTCATAGAAAGCACTAAACCATTTTACTAAAATCAATACTAGAGTGTAGAGTACCAAGGTTTTGGTTTTATAACCCTTCCCTCCCCCATTCCCTTGAGAGTGCTATACTGAACAGTTTACTATCTTGCTGTAGCACAATACTTTAATAGTAAGTAATATGTCAAAGTGATGTTTTTGAACATGGTAATACTGGGATTTTATATCAGACCACAGGTTTCAGAGTAATCAATGTATATTTATAAAGACTTAATTACAGTGATGAGGTATGTCTCTGCTGCCCTAAGGAAAACTGAAGAGTATAGTTTCAATTATCTGTACCATAACCCAGCTGAATGCAGTTTTGCAAAGTTTGCTATTAGCAAAACCCAATCTACCTCAGTGAAAACAGCTTTTTCAAGAAGAGGCTCTGGAGAGAGCCAATGCATTGCAACAGGCTTAGGAACAGAACTTGTTGAAGGAATCACCTCACCTGAGCAATGACCAAAGCTTTCACTGACTGCCATGTGGCTGAAACATTCACTTGGAATATCAGAAAAAGCTAGTTCAAATCTTTCTGATATGCTGCTGCTGCTGCTACAACCTGAACCTCATGCTTTGCTTTTAATTCATGCAATACCTTAACCAAAGTGATGGTAAAAGTCTGCTCTTAGACTGTAACATAAATACACCTTCCAAAATTCTTTATGGATGCTTTCTGAAGTTGAAAAACAAAGTCACACTTGAAAAATAATCTTGCTTGTTTCCTATTTTATTTACATGACAGCAAGAGAGACAACAAAATTAAATTTGCTTTCATTTGCTCAGGCAATTGTAACTTTGAGATCCACAAATTTTATCTGTGACAACCTGAAGTTTGTTACCAAAGGAAGTGTTCATAGAAGATGTTTTGTACAAATGCAGTTATCCATGTAACTTAGCTGCATTAATCTACTTAGAAGTGAATGGAAGGGATGAAGGGGAAAAAAAAATTAATCTTCTTGGTGGTAGTCCTCTGAGAAAGGATAAATCCCAAGATTTTTCACTGTTCCAACATGTAGCTTCTGGTTGCTTTCCAGTTCAGTGTTCCAAAGTTTAGCTTCTACTCAATGCAAATGAAAGGACCACAGAAAGAACCCTTTAAGAGAGAAAGTAAACAAGAAAAGATCATGATGCTTTCCATGGCACTCTGGACAGGGAGCTGTCTGCTGCGCCCGGCTGTCAGCCACTCATTCTCCCCATGGACACCACTTCCCTTCTGCAGACAGGAATGGACCCAAATGTACTCCAAAAACAGCGGTGAAAATCCTTCCTGCAGTGTGGGTGGGTTGGGTTTTGTAGCAAGGGTTTGACAGTGGAAGAGCCACAGGGGTGGCTGTGGGAAGCTGCCAGGAGCTTCCCCTGGGTCTGATGGAGACGGTGCCAGCCAACTCCAACTGGCCAAGGCTGAGCCCAGCCACAGCAGTGGCAGTGCCTCCTGGATAATGCACTTAGGAAGGGGAAACAAAACCTTCCTGGAGGTTTCCTGTGGGAGGGAGGGGTGAGCAGCCTTCGCCCTGAGGAGGAAGGAGCAGCAGAGACAATGTGTGGTGAACTGGTCACACCCCCCATTCCCTGTGCCCCTGCGCTGCTGCGGGGAAAGAGGTAGAGAAACCAGGAGTAAAGTCAAGTCCAGGAAGAGAGGAAGGCTGGAGTCAAATATCATTGCCAAATTGCTCATTTCTTAAAGGCAACATTTTTGTTTTCTAGTGACACCAGTTGTTTTATTATTTATTCCAGGTTTTTATTATTTTGCCAGAAACAGAGACTATAAATATCATAGAAAAATATCCTCACATATCTCTTAATTTCTGCCACCCAAAGGATAGAGTCTTATGAAGATTTACATTAATATAATGTTAAGGATTTCACTAAAACATCAACATCAATAAAACGTAGTAGTGAACTCAATGTGTAAAACAAACATTTTACCTTGATGTGCAAATGTGACTGCCTCATTAAAAAATGTGACTGTCAAAGATCTAAGAAAGAAGGAGCCCCAAAACTAGACTGTCTCTGGAACTGGTCTGTAAACATCTGTATCATCATGATTTTTCTCTCTTTTTTTTTAATTTCTTATTTTCTGCCACTTATGCTGACAGCCACCCTAGTTTGAAAGAGAAAGGTGCATTTTAGCCACTCTCTTTCTTGTTTTCAGCCTACAAATCTTTCATTATTTCAATAAGACCACCATACTAAAAGGAAGGACCCAAGTGCTCCCACTTAATCAAAGAAGAAATAAAACTGGCCTGTTAGAGGGTGTTTTAGATTACTTTTGCAAGCACTATCCAACCTGCTTTAAAGCACATGTTGCCTCTTTCTTGTCCTGTTCCCTTTCCATTTACATAACTGTAGTGAAAAAAGTATTTTATAAAATTGATGGAAAGAGATTTCAACCACATTTTTAAGAACTGGTCTTCTTGGACAAACTGCAATAAGTTCAGTCTTCTTTCCCCTAAAGCAGAAATGAGAGAAAACCCTGTAGAATTGATAAAAACATTATGTAATATTGTTTTCCCTTTTTCTTTCTGATATCTACATTGAACTCTGCTCAACCACTGTTTAAATATATGAAGATGTCATGCTTTAATGTTTCTCTGTACTGTGCAGTGAAGTATTCAAGCAACAGTCCTTCTTGCTTTCACATTTGCAAGAGCTTATTATCACTTCTCTGTTCAGGGTGCTGAAAGTTCTCAAGAAAGAGATGATGCCAGCCTTGAAAAGTCTTGAAAATTCAGGTAATTCTCTAGTTTGCTGGGGACCTGTTGTGGTTTTGTTTTCTTTTATTTTTCATTTGGAAGAGAAAAAAACGGAAAGACTAGAACCTGAATCTAAGCCAGTCTGATACTTGATACACCTAATGTTTCAGAAATGTACTGGGAAAAAATTGTATGGTAGGTGTACTGTTATATACTGATTTGAAATGTGTGCTTTAGGATTAATTTGCTTTCCTCTAAGGATTTTTTCACTTCTCTATTAAGGATACAGTATGTTCTTGAAAAGAAGACAAATTTTTGGTCCAATAGCCATAGTGCTAGCCTGAAGCTTAGAAATCTCAGATAAATCCATGTTTTGCGGTAAACTTACTGTATAATCTTGGAGAAGTCATTTTGTCTGTCTCTTACAATCCTGTGTCTTTAAAATGAAAATAATAATAGCATTTCTCTGTCAGTGGGGTGCTGTAAGGGGTGCAGTTTCCATAGGGATGAAAACTACATCACTGTCCTAAGTACTTTTGTAATCACAGATAAATTTTAATTAGGAAAGGCATTGTGGATTTACAATGAAAAGAGAGGGTGACTTATCATTGCTGAATTTATCAGCCTTGGATGGGGGCAGCACAAGTCCAGCCAGCATCATGGCACCTGAGAAATGAAAGGAGCAATGGGATTCATGGAAGGACCAGAATGAGGCATACATAATGGCATATAATGCAAATCAGTAATGCAGCAAATACTGATATTGTACAGAGAGCACTGGAGCAAACAAATGCAGCTTCAGTATTATGGAACTTTATCTCAACACTCTTTACTGATGTTAATGCATTTTGCATGCAGCTGAAATTATATTTCTGAGAAGAGTCACTTTTCCATGTTCTCTAAAGATTATTCCTTTACTTGGTGTTGAATCATGCATATCCCTTCCTGAAATCATTTTAATCTTCCCTCTCAAGCTCAGCTGCATTGAAGTGTATATTCTGTATGAATGGTGCTTTGGTGCAGCAGTTACTCCATTTTGATTAGAATGTGCTTGTGAATCTCCACAAACTGAAGCCCATTTTAAATAGAATTCACTTTTGATACAGACTTGTCATCTTGTAAGACAAATGTCTCCTGAGATTTCTGACATCTTTTACCTCTGGTGAATTAGATAGAGAACAGATCTTTGATTCTTGATCAAGACTGAAGGGAGAGAAGAAAGAAAGAAAAAAAATTTAGTCAATGATAAAGACATTCTGGGATTATTTCTCCTAATAAACATGACCAGGAATGACATATATGAATTCTGTGCTGTGGAAAATATAAAGGTGGTACATAAGCATTTAATGACCCCATTGAGCAAAATATGCCAAAATAAATGAGAAAAAGAAGTGGTTCAAGCAACAGGCAGAAAGAGAAGGAGGTCTCTCCTCTGTACCAAAATTTTCCAGATGATCAAGTTCATTTTCCTGGCACTGCAGTAAGGCTCTTTTTGTGTATATAATCTAAACAGCATAGAACAACACAACTTGGTTCAGCCTTCCATTCCTTCTCATTTTTTTTTATTTTTATTTTTGGTCAGAAATGAGCAGCATGAGATTTAAAATATTAAATCAAATGTCTGGGCTTCCTGCTCCTTAGAAAACGAGCCAAGAGGACAAAGGGAGTGAATAATATGCAAGTTATAAAAAGATACCATGAAGATTCTTCCTGCCTATGTACTTCTTTAAATGATCTCTGATGGAAAAAATAAAGTGAAAGACAGTCTACATCCCATCAGGAAGGAATGACACAAAGAAGAAACAGGTGTGCTCTTTTGTTTTTACCTATCTACTAATTTCTGTCTTTTGTTGATACTGTCAGGTAGTGTCTAGTGAGCTGACAAATCTGAAAGAAACTGATAAAGAGAAAGAGATAACTGAATTAGAATTACATATATGTTCTTGCAAAGAAAATGTCTTTTTACTGTGCTTGTTATGACCAGTGACTTTTCACTACTGTCCAGTCAGAAAGCATTTGATAGACAAGTTTCTTTTGCAGAAATGTTTTTACAGGAGCAGAGCTGAGCACACTTGCTCAAAAAGTCTTGCTGAATGCTTCACACTGCACATCTCTGTTATCATCTGCATCTTCCACCAAAAAAATTCTCAGAAAATATGTTAGAGAATGAATGCTAAGTATAAAATAGCCTCTTATTTAGAATGAAAATACTAAGAAGAGTTATTTAAAAAATACTATGAAGGTCTCATAGGAATAAACAAGTTTCCCACATGAATAACCTTTCTCCTGATTAACAGTGTCTCAAACAAAAATCAACTCCAAACAAATGCACATGAAAAAGCAAAAAAATTCACAAATAATTTGTGAGCAGTCAGAAAGACCAAATTCATGGCATAAACAGATCTCTAGTAATAGCCAATCTCTAATTTGGAATGATACCAGCTGTTGTCAATTTGCTGAGAATTCAGATTTTGGCTTGGAAACTCTTTTCACTTCATCCATCACAGTCTGACTTAAGAGGGTTGGAAGATAAAGGGGGAAAAAGTAAATAAATTCTGCTTGTTGCCCAAGGCAAAATTTAGTTTGTTACTCAGCTTGTTGCAGTATGCATCACTTTTAATGAACTTTTAAATTAAATCCACTTACTTTCTTGTCTTTTTTTATCTCGTGAAAGAACAAAAACATGTTTACATGCCTCTGAGTTCAAGAAGTCCTAATATGAGAGGCAAAGAATGAGCCTGCCATGCGTTGTTAATTCAGAGGTTAAGGTGGCATTTAACATGTGTGTCTAGTCTTCATCAAGACCAAATGAAGGAATGATAAATAGTCACTTGATTATCAATAAATGCAACCAAAGACAATTTTGTCCAAAGATTAAAAACAACAAAAGAAAGAAAAAAAGACCAGTATTTAATTAGCATTGCGTACAAGAGTCACAAGGCATCACAGACCACAAGCAGAAAAATGTGAAACCGAAAATAACCACGTGGGTTCAGAGAAATCTCCACCTTCTGTAAGTAATCCACTTAGCCAGCTTTGTTTGACTGCTCAGGTAAGATCAGCTAAAAGAAATTTTGGACAGTTTTCACAGGTAAACCTTAAAGTTGGGAAAGGAGGGGGGTAACCAAGCTTCATGAAAACCTGCTTCCATTTGGCAGTTGCCCTGATGGTGGCACTCTTCACTCTTGGATCCACTCACCCAACCTGCCACATAAAGAACAATAGGTAATCTACAGAAAAGCTCTCCCCATTTTTTACATACATGCTTCAAAAAAACAACTGTATAAATGTGCTATTTTTAAAAACAATGGATTTTAATAGTGAGAGAGTGAAATCATGTCATTCCAATATCAAATGTTCTCTAGTCTAAAAGGACCTCACTTCACTTTCCCTGTATTTTTCTCCTCCCACTGAGAATGACTTAGAGAACTGTTTTTCCTACTCAGTGCTTTTATTTGATTTTTTTCACTCTCCTTTTTATCAAGCTAAAATGTTTCTGCAATATTCATGAATTCAGCAGCAGCCCAGGAGTGGGTGTCAGGTGTTGTTTTGCTACTGTTTCTCCTGCTGGGTCCCCTGCTCAACTGCAGAGTACAATCAAATTTTAGAATTTTACAGTCTTTAAGCTGGGGAGGGTTGTTGTTGGAGGGTGCTTTTTTTTTGTGTGGGTGGAACATGCTGGCTGTTGTGATGGTGTACTTTATATCGATGCCTGAAGGAAGAAATGTGCTGAACATGGTAGGGTTTTACTGGCTCTTGCATTGCTGCATTAATGTTTTCCCATATTAGATTAAAACTATATCTGATATATATATATATATATATGTATCTGGCATATTTACATGTGTTTATGTGTGGGTCTAGAAGTTAGGGTCAAAAATCTGTGAATAGTTTGAAGAATAGCTGCCAAACTGCTGTCAGAAATTGGAAAACTGCACGTTACTGTACATGTTTCTACTCACATGGTAGAAATGAGCATGTTGAAATTTACATATATATTGGAATTTCTCAGGGGAATTAATCCCATTCTCAGACAGCAGTTCAGTTTATTCCTCTACAAACCCTTGTGCAGATCAGCCAAACAATTTGTCTTGTCAAATGATTCAGATTAAACAGAGACAACAAGCCCAAGTATGACTAGACATGCATTTTAGAATGATATAAAAATGATAGGTTCTTCCCCTTCCCTCCTCTAATTTTCCCTCTTCCTCCATCATAACATTAAATTAAGGGAACAAGCAGAGTAGTTCTCAGCCTAATTGACAGCAGTGAGCTAGTGGAAAGATGTTGCCTTTATGTGATATCAGTATTCCACATCCTCCCTCAGGTTGGGAGATTGGTTGTGCTAGCTGTACAAACCAGTAAGGGCAAGCAGACCTCATGGTCTTAAAAGGTCCATTAGATGGATAGGTAAGAAATAGAGCTCCAGTGTTGAAGTAAATAATGGAAAGAACTGATATAACTATTAATTATATGTTGTTGGGATTTTTTTTTTCCACTTAGAGGGAGGGTAATGGAGAGTTTAATTAGAAAAAAGAAATAAGGAAGGCAA
Source organism: Drymodes brunneopygia (assembly GCA_013400955.1). NCBI lineage: Eukaryota > Metazoa > Chordata > Aves > Passeriformes > Petroicidae > Drymodes > Drymodes brunneopygia. Next base: position 1,811,125 of record VZTZ01020280.1, on the reverse strand, counting down.
TTACTGTTCCAGCCCATCACTTCCCTCAACATGATTAACAGCTAGAATTGTGTAGGCCTTAGGGCAGAGTTGAGTCTTGAGTATTTGAAAGAGATATCATTTTTATAGATCACATCAGGGAAAAAAAAAATCACATTTTTAAGTCATATCCTGCACAGATAATACAGCCAAAGAAAAATTACAATATTAGAGATTTTTATCAGTTGGAATAGTATTACATCTGTGAATTCTGTCGCCAGTAAGTCTGGTATCTGTATCTGCAACCTTAGGGAACATAGGATACTTATGATAAAAACTGGTGAAAGTTAAGGGAAGCTGAATTGTAGCAAGTGCAAGTAAAGATTATGTTGCAACATTTTCTACGATGAATGACTAGCATGGGAAGAAAGTCAATGAAGAAAGATGATTTGGAAAAAAATAGCTTGCAGGACTAAAAATTACAGAGAAGTTAATTTTAAATATACTGTATCAGAAAGCAGCCACCGAAGTGAGAAAAATGAAATCCATTTTGGAGAAAGGAAACCATGACATTCAAGACAGGGTGAGGTAGATGTCACAGCTGAGAAAAAAAAAAAAAAGGAGTAAAGAGACTGAAGGACCATCTGCATTTTCTTCAGCATCAGAGAAGGTTCTTAAGTCTCAGGTTAGAGATAGAAAGAACTTGTGTCAATGAGGTCTGAACAGAAGAATGAAAACATGAGGTTTAGAGCCAAAGGAAGGCTATGAACAGTGAAATATGTTAATCACTGTGAAGTGGTGGGCTCTCCCTGTGTGATAGGGCACTGCAAAACAGGTGAAAATCCTGCAAAGATTACTCGAAGCATGTGAAAGATAGTAGTGTGTTTGCTTTGTGTTTGCTTATCTTGTTTCATTTTTCTTTTAAAATTACTTCTTTCTTTTTATTTATTTTTTTTTTTTCTTTTTAGACTGAGGAAGATTATTCTCTATGTGTTCTGATGTTGTTAAGGTACCTTTGTGGAAAGCATTCAGTGATTCGGTCTGCATCGTTTTAGAAGGGCTGCATGCTGCGTTATTGGGAATAAGTTATCCCTGCTTTTAGAGACACCAAATGAGCTGCTAGACTGATTTCTGATGATGCACAATGGGTCCTGTATGGCTTTCTAATGAGAGGCAAGGTTCCTTCTTCCACTCACTGGTAGAAGGCAAAAGGAAAAAGGTAAACTGTATTCCTGTTTTACAGGCTTGTTCTAATGTGTCAAATGCATTTTTAAAAGTTTTCTCTGCCATCATTCTCATTGCTTTACATGTGTTGAAATAACATCTGTTAAGAACTGTATACATTGTTATTACTTTCTCATCTAAATGTTATGTGAACAAATTATTATTTTATCTGTCCTTGATGTGTCTAAGAACAACACAATGACCTTCTTTAGAGTAATTTCTATGCAGTATTCTAAATACAATTTTAAATAGATGTGCAGAGAACAGCCATTTCCTCATATCCAGAAAGTAATAACACTGCTGCCATCCTCTGCTTTTCATTTATGTACACTTACCTTACACTCCTGCACATCTCTCCCTGTGCCTGCCTGGGCATCTTTTTGAAGAACAAAAATGGAAAAATCTGTAAGCGGTATCAAATATTATTTAATTGCCTAGAAGTAGGTAACAATGTGTATCTGTAACAATGTGTCTGTGTGTGGCCAGTTGCAGAAACGATGTAACAGGCTAGGAGGCTGATAACATGCCAGGGAGCTGGGGATTGTTCCCTTGACGGTATCCAGATGTATTATTTGCAAAACTCCTATGGTGTTTGCATTTATGTTTGTGTGTGTGTGCGCACAGCTGGTTCGTGAAGGGTGCAGGCTGTTACGTGTGCATAAAAAAGAGCAACCCAATCTCCCTTCAGAAGATGTTTCTTCACCTTGCTAAACAAGAACACAATTCACCACACTTAGCAGAGCTATTTCAGGATATCCTAGAAAGGCACACCAGGACTGTGAGAAAACACAGCTGGCATCTGGAGTACAGAAGCTCAGAGAATGGCAGGCACAGAACCTGCCTCCACTCTGCTCTGCTGAATGCTCTGTCTCCCTTGTTTGCCTGAGAGCTGTAGCTGTACACACAGACACTCTCACTGCCCTCCCTCTGTTTAGCTCGGAAGCTGAGAGAGAACTATTGATGTGCAGTACCTTATCAAAAGAGAAGGATAAAAATATTTCACTTTCGGCTGAAATATTTCCTCATGAAAACTATCCAGCCTTGGTTCAACCTGATCTCTGCAAAAGATTAGCAGTGAGAGATTTCCAGTGTCAGGACAACTTAAAGTGCACACAGAGATGCAATTTTTGTGGGAGAAATATATGGTTCTTTTTTTTATTATTATTTTACTCTGGCTTCAGTACCAGATAGAAGCAGTGATTGCTGATATATAGTTACTCACCTTTCCAGTAGATGGTAGTACAGATGTGCTTAAAAGACTATTACATTTGGGACTGAAACAAACGGCATGCAGACGTTTTCAAATACTGAATAAGGAAGAATTTTTATCTGTATCAGTTTTAAAACTAAGCCATGTAAAATTGCCATTGGGAAAAAAAAATGAACATCGGGACCTCTTTTATTCTAGGCACTGATTTATAGCAAGCTACTGAAAATTTTAGTTTGATAGAACCCCAAGTTGAAATGCAAATACATATTATTGAAAGGATCTCCACAAATCATTGACACAGCTATTTATGTAGTGTTCTATGGTCTGTGGTGCACAATAGTCCCACTGAATGTAAAAAGCTGTGGCTGTGTTAGTCTGTGTCACAAACTGCATGTATTCAGTTTTTTAACTAGGCTTCACTTAGCTATTTCATACAGACAGATAAAAATCCTTTGTGTGATCAGCTTTACAGATTTTTCCCTCAAATATCTGTTATTCCTGTCTGTGATGATTTTATGAGAAATGACTAAACAAACATATGATAACAAATGCAGATCATTAATGATCTAAATATAATTCAAAAAATAAGCCATAAAAGATACTTCTTAGAATAACAATTTAACTTGTAAGTTTTCTAAGGGTTTTTTTTACACAATATTTTAACACTTTAACAAACCTTAGCAGAAGAAGTATGTAGAAAAGGAAGACGAATGGTTCATGATTTATCTACTAATCAAAAGTTAGAATTTATTGAAGCCATTTTAATTGTGACATAAATAGTAAAAAAAAAAAAGATGTGGAAAAAAATTGCCAGTTGTTTAGTGCATAGATTTCTATTTTTTTCCCAGAGAGGGAATATTCACTTTTGATCTGTTAATATCTACAGAATATTCTCATAAGTCATGTCTATATACAGGATCCACGGGCTACTTTTTCTTGCCATTATGCTTGCTACTAGTCCATTTCAGAGTCACATACATGTTACTACACACTGCATACATACACTAAACCCTGCTTGGAATAAACCTCCATGAGCTCTCTGAACACATTGACATCAGCAACAGCTGATGTTAATCAATGTAGCTGTCATATTACCTCCAAAGCCCTAAAGCATTAACATAAAATTCTAATTAGGAGATATACACATACATACACATACATACATAGATATATAAACATAACCTTGCAAGAGAGATAGGAAGGAGTACAAAACCATGATTTGTTTCATTAGTGTTGTCTGATATATTGTAATGATTGCCACTGAGGAGACTCCTATGCAGGACTTACACTTGAGGGAAAAGCAGGGGGTTCATTTTAAATGACACACTCAAGAAAATCAAGATTGGTAGCAAGGCAGAAGGCAAGTAATTACATGGAAGACCATGGATCCTGCTCCGATAACCTGTTTCCAGCAAAAATAGTAGAGATATGCCAATAAGAGCCACTACCTTCTGGATGATGTCAAAAGACAAATTGTCTTGACAAATGAGGGAGATTTTAAATGGGAGTTTTCTCTGACCTACAATGCAAGGAAAGGTTATGCTAATATGTTAAGGCACAGGACTTTGCTAATGGCTGAGCTGTAGATGAGGCAGTGCAGCTCAAGACGGGAGTCAGGTCTTTGTACTTCTCTCTCCCCGAGTGACTGAGAAACACTCATTATCCTGTCCTAGGTTATCCTATTATAAATGCTCTTAGCTTATTATAAATGTTCTCTGATATAAATGTTGCAAACAGTGATCTTGGAGAAGAAAGTGTGAAGTTTCTGGCATGAGGAGGACAAACTACTTCTGTTTTAAAACTAAGAACAGCAGTTGTCTTGTTTGAGCCAAATTCTGTTTCATGAACAGTCATCTATCAATCTATGCAATCAGCTATAAATATTTCTAGTTTTTCCCCAAAATACATATTTTTCTGATTAAAGCTGAATTTGGCCCTGAATTATTCTACATCTACTTCTCCCCATGAACAGTGAGCTGAAAAAATACTAATCTATTTTAAGCACCTTGAAGCCCATTTCTCTCTCCAGCTAATGAACTATGCAAAGGAGCCTCAGTTGCCTTGGGGAAGATTGTCAAAACCATCAGAAGGAGCCTTTATAAAGCCTAAAGGACATGTATCATAATGTATAAAATTTGTCATAGCATACCATTACTACCTTTTGGGAGGCTTGTTACAACAATTATGGATGATTAAGCCATATTAAAAAAAAAAGGCAGTTCCATGACCAACAGAACAAAGGAAATTGAGTTTACCATGTTTTGGGGTGGATTTTTTGGTTATCTACGTTAATGTGATAGAAAATGAAATCTTAATTTAAAATTTACCTGATATAAAGATGTTTATAGGAGACTTGTGCAGGGAGGATTCTTTGGTGTCCAATACTGCATTTATGCAAGATTGTGTAGGTTGTCCATGGCTGAAAAACTGAGACCCATCTAATTATTTCTGAGACCTCTACCTTCCACAAATCTTGTTGCAATGAACTGTGCAGAAATTATCAAAAGTTATTGAGGGATGTGGGAGGCACACAGATGCCTTTAGAAAGGTACATAATTGCAGCCTGATGATAACTCAGGAACAAGGCTAAGAAAGTGCCTGACATTCAGCCTTCCCTATTTTGTTTACTGTCCAGAGTGCTTCCTCTCTCACTTACTTTCATTTCTGACTGAGAAACAGTGTGAACATGATTATGTAGAAGAATGCACGCAACTCTCACCTGGCAGAAGGATGGAAAGGACAGTTTGGCCCAAGGGAGAAACCCATACTCAGCACATAAACTGCAATGTCAAATACAGGTGTGCCCTTTTCTCTGGTCTCCACAAGCCGTGCACAGTAAGTAGTGCCAGACTCAACAGGAACAGGTAGACTAGCCTCAGGCAGGCTCAGGAAAGATGAGATTTGAAATCTTTGTCATGAGGAGGGAATAGCACTCTGGTCCTTAGCTACTCAGCTAATGTGTAAAAAGCATATTAGTTTTGTATCCTGCAGCCAACCTTGCTCAGTGTGTTGGCTGCTTTGAATCTCAAACACAAATGCTTAACCGTCCCTCTGCACTGTGGGTTTCCTTTTGTGCTTTTTGTTGTTATTGTTTTTTAATTGTATCTAAGCCAAAGATAAATCTGATGTCTGTCTACAGTGTGTTTTGGAGCACCAGGCAGCAGTCTCTAAACCCACTGTGGCCAAACCATTGGCAATAAAACTCATCAGTGCAGCCATAATAAGCTGAGACAAAGTACTGCACTAATAGAGCCGTGATGCTATCAAGACAAACCCGTAGCTGTTGCACAGGAATGCTCTGCACTGCACCATGTGAAGATATTCATAGCAGTTTGCATAACCTTGTATTTCTAGGAGGATTTCACAGACCTGCATTGCTTGGCACTAATAAGGAACAAATTTGGTAACAATGGGTATCACTCCCACTTAATAGAAGAAGCTCTAAGCACCACCACTGCCAGTGGAGACCTTTGTGTCAGCTTGCAGATTCTTGTGTAAGCTGGCTAAACTTCATCTAGGCATCCAGACCAGAACAGATTGCAACTCACATTTTAATTACTTGGATTTTTTTTTTAATGAAATAGAATAAATCAAGATGCTTGCTAAAATTCTGATCACTGTTGGTAACCTGATGGTGTACATAAATTTGGCTAGACAAGCCTTCACTGTGAAACTTTGAAGACTAGGTTGTCTAGAAATTATCAGTGTAAATTACTTCTACCTAATAGACAGTGCAATTAACTTCTGATGTAATTATAGGTCACCTTTTTAACTCTGCCAATTTTTTTGACCTTCAGGAATAACCACACTGGCTAGCAATATCTAACACAATGGAACAGCAAGTATATAAGCCATGCATCACAAAGAAAATATTTTTAATGTGTTTATGCAAAACAAATCACTGCTCTGCTCCATCTTTTCTACTTTTTTGTAATGAAAACCATTGCCTACAGTTATTTACTTAAAACACGCCTTTTATTATCCATGTTTTATGCCAAATTTCCTTTTTTGTGATAGCTATTTATCATAGCAAAAGCAAAACAGAAACACTTCAATGTGGGAGTTTTGTAGAAGGAGGCTTTGGTGAAGATGGGATTGATACATCAAAGTCTTATCCCATGATAACAGATGTATTTAAATATTTACCTTCATTTTTGTCCTCTACAGTTAATACAATATTTCCCTAGCATAAGCTGCTGAATTTATTTCCCCCTTTTTTATTCTTATTAAAATTGTGATTTGATGATATATTTGTAAAGCTGTGAATAGTTATTAACATTTCTTTAAAGGCTTCAATATTTGAATGCCCAAATTCCAGCTTGAGTAATTTGATTCTGCCTACTTAAATTGCCCTCACAGTTTCAATTAGATAACTTATTCTTCTATTCTTTATTCCCTAAAACTGTTCTGCAGCATTACTGCCACTATTAAACAGCTGCTCAATTTTGCCCCAGAGGTGACTTAACTGATCCCGATCTACAAAACAAAATACATAAAACAAACTTAATTTTTTTCTGGATGAAAGTTGGTAAGCATAAGTTTTATGTTGGATAAGTATTGTTTTTGAATGCCCATGTTTATGCTCATTTTAAGGTTAATGATACAGAAACCTTCCCACAGTGCTCTATTAAGAGTGCTCTGGAAAGAACAGAATTCATCTTCCATACTTGCTCAGAGTCTTTCCAAGGACTATCATCAAGAATATTGCCCTTAAATTGTAGGTGTCTTGCCATATGGGTATAAGAATGACCCCATCAAAGAGATAAAAGAACTGCATGCTAAATGTGGCTGCCCAAAGATGCCTCAGAAAGGCAGCCAGGGATGGCACGTCAGGCATACTGTGGAGGACTCCTCCCCACATGCTTTTGGAAATCCTGTCAGGCCTTTAGGAGGAAATGAGACCCCAGATATCTTTGGAAGGCTTTCCCATACACTAGAATCTCAGCCTGAAGCTATCCAGTTGCTACACAGTAATTTCACTGCACCAAGAAAATCCCATTCTTCCTACGTTAGTTAAACCTGTGAGATTTTCTTCCTTGAAGAAAAGGATCACAAGCAGCAAAGAGCCCTACCTACATCATTTAAGAGCAGTTTTAGTGGGGCCCCAGACTGGCAGTGTGCAAAGCATTAAAGATTTTTTTTCCTATCCAGACCTATATTCCTGCTCTTTACAAGGGACCTGTTCAGATTACAGTGGTTACTGTAACTTCAAGGTAATGTGATGCTACTGGGAGGTCGCGTGGGAAATCCCTGTGTAACTGCACATCAATAATTAAGCCAAACTTCAGAACAGGCTTTAGGATTTAGGCCTTTGTTAATCAAATCCTCCCTCCTTTCTTCATACAAAATTTCTACCAATAAATCTTCAAATAGGCCTAAGACAGGTAGACCCCAGGCTTATAAAAGCTAAATATAAACTGAAATTATTTCTGGGATCAATTAAAAAGGCATGTTTAAATATAGAACCTGTGAAAGTTGAAGGAATAATTAAACATTTATAAATTTGAGTGCTACAGTGGCTGAACAGGGCCTCTCCTTTTTTTCCCTTCCTCCTGTTTCCTAGGGTGGATGACATATGCTTGGTGAATACCTTAGAACAGGCATTCCTCTGCGGTTTTTTCTGCTATTCTGTCTTGAAGACAACCTGCACTCCTGAAGAAAGATAAATACTCTTCTGCAATATTTCTTTCTCTTTGGGTGATATAAGGCTTTTCACTTTTTTTGATGAACCGATGAGGTTTAGAGCATCACCTCAAAGACTTTCTGCACTTCGAGATTTCTCATCTTCTTCTTTGTTGCCTATTTCTTCCAAATTCTGCTTTATTTTTTTTCCCTAAAGTTTAATCTTCATCCGCATATTTTTCATATCTGTGAATCTTCATGCAGTCCAATCTTTTTCTATATATTCTATTTCAGGTAGTGAATCTCTCCTCTTCCTATTCCATCCCCATTCTGTGTCCCTTTTGGTTCTTTCTCAGCCCCAGGCTTTTCCCTGCCTCAGCATTAGGGGGAAAATGCTGCCTACCAATCTCTCCATTTATATTGAGCTGCACTTCAGGATACAGACCTGAGCTTTAGCATTACTTGCTGCCTTCCTGCCTTGCTGAAGGGCTGAGACAAATGAGACAACAATGCTCAACCCTGGATGTAGAGAATAGCATTGCAGAAAATGTCAGGGCCACAGAGTCTTAACGCAATGTAAGAACATGGAGCAAATCAAGCCAAGTAAGGGCAGGAGAGTTTATGAATCAGCACAATATCCAACTACTAGCGTAAAACCAAAACAAAATTAGGAGTTTACTAGAATGGCGTCAACAACAAAGGATCAATATTTTAAATAAAACCCTAACCAAAGAATACCAGGATTCCCCCTAATAATCAAGGTTGCCACAATCCTACTGTCATCTCTGTCTTTAATAACAAAACACTTGTGGCTTTTTATCACTTCCTCTCACCAGAGGATGAGCAAAGACAGCATTAAACATACCGTGGTGTTGTTGCTGCGAAGACTGACAGCATCCATCTCACGTTCCTCGTGCTCCGTGCTCCAAAAATTGCTCTGTCATGGATGTGGGTGTTACTTAAAACAACAACTCTTCCCAGCATTCCTTAAATATTTTTTTAGTTTCAAAGAAAGCATGCTCAAATTTTAAAAATTTCCCTCGTCTCCACAGTTCAGTCTCTGTTGTTAGGCAAACAACTTTTGTCCGTAAGGAAGAGAACACACTTAGTAAATGTCAGTGCTAAAGAATGGTGGTTTTGGGATCACATTTCCTAAAACATTACCAAAGTAACAATGTGCAGTTAACCCAGCTGGGAAAAACAATGCTCTCATAGAAAGATCTTTCTTTTTATGGACACACTTCCTTATAGATCACAACTACTCAACGTGAATTTGGGATGGAAATTTTCACAAAGCAGGGCGTGTAAACTATTCAGCCTTTTTTCTTGACCTCCACAGTTCCACTGTACTCGAGTTCAGGTCGTTGTATTTGGAGGTTTAGCACCAGCAGGAAATTAAGGTCCCAATAAGCCACTCCCCTTCCCCCACCCCTTTTGGAGAGGGAGAGACAAAAGGCGACACTGTGGGTTGACTTAGCAATTTACTGAAAGCAAGAAGCAACGGGATAAGAAAGGCACAGAGGCAACAGCAGCATTAACAGCACAAGTACACAAAAACAGGTGTTTTACCCACAAAAAAGGTGTTAATCACCTCAGCTTAATTCCACGTGGCCACCAGGACCAAAACCAAGGTGGTGGCTGCTCCCTGTAGGATGTGGCTTCCCCAGACGATGGTGAATCTGCACTTTCTAGTCAGCATAATGAGTGCTGTCATTTTAAAGCCAAGGTTTCAAAGAAAACACTGTCAACATTTAAGGAAGACTCAAACTGAAAAATATGTACTTCTTTTTCTGTGTTAAGACAGACATTCAAATGCATTAGTTATTATTGAGCATTGAATAATTATGTTTGCATTACGTATTCAACTTGATTTTTAAAAAAGAGAATACTTCAGCACATTTACCATACATTACTTAAGAAACCATTATCTGTGGTTTGAAATAATAGAGAAGACTCTGGATCTTTGTGTATAATTTGCCAATGTATTCTGCATTTTTCTGAAAGCCTATAAAAGAAAACCTTTCCAATTAGAGATTAAAAGGAGAATAGCATTCTACTCATGGTTGTAAGAAAAAGAAAAGAAAAGAAATTTTAATTGTTAAAGAAACCACTCCACAATCATATTTATCTATTTACTTACATTTTATGATTCTCCAAATGTGCCAGATATGTAAGAAAATGTGCATTGTTACTATTAATATATTTCTACTGTATATCCATTGATAAAAGACGTACAGTTTTGTATATAATCACATCACCAAATGTTAAAAATAAACAAAATTACTGTTTAGTATTCTGAGTTTGGGTCGTGGTATTGAAGGTTACACTGACACGGTGTTTGTCAGTGTATTTCCTGCATTTAAAAGATACATTTGTTTTTAAACTCTTTTTTTTTACTCACAGACAAGTTTTGTCAAATTGATAACAAGAAATGTGCAATTTCCAGTTTTAAGACTGCCTGTGGTTAAAAGGATCCTAAACATTTCCTGAACAGAATTACTTAGGGTGAGGTTCAAATTGTAGTCCAATGCTGTGTTCCCTGTCGTTTTCCACCGTGGCATGTCCTTTCTATTGTGTAATATTTGGGTTTTGGTAGATCACTGTAACATAATATGAACACAGGATATTGTCACCTTATTGCCTGGTGACACATGAACTCATGGCACTGTATGACACGCCCAGGCTGTGTCATAATGGACAAAATTAATTGCTTCCTCTGCTTAGACATTGTAATTACTGTTTTCTAGTTAAAATTTTTACATTGATGTGTATGTATATATATATATACACACACATATGCATTCATACATATATATTTATGTGCAATTGTTTTTTCTTTATAAGCACGTCTTGGGTTAAATGAAATACAAGATCCTTGGTCTGGAATACTTCAAAGTTTGAAAAAATCTTTGATTTTGGCTGTGAGTCTTGCTGTCAGTGCAGAATCAGTGATGGTGAATTCATCGCTTGCTGTTTGCACCTTCATGAGAACCCTTGCTTGTTTATTTGGTCTCACTCCCCAAACATAAGGCACTTATTTGTTTACCATAAAGCTAAGTACTGGCATATGATTATTGACCTGGATGCTTAGTAACCTGTTTCTGCATTCTTGCTGTTAACTAATAACCACAAGAAATGTTTCTTTGCTAATTATTTAGGTGGCCTGAATGTATCATGCTGATAAGCTTAGTTTCACTGTTTTTTGTCGTGATCCTCTACGTTACATATAGACACAGATCCAGAGAATCTCCTCTTAATTTACTCACTTAATCTTGGGGGCCCTCAGATCCATGTGGGAAGATTTGAAAAATGATACATTAGCAGGAAAATGTCATAACAGCAAGAGTCAAGCCTAAGCTATAATTTGGAGTCCTAAGCTTCTTTGGGGTTTCTGGTTGGCAGTTCTCCAGTACTGGACAGTTCTGGCCATGTTTAGCATTTTGCTTGTATTCTTCTTGTAATTAAGTTATATCAATGCTTTCTCATGCAAATTGTGTATATAGGAAATATATGCATTTTATATCCATATATGAATTTCAAAATCGGTTAAGATAATCATGTCACATTAAATAGCATCAAGTGACAGAAAGTTCAAGTGGGAGGCTTTGGCAGTTTGAGCAGACATCCTTAAATCAACAACATAAATTTTAATACAGTAATTGTATTACACCAAATGTATGTGTTAACAGGATGCTGCTTCCAGACTATTTACAGAGAATGCAAGAGAGAAGTAAAATAATATTAATACATTCATATTTTTTCTAACATCTTTGTTTTTTTAAATCTTCTGCAAACAAGTCAGCCCAAACAAATCTTTGTTTTTGTAATCTACTCAATTTTTAAAACCCCTACTGGGTTAGACTTTCCAATTAAAATATGATTCTTCATGCTTTTTTTTCATAGGAAATATTTACTCAGACATTGCACAGTGTTTCCTTCAATATATGATTTTAACATTGCAAGAAATTTAAATTTCCAGAGTCTTGTTTAAGCTCATTTCTAGTAACAATTCACAGACAGGTGTCCATTAATTTATCACATCAGTCAGGGGCACCAGCACATTCAGACACACTTTGGGTAAGCAGACTAAAATTTGTCAAGATTTTCCCAGATTCTCCTTTTTTTAAATAGGATTGTGATGAGGTAAAGAGAATCAGAAAATTCCCTGGCTTTTACACAAGAAATCCCAAGACCACCTGTTCACCTAATCTTGGTTCTGGTACCATTCCACAAGCTATAAGCAATGTCTCCAAGGGCAAATTCTGCAGTACACCTGAAGCACACAAGCAACACAAAACATTTGGTGCCAAGAATTCACTTTGTGCTTTGCAGGGGCTACTTCATACCCACCCTGGGCGGTCTTTGATTGGTGAAGTGCAGCAGGAAAGCTCATGGAGTGAGAATCTTCCAGTTTTGTTTGCCCCAAAAGAAGCTTCCTTCTCAAGATCTGAGGATGTTCCAGCCAAACCAACTTATTCTTAAGTAGAGATGGGTCAGCAGATTACTTTTGTGTAATCCCAAAGCCACTGGCCAATGCATGCATGGCATGCCAGGGCTGCTCAGAGATGGCAGATAGTCCACTGGAATTCTCAACACCTTGAAACAGCATTTGGTTTTTGTGTGGATGAGAATCTGGAAAAATATAGTAGGGAACACATGAGAATAACTCATTCCAAGCAGGGTTCATGAACAGTCAGTGAGAGCTGCTCAATGCACATGAATTGAGGTCTAACACCATGCTGATCACAGCCCTTCCCCTTTCTCCTTCTCTCTCTCTTCCCAGAGCCAGTAAAACCATGCAAAGAAGAGAGATTATGGTGTCTAAGTAACCATCTCAAAGTTAGAAAGCCACAATGATATATAAAAATTGTTCTAATTTTAATAAGCAGTTAAAGAGATTTCTTATTATGCTAAATCCTCAGATTGGGTCCCTACTGCTACAGTATATACAAACACCAATAAATGTTCCAAATCAATTTATGTATTAACATTAAACCAGATAACCTAAAAGAAAGGTAATTGCTATTTAATTCTAGCGTCTTTACACGTGTCCATTTTAGCTATTGTCTCAGGTTACTGAGATTTATACTTAGTTTTGTAAGTGCATATATTCTGTGTTATAGAGTTGGTATAGAGTGAGGCTAATTGAGATCACCATGGGAGTTAAGATTACATATTGATAAATGCCAGGATGATATTGTGCTTCAATAATCCTCATCAGTGCAGCCGTGAAAATTAATGCTATTTCTGTATTGCACTATTTTCTCCTAAGAGTTTGAATGGAAAACATCTGATCTGGAATTGTTTGCAGTGGATAAAAGCAGCCTGCATAGTAAAGGATCTGACATATTTGTAAACCAGCAATTATGGCATATACCCAGCAATTTGAAATATTTCTGAATTGTTCAGCACATCCCCAAATTGCTCATGTAATGAAACCACATGAAAATGTTATTATCATTGTTTCTAGTTGTCTTTCATTTCCCACTGGAAACTTTTTTGTCAGCTTAATACATTTTTGTTTGTTTTCAGCTCTAGCTTTATTTGGTTTTGGTCCTGGAAAGAAAATGAGCTAATGACACCTTTTCTCAGACTGCAGAGGCTTCCTCTGTCTAGCAAGAGCAGATTAGTTGCTCAGTGCATGCTCTCAGAGTGAGATTGGGTGTTGCTGCTTTATTTGTTTATTCATATTTATTTTAGAGGAGGAGGATCCAGGATGTGTCTGTACAGGACAGCGTCATCTACACTGTCTGAACACTAATAATGGCACTTTGTATCTTAAAAATAAATACAATTGACTCTTTACTGTTTTTTGGGGTTTTTTTTAAATTATTGAGTTAAAAGAATAAGTGAAATAGAAAACTGAAGAACGTCTTGCCAAAGTCTCAATTTAACTACTCTCATAGTATTTTTGAGAGTTGTAAAAAGAAGTGACTCAGGGATTAGGAGCAATAGTTGTATCATTTTACCTTCGGATTTTCAGTCTGAAGCTAGTCAGGTTGGTGACAAGTATTAACAGCAGCATTACTGAACAGCTTGGAATGGGATACAAAAGAACAGTCACAATCCCCCCTACCCCATGCTCCAAATGTTCTATAGACACTTCTCATGCTGGAAGCACAGAACAGCTGTAGCCCCCATAAAACAGCTCTCAGATGACTTTCCTGCCTAATCCATAAGCAGTGCAGAGTTGCTTTATTCTCTGCAGCACGGCCACCACAGCCAGGGACAAGCAGGGATGGCTGCAGCATCTCCATCGTCAGCTGCTGCCAAAGGAGTGCCTCGGGAGCACAGACAGGCTCTCAGAAAATGGAGTGCTTCTCTGGATGTGCTGATCCACAGGGGACCTGGCTGGCATATCCTCCAAAGAAGTGGTGAACAGGGGAGGCTTACCTCAAAAGCAAATCAGCTAGTACAAAGAATTTTGATGATAATGCCCCAATGAAAGCTTATAAAGAATTAAAATATGACAACTGTCATAACAGAAAGCATTGTCATAATATGAGATTGTTTCACTAATTTGTCCTGGCATCCCTGAGGATAAGCAGGCATTTTGGTTCTCCGTTTTTCATTTTGTTTGTCTGATATCAACCTAAGCATGTAGACTGCAGTGCTTTAAAACACAAACCTTGCAGAAGAATATCAAGCAGTGTGCAAACATACTGGAGATAGACTTGCCAGTGCAACATATTGTCTCTGGTACTATCACTCAATTACCAATAAAACCTCTGCAAACAAATGTGTCTTCAGTTTAAACAAGAATATAATAATACATGTGCTTTGAAACTGCAGAGCCTTCATAAACTAAATAAATCATCAGGCCACAGCAAAGAAAAGGATTACTCTAACTCCAAACCTAATGATAAAGGCAGTTTTTAAAGACGTCCTTAACAAAGGACAGAATAAAGTGTGGACCAGATCAGATTATTGGGATCCCCGGATATTTCTTCTGGGCTTGTGCAGCCTTCTCAGCCCAAAGAGATCTCATTCATGACTGAGTCTCCTGAGCATTATTGCACTGCAACCACAAGAAGAAAATACAAAATTATTAGCATAGACTTAAAACCAATCTGAACAAATCATATCCATAGCTGACACCAAAAACATAGGTATGTTTATAATGAAAATAAATTTGGAAGTACAAGAGAAATACACGTTCCTGTTCTCTTTCTCACATAAATTCACAGACATCCATCTGGCATCTCTTAAATGTTTTGAACAGAAGAGGTTATCTTCACTTTCCATTACTCAATTAAAAACTGCTGTCAAAGGAACTATATTTCAGAAAGTATGAGTCCATGTAATGTCAACTTCAGACTCTTTAAGGAGATTTCAGAGCTGCTATATAAAAAGAGTGATAAAAGTTAAACTTGATAAACACTTCTAGCTGTCACATGTTAGATGTTTTACTATATAGATTTTAATTTCTCCATTGTATCAGGCCTGTTCTATTAGTCCACACAGATGCCAAACAGACAATGTGTACATTTCCTTATTTTCCTGCAACAAGGATCTCTTGACACTTGTGATTTTCCATTAGTCTGAAAATTCAGTAGCTAAGAAGTTTACCACACAAAAAGGTGAAAACTCTCAGCATAATCTGTTTTCATAGTAACTAGTGTTTGGTATGGTCATGGTTATGAAAAACAAAATTATATTTTTTTTTATCTTCACAGCTTTTGACAAAAAGAAATTGCTTTCATATTATTTCCCAGATTTACAGGAATAAGAGTTACTAATATTAAAAACAGATTTTAACTCTACAAAGTGTATAGAAATACTGAAAACACAACCAGAAAAAAAAATAACATTACAGACACGCATCTGTACTTACACAGTGTTACTTTGTGTAACACTTCCTTCTTTTTCTATAACTCTCTTCTCCCCTAGTTTTTTCCTGGAACTCAATCATTTCTTGATATTAGTGCTAAGTTTCTTCATTCCTCTCCTCTTTGTCCAAGATTTTATTGCTCAGTAAAAATTAATCTATTTGTACTCTTATTTCTACTCTACTTGTAGAGTCTTTTCTATTTCCTTTTTTTTAATACTATTTTTCCTTTTATTTTGTGTCCCAACAGTTAAAAAAAAATGAATAGGGGGGAAAAGTTTCATAATTCTCCAGTTGAAGATAAAAAGAAAGGAGAGATAGTACTGGAGATGTCAATTGTGAAAATTACCTTGTCTCCATGATCAGCCAGACCTTGGATTTATTGAACTACAGGGCACTCTACAAGGTCTATTTAGTTTCTCACATTTGTTTCACAGCACTGAACCGAAGGAACCAAATGATTTGATCACAGTTATTGATTAATATTTTTTATTGCAGATATTGTTCCAGGCACTTCGGGGAAAATATAGGTATTTTTAAAAGAAAATAAATACATAAATAAGATGGCACATTGGACTCTTTCTCTTTTACTCTTTCTCTCCCACCACATGTATATCCATTAGCCCAGCTCTGGAAAGCTCCCTGAACAATTCATAACAATAGCAGGCACTTAGGAAAAAGTATAGGGATATTTAAAACTAAAACACATACATAAATAAGATAGTAAGGCAGGCTACATGCATGTGTCAGCAGAGATGTGAAAGCTGTCTGAAGAATTCTGTCAGTAGTAAATGTGCCACAGGGCAACTATGTGAACACTCAAATTGAGATGGACCAAAATAATTCCTTCCCTGAGCAGTACCCTGCAAGAGCGTGACTTAGCAGTACAAAGGACATTCACAGCAGGGGATGTGAAAACTCTGCCTGGAGGAGCACTGGCTGCTATTTTGGTAAGTTGGTTTTTTTGGGTTTTTTTTGAGAATTAAATCATACCTGAAATGCTAAGGGAAAATTCAAAAATTCAGGATTTCAGACTCACACATAAAAGCTGTGTGTTTAAAAGTACAGAACTTCGCCGTGTTTGCATGGTCTTGTCAGTAATTCATGGCAAGAGAAGAAATTTCTCCTTAAACTCTTGTTTTCTGTAGTGACTTGATCATGGATGTAGTCTANGATCATGGATGCAGTCTAGGCCCTGTGTTGCTGTTACTGCTTATTAAAAACATTTTCTAAATGCCTTTTAAATCACAGAGAGGCCACAAGTACCTTCTAAGACTTCTCATAGAGAGAGTGAGTCTGCAAGTGCTGTTGCTCCTCAGTTCCCACACTTCCCAGTTTCTCACTAGCACCTTCGTGTAGACAAACCCTTCCTAGTGACTGAAGCAGATTTTCTGCATCAAAAATGTCTCTTATTTGTGTTGCAATGAAGAGATTTCAAATTTCAGTGTCAAACCATGTCACTACAAGACAAACAGAAAACACTTTAATCTCAAACTGTGTCTACAGAACGTACTGAAGGTGTGATGACAGTACAGACATCCCTTCTAGTTTGAATTTAGCTAGCATGGGAAATGAGAAGAGCCTGCATGTGTAAGTGTAAGCTAGTAGAAACCTGATGGAGACACATCCTTGGGCTGCTAAGGAATAAAAGTGAGCCATTCTTTGGGGTAGCAGATTCCTAACAGAGCTATCTCGTTTTATGGTCCGCAGGTTAAAGGGTTGACATGTAATCTTAGTACAGAACATCACATTTTCATTTTACATCATGTAAATTTTTACTGATAATATATTGAGTTTTAATATTAACATATTCCAGGCAGAAGGCTTGCACTATCGAATTCTGTTATGCTTGCAAAATCATAAATTTAAATATGTTTTTATAAACTATTAAGACTTGATTGTTTCTCTTGTTTACTCATCCTATTTCTGACACTGGTGTGCAAATAGTGAGACTTTCTGCCAATTTATCCATTATCTCCCTTCTTATCTCTTCTCTGACCCCATAATGAATAACCCAGTCTTTTCCAGGATTATATTACAGTCCAAATTTTATATCTGCTTATAATTTATTGTGAGGTGGTTTTTTTTCAAGTATGTGCAAGTTTGATGCTAACAAAACTTCCTGGTTTATTTCAGCATGCCCTTTTTTGATAAAATAACCTGGGTTTGATTTAGAAAGTATAAATATTCCTGTCAACAAGTGGCAAAGATTCAGTGACAGATGTGAAAAATAAAGGATGTGTTAGAACACTTCAGATGTAACCTCATGTCAGAGCTTCAGAAGTCTGTAATCATTGTACATTTGTACATGGCCCCCTCTTCAGTGACATATTCAAATATTTAAAAAAAGACTAGAGATTATAAATAGAACTCAAAAGAAAATGTTGAAAGTCTTAAGCAAAATCTGAACATTTGCAAAAAATTTTCAAGTGCTGCATTGTTTAGAAGGTACTTGTTTCCCCACTGTAGAAAGGATGAGATTTAATCTTGTAATGAATCGGAATAGAAAAATCTAGAAATATCATTTCTGGTAAAATGGAAAATCAAATTTTTTGAGCAGGGCTATTAATCCTTATGCTGAGTGTGGCCTGTGTGACATATAAAGAGTCAGGTTCAGCTGCCACAGGAGCTGGAAGCTCCACTTGTTTGATAATGAAGAAACAAGTAGACGTTCTCTTTTGTTACAGTTCTAATTCACAGACTGTTCCATCTAACAGAATACTAATTACCTTAAGTGGATTTCACAGTTGACAGAGACCTTTGCCGGGAAGACAAGCTTGACAAAGGCAATTGAAACTTAGCTAATGAAGAATACGAGATCCACCTTTGAGGAATGTTAAGTAAGTGCTTTGCTTTTCATGAAAGGTACCTCTTTTATATGTAAAGTAACCATAGAAATGTCAACATTTCATTTTTAGACACCTTGCTAAGTTCTGTAGAGGGTTATCAAATTACCTTTAGGTTTTTCTTTTCTGTAATTACATTTATTCATAGAGCATTTCCTTGCAGTGAAGCTGTGTGAACCAATCCTGAAAAAGGCACACTTAATGTTTGCTTAACACAGCTTAATCAAACCCGTCTTCATATTGAAAATCACAGGATGGCAGGAATTTTTCTTGCAAATGAGGGCTATGCAGGTGTGTGTTTAGTTATTACACAGTTACTTGAAACACACAAAAGCGCAGGTGAGAGCCAGTACTGAAAAAATGTTCTTTTGGGATCATCTTGCCTCGGGCAGCTCAAAATATGCAAATAACTTCTGCTTTTGGTGCTGCCTGAGCTCGTGCCAGCTTGGAATTAATATGAATTTGGGATGCTTCAGAAGCTACTGAGAAAAATGAGCAAAACCTTGCTTGTGTGGTTGGCAGGGTTCTGCTTGTTCAGTCAGGATCAAAACCACACAGTCCTAAAGCTTTAAGATTAAACCCCTCCTTTATATACAAGTTGCTTCCTCAGTGTAGAAGATCTGATGGTACTGCAGCATTCTGTTCACACTGCAGGGTACACTGATGTGATCCTGTGCTGAGTATTCTGTGGCTCACCTACATTTTTCAGGGAATTAAGTCTTTAGGTTTCAGCACCAGTAAGATGTTTGATATGCACATAAATTGAAGTTGTTCAGGTAGTGGAAAGTTTCAAAGACTTCTTAAAACCAGAAAGCAGTTTGTTTTCCAGGTATTCCAGGTTTTACTGAAGAAGCCAATCGGAGAAAGATTCCTTTGAAAATGATCTAGTTTAGAGTTGTTGCTCTCCCTTTTCTGAATCATGTCCTACATGATAGTTTCAATTATTTATTACAAGGCAATGGTAAAAAAGTGTTAATTAGCAAAGATGAAAAAGACCGACTCAATGGGAGCTCCTGTAAAGGAGCTCTTATTTCTAATGCCTGAGGTGACCACTAATTTACAGCTTTTGATAGCTTGCATGCATGGTTCACAGAATAAATTGGTCTTGGGGAAAATACACTGTACACCTTATTCACTGTGGTTATTAAAGAAGATCTAGCTTTTGCTGTTGTTTTGCTTTTATTTTTTTAGTTCGTGCGATTTAGTTTTGATAAAATGGTTTAACTTGGCAGCGTTAGAAATTAAAATATGCAAAGAGAGAAAGAGTGACATTGGAACTGCAAGATTTTCTGCATTCAGCTGAAATGCCCATACCCAGCCCAAGAGGCCAGCTCTAAAAATAATCATGCTTTTTTTTCTCATTTCTGTGCCGATGTCAGCTAGTCTTTTGCATCTTATTAAAAGTTCTTTTAAAAAGCTTTAAAAATACTAATATCCCAAGATCTTTCCTTTTCTTGTTTGTCTTAGTAACAATAAGAAAGAGGAAAAATAACACATGACTAGATGATTATGCTAATAATGGGATTCATACTTGATTGAAACTAAAGTTTCTCTTAATCATAATGCATCAAAAATACCCTCATACTTTATGTTTCATATTTAATCACAGCTAGACCTACACAACAGTGTGAAACAAGTTCCTTAACACAATTAAGTATTTCAATTAATTAGAATACTGAACAAGGGTAAACAACACAGTTGTCAGAGGTCTAGTCTGACTCTTTTTTTACCTCCAATGGAGGTATCAGCTTGTTTCTTGAAAGT
Organism: Drymodes brunneopygia; assembly: GCA_013400955.1. NCBI lineage: Eukaryota > Metazoa > Chordata > Aves > Passeriformes > Petroicidae > Drymodes > Drymodes brunneopygia. The sequence continues at coordinate 1,790,673 of VZTZ01020280.1, read as the reverse complement.
CAGTACACAGGGATTCATATTCATAACTGGTTGTCCTAACTGGATTTTATATAGATGTGGCTGATATGTGACTTACATGTGAAGGATTCTGTCTCTCCCTCCCTGCTCCTCCTTTATTCCCAACTCTCCCAGTCATTACCAAACAAATAAACAAAAAACAGCAACAACCCGCCCCCAAAAAAACACCGAAAAAACCCCACCAAAACCCCCACAAATCCAAAAAAATCAACTAAATGGGTCTACTAATTTTGTTCATTTATTTTGGCATTTAACACTGTTAGGTCAAGAAAACCATGTAAAATTTTTGGTGACCACTGTGGGAGACCAGGAGTTCCAAGGGTCCAAGATGTACCATGCATCACTTGCAGCAAATCCTTCAAAGAAAGCAGGAGTCTTGAATTCTGAGTATTTTTTCTTTACCTCAGGTCATTGGCTTGGCATTCAGTTGGTAGAAATTACTGGAATACTTCTTTCCAATGATATCTGAAAACGTGAAGTTTTTTGGCTGAGTGCCAGTTCCATCAGTGCTAACCCAGACTGTTCATTGACTCCTTTCCAATCCTGCTGCTCTTGCTCATTCCTGTATTCTTCATGTTGTTCCCTAACATCACAGCCATGCAGGACCAATTCAAACCTCCAAGCAGATTAATTCACATGAAAAACTCACTCTTTTCTGATTCTTTGTGTTTAGATCTTTCAAGCCTTTCAGATCTTCCTCAATTAACACCTCTCCACTTAGCCTATTTTCCTTGTTTATTTGTTCATTTTGTTGTTGTTTTCTTTATTAATGAGGTATTAATTGACAGTCTGTGATGTTTCTCATGCTTCAAGGTTTTTTCATCTCCTGATGTGCCTTGCTGAACATAAAATGAGAACAATGAACAAAGTCATTGTGAGAGTTAAACTAAAAAGGACTATAAAATGGTAAAGTCCAAAATCAGCAGCAACAGATGAAGGATTAACAAGATGCTGCTGTTGTGATGAGTTCATTATCACCATGTTCTAGTCAGAACAAAGGTGTGAAAGGAGATGAAGGTTTAACAAATTTAGAGTGTGATGTGAAAATAAATGAGATAATCACAGTCTGCCATAAATTGCTATGGGCTTTAGGACATTTAAAATCCAGGAACAGCTAAAATTCAGATACTTCCAAACTAACTGAAATAATACAACTGTATAGACAGAAAGGTAAATTTACTAGTCTGAGTATCTGAGGTGCATGTCCTCACCTGGAGAGGAGTTTTTGTAGCTCAGGTTTTTTAAAAGGTTTGGTAATACTTGATTTTACTGTTTTAATGACAGAAAGTAATGATCTTCTTTAATTGTCATCCTGTTCTTCAGGTTTTTGATGTTCTGGAAAATATTTTGGATATTTATCATTACTGAAGATAGACAGAGTTTTACAGTGATTCTCCCCATTATCTTATAAGGGCTTCCAGCCTTATTTTACTACCCTTTATTACCCTCAGAAGGCCCATTAAGACTAGATGTATGCTTCTTACATAGCTGAGGCTGGATGTCATGAATTTCATACCTGTTGCCATGTGGCATGTTAAAATTCATGCCCCCTTAAATTCCCCTCCTCTGTTTAAAACCAAAAATCATATGCTTTTTTGGTATATTTGCATATCTTCCCATGCAAAGTCGTTATTTTACCAAAAAAGGGAAAGGACTAGTAGGTGATTTCAAAGATTGTGCTCAGGTATTTCTTTCAGCCAAGGCTAGTGCCAATATCAAGCAGTAAAAAATAACTTGAAAGTACAGAGAGCACAGGATATAATCTGCTGGTGTTGAGGTGGGAGCATTTTTTTGTACTGATTATTTTCTCTTTCACTTTCTGGTGGCGTAAAAAAACGTGTCACTCAGTTTTAGAGATTGGTTCTGGGAGTAGGCAGTAGACTTAACCAATCAGGAAATTAGAGTCTCTATCATGCAGTTTCTCTAGTGAATCACAGAAGGGAGTGAAACAAAGCAAAAGGGGATTTATTAAAGATAAAATTTAATTAAAAGGACAGAATATGAAATATAATAAATATTAAAATAAAGAAATGCCTTCTGGGGCAGGTAGTGACATGAACATGGGATTAGTTTTAATAAGGTGAATAACCCTTCACTAATATGAGTGTTGGGGTCAGAGTCTAGCCTTAGCATTTGAATATTTTCTTGGGTTCAAATTTTTCTTTTACAGGTATGAAACAGACAGCTTTTTTCTCTTCTAGCTGCACATAATTTTGAAAATTGTTTGGCGGACAAAAAAGAAATAATAATAGAAAACTACAAGTTTGTGTTTAGTAAGGAGGGGGAATTAAAGCCTTTTCCATTTTAATTAAGTTCTTCAAGTTTCAGTTGAGATACCAGAAGTACCATTGGTGCACCAGAAGACAAAAAAAAATGAGTTAACTCATGTTCCTGTACAAAAGTGGATGACAAGTAAAACTAAAATGGCAAGGCACATTATGCAGATTTTTTGTGACTGGCAGTTAAAGATTTACATAAAATTAAAATAACCTTTAAAATTAGGACAACCGGGTCACTCTAATGTGATCTGAATTACTGAGCTAATGGTGTTCTTATCCTTCCATGTCTTATAGCCACTGCTGCTGAAAATCCAAACCTGTGCAAGAAAAGTTCAGTTGGAAGAGCTGCCCTGAGAAAACTACCCCATACTTCATTAAGAACTACAGTTCTTAAGTAGATACCTAAAGCCAGAAATGTCTGCAATGAAAAATAAACAAAACATCTACTATTTCATATTTCTCTTCCTTCTACGTTTCAGAGCAGTGGTTTTTTATGCAGGCAGAGATTTGATTTTGGTGCATATTTTTAATACACTATAAAGAATGAGACTGCAAAGTCATCAGTTAGACAGCAGTAATGAAATTAGCAAATAATACTTAATTGATTTTCTGAAAAATATAGTCAGGATCCAGCTGCATAAAAGGTACTTTTATGCTGCTCTACTGGTAAAAACAAACCCAAAACTGGATTAAGTGGCCAGCTGGGGATACTGACCCCATAATTGAAGACCTGAGTGGTAAACAAGTATTTTAATTATCTCAATGAAAAGAGTGTCCGGGGGGAGAGGGGAGGAGTGACCAGAGTACATGGTATTCTGGCAGTCTTCTAAAGATCCAATCATTGCTCAAGACTATAAATTACAGGAATCATAAAGAATATATAATGTTTAGGATTTTATAATCTCATGTTTTCCATTTCAAGCTCTCCAATGGGTGGCAGAATCCAGGCTACTAGTTGTAAATAACCAGATATGCAGTCTTCCTTGCTTTCAGGACAGGAATTTTAACTCTGTTTTGTGAGTGTGTCTCTTTGTCCTTCGTGTGGGAGGCTGTTTTTCACAGTCTTAATGATAAAAATGATGACACATTTTTGTAAGGTTTCAATACCATTGTTAGATGTGATTTGTCTAAATTTATCATTAAGCAAATTATGTATAGTTGCCTACAAGCTTCTCTTCCTATTAGAGAATGCTTCCAACCATATATAAACACATACATACACTTGCAACCTTTATACATCTGGAGGTGCATATTTCTTAAGTAGCTGGATTCATCCACTCTAAACATGGGGCAGTGTTCACAATGATGGCTGTAGGATACGTGCACCCCAGTATTTCCTGCAGTGATTTGGAATGTGAGCGCAAAATCACTGCTGATAAAATGTATGGCGAGCATTGGTGGAGTGGTAAATAATCATAATGGTGCCTTGCAGTCGCCTGGGATGATCTGGCTTGCAGTGGTTATGTTTCTGTGACTCTGTGCTGGGTCTGTCTGTGCTCTGAGGCAGCCAGACGCCGGCGAGCTCCCATTGAAAGGCGGGCGGATGCAGGCAGCCTCAGCAGGGTGTTTGAACTCCCAGCTCTGTTCATTAGCTCGCTGAGCTCGCTGCTCCTCGCTGCACAGCCCCTGTTTTGCTGCTGCCTGCGTTTGGAGTGCTAGTAGAAAGCATTTGTGTCTTCCTTATAATCCCTTCACCCTTGATACTCTGGGCTCATTACAGCAGAATCAGTTCTAAAGGAAGAAAATGCAGTTCTTTTCATCTTAATGAAAAGGAATTGGAGTCCTACCTGTAGCACGGGGCACTCAGCTAAGGTTCCTGAGGACATCTCCTGTGGGGGTTATATTGGATAAACAAGCTTAGGTATGGAAAAAACTTAATTAAAATAAAGCTATCCTACAGTCTTCTTAACTCAAAAATAATGGATGGGAGCAGTCTGGTGGTGATAATTCTTTTAGGTGCCACTGAAGGTATGGATGCTTGAATGTTTTATCCTGACCTCATGTCCACACTAAAAAAGAAAAGCTGAAAAATTAGGAAAATAACAAGCCATAAACACTAGGCAAAATTTTCATTGTGGAAAAAAAGTCTCAGTCTCTTTGGTGTTTTCAGCAAAAACATGGGGCAAAACTTGATTATAGACTTCTATGTGAAAGACAAGAAATTACTGAATTTTGAAAGGATCTTTTTTATTTCTTGGGTCAAGGTCTATCAAACACCTGAGCACCATGCAAATAAAAGTATGATTGCCTCACACAGGGGCACTAAGTGATGTGATTTTAACCTAATGACTTCAGATTGGGTTGTTGGAGACTGTAGTCATATACTTATGTAGGTATATGTTTGTAAGCAGTTAAGATTAACTGTGAGACAAATAAAAATGAAGGTCTCTGTTTCTTTGGGCAAAAGACCTGGGAATAGGTGAAATGTACTCTGGTACTGAAGAATTCAAACTAAATTTGCTAATGCTCCCTTCTACCTTTAATATCTCTGAATCTATGTTTTCTTATGCTTCAAGAACATGTTAATGCCTCATTTACTAGTGGAAGTATTTTTATGTTTTAATGACACGTTTGTCCTGAATGCATGGGGGATGTGACCATGTGTGTTGCTGTGATATATTAAAAGACCTGCAGCAATATCATGTCTCCCAGATGCAATATTGCAACCTGTATTTGCATAAGCACTTCAGCTATGGACCATAGTACATTTCCTTCTCTTTTCAGCACAGATTTGCAGAATTCACTCACATACAAGCCTGTAGAGAATAAAAGAGTACTTCAGGTTCCGTAAAAGTTACACTTAATGGCTATTTTGATTGCTGTGGTTTTCACCTCAAATATTATGTTTAAGTATTCAATACATTTCTTCCAAATTTATCACAGGAGAATTTTACCTAAAATGATTCAGTAATCAAAATGGCAGGTTTTTACTTTTCAGTTTTTCATCTGGAATTTAACTAACTTACTTATTAGCCTGTTAGCACTACTGCTTGTTAATTACTGTTTGTTAACTGTTTTTTGACTGGATTACTAGTGCACCTTCCAACAGTCCCGTATAAAAGAAAATCTAAAAAGAACACTTTTAAGTTGCTTTAAAAGTCAAATCTAAAAAGGACAGACTTTCTCATAGGTCTGTGTAGAAATAGAAGCATACTAATAAATAAATATACTGGGCTAAATACAAAATTAGATTTTTAATTTAAAAAAAACATGTTTGCTTTGCTCACCCTAGGGGAAAATGTCAAAAGGTCTGACATATAAAAAAAACCTGCCACTCACCCAGTGAAAATCATCTCTTTTGAAGTTGCTGCACTTATGTCACTCTTAAACTTGGGTATCTAAAATAAAAAAAAAATGTAGCTAAAATTTAAAATATTTTCTATTATATAAAAAGTTCTTATTAGTGGAGTCTGATATGGACACATAATGTGATAAATATTAGTAAGCCACTTAGAGGATAAATATCTAAAAAATTAGTAAATACACAGTTTCTAAGCAGCTCAAGTCATCATGTTCCTCCCCAGGTTTCCATTATAGATCTGTGTTCTCTGTTCCTTCTCCTCACTAGCACATTTTGACATTGGCTGTTCTGCAGTGATATTTGAATTGAGTTTTTGCCTAGGAGCCATAAGTTCAGACACTATATACTCATTTTTAGTGCAATCTGTGACCACAAAAGACACACAAGAAGCTGGTTTTCATTTCCATTTTGACTATGCACTACAATTACCACAGTTCAGTCACCTTGGACATTTCATGCCACATATCAGTCTAACATTTTCCCTATTTCTTGAACTCTTCTTACGGTACCCTTCTTCATAAAATATTCTATGAAGGCTTTAAATGAAAGGTGAAATATGGAATTATTTAAATCAGGAGAAAGGCTAAAAAGCTGCAGGGTAAAGCTGACACTCAAAGGGAGCTTGGCAAGCTGGATAAACCTCATGAAGCTCAGTATAGGAAATCACAAAGCCTTGTGCTTGGGACTGGGCATTTCCACACACCTCTGCAGTCTGGTTGCTGCTGAGCCATGGGGTTATCTGGAGAGGCTGGAATACAGGTTGGAGATTTTAGCTGGGCCAGGCCCTGAACAACCTCATTCGACTCCAGAGTGGGATCAGGGCTGAAGTTGCTTTGAGTCAGGTGCTGGATGAAATATCTCCAAAAGCCCCTCCTGAAAAAAACAGAATAAAAAATTCCATGTCTTTATCTCAGCACAGTTTCTTTCAGTGTTTTACCTCAAAGAGCTACAGTGGCTCTCAGAATTTGAACACACACAATGAACTTGCACATTTTCCCTCTTATATTGCCCTCCAAAAAATATGTTTTAATTTAGAGTGCGAAAGAAAGGTGTTGTCTCCTCATTTTATTGATTTTTCATCTCTTAAAAACAGCTGAAAATAATGTCTTTCTTCCATGATTAGATCTGAAATGCCACGAGACTACACAGCAGGTTGCTCTTTCTCAACTATAAATTTTATTGCTACTCCTTCCTAAGTTCTCTACTAAACATGGACAGCTTGTGAAATACTTCAACCTGTCTGGCTTCTGACAGGTCTTCCGACAAAACTCTGACTTATCCAAGAACACTCTGTAGCTGTCATGACTATCACTCCACAAACCTTACTTCTACAGAAAAATCCAGTGGGAATCACAGAAAAACAGCAACATTAGCCAAAGTCCCTCTTTCTGTGGAGGAGCACACAACAGAATTTACTTTTGTGTCATAACTCTGAATTTGAGAAGAATGCTGCTCCCAGTTTTAGATGAACTATCAGACCGCTGCAACCATTAGAATATATACATACTTTTTTTCAGGAAAACACAGGTAAGGATCAGATGCTGTCTAAGGAAATAAAAGATAGCAGAACCTTACTGCTAAGTATGTTATTTAATAGCTATTGATAATGACATAAATTGGGCATATGGGGTTTTTAATCTACTCCTAATAGGAATAATAATATTGATGATGATGAAGATGAATAGTTTAATACTGTTCCATCTAGCTTTGCACTAGATATGCTCTATGACTTGGACACCACTATGGAAAATCCAGGTTACACAAGGAAATATTGAATTTGTGTCAAGAAAACTGCTTACATAGTAATACACTTATTGACTTAATCAAAAAATGCAAAATGACTGTGCTTTATAACAGTTAGGAGATCATTAGACTTAGTGTCTCCCTTCTGACATATTAACCTTTCTATAGCCAGGGCAATATATACTTGTCAGGGGTAGTTTTCTTCAGGGTTTTGTCTTTTAGTAAATATAAAGTTAAACAACATAATTTTGGCTTTCCAAAAACAGTTATATTGGGATTGTTGGGTATGATTTTAAGGCTATGAAGATTTAAATGTGTTCCAATATTTCTGAATTGCTGGAACCATAGAAATTAAATGTACTTTTCTTCATGGCTTCCCCACAGTTTTCTCCATCTGTTTGTTTGGTTTTTTTTTAAGTGCTCCAACTTCCATTAGTTTAAAGATTTTACATCACAGAATGCTTTTCATGAGTTTCTGATGTGAAGTTTCTCCAGAGCCGCATTAACAAATTACAGATATGTGTAATATGCTTTCAAAATACATAAACATGGCATTCCTTGAGAGAATTTTCTTGCCAGTACTTTGATTAGGAAAACGTTCCTTAATGCTATCTATTTAAATTACCTCTGTTTAATTAGGTATTATTGCTGAATTAGGGATTGATTTCTTATGTCAGGGTTTATTGGTCCAGGCTTTCACCCATTGTAGCCAAGTTTTCTCAGAATAAAAACAGAGTGAGGTGACCTTGGATCCTGGCAATGCTGGATGCCAGCTGATCCAATGGTTAAGGGCCAGAGGAACACAAAAGTTATTTCAATTCATTTTAGTTGCCAACAGCAGATTGAGATTGTCCAGGTAGACCTACCAGTTTTGTGGAGAAAGGCTTTTCATTTTTAGGTGTTATTAAGAAAGTTCTATGTCCTCAAACTTCCTCCAAAAAAATACTTTTGCTGCAGAGCTGTTGAGCTGGAAGTGTCTTTGTTTTGGGGGAGATTAAGCACTGCTGGTGTAATCCACTATTTCATCCATTGACTTCTGCACTGGAAGTGTGGGCCCTATTTTGAATAATCACCTCTCTATTGAATTAACTACACTTCTAGCAAATGTTTGGACACATACCCTCTGTTTCTTTGGAATGAAAACTGAGTTGATCTATTGGCAAGATAATCCCTGTATCTAGTGTTGTGAAATAACAAAAACTGCACCACAAGTATTTCTGAAAACTATTAGAAAAGATGCAGTGGGGAAATAGATGTGTTAGAAAGTTCAGCAGTCTTCTGGTTCTCATGTTCAAATTACAATTTATGGGAGAAACTGGCTACAGTAGAGTAAGAGTGAAATCTACAGAATGAAGACTAAAGGTCTCAGTTTCTAAAACGTGCCAATGAACATACAATGAGATCATGTTATTCTCCTGAGCTTCCAAATTCCCAGGGTTAGATTTTAATGTCATTAACTTGGGCAACTATTGAAGGAATTTCTATGGTGCAGCAGAGTACAGACCTAAACTCTCAATTCATAGTTATCCTGCTTTCATCAAATTTGTGTTTTAGACATGGTTAAGAAATAAAGTTACAAAAACAATAGAAAATAGCCTGATATTGTAACATTTCTTGCCAAGAGGAAATGAAATACTGCAAAATAACAGTCAAAGAGATGCAGATGTTTGAGTCTGTGCTTTGGACTCCTATGAATTTAAGGAGAGATGCTTAAGATAAAAATTAAAAAGGAAAGGAAAGAAAAGAAAAGAAAATGATAATAACAAACTGAATTTGTGCATGCTCACCCAAGGTGATATTCATGTAATGAATGCATCATGGAATGACTTTCTGTCCTAGCACCATCAGGAAAAAAGAGCCTTCCATTTCCTGTTAAGAAAATAAAATTAGTTCCACCCAACACTGACCTTTTACTAGTTTAACTTTCCCAGAACCCGTCGGTATAATTATTTTAAGAAGGTGATAAGTAATGACAGCATCTAATACAATGATGTCTATAACGCATCATCTCCTGTACCAACAAAATGATAATCGTTACAAAGGACTTGCCTGCGGTGTTCTCTATTCCCATGGCAGAAGGTAATGACTGGAGAAATTCAATATTGGGTCTAAGTTGCTGCTTCTTCAGAAAGAAAAGGGATGAACATCTTGGAGAACTGAAAGAGCTGCATAATCAATGGCTCTTCTCTTAAGGTGTATGCGGTGAACGGAAAATAATAAAACAATAGATGTGTCTGATGTTTGAATTCAGCATCCGTCACTTCCCAGGTTCACTGTCATTATTTGATCTACATAATTATGCTGAATATTTGAATTAAACAAAGAATCATTAAATAAGAAAATGAGCTGAACCTCATTTTAATAGAAGACTTGTCTACAATTAGAAAATATTTTTGCATGTATACCTTAAGTTTCTATGACAATGGAAATACGATTACATACAAAAATAGGAAGTAATATATGCAACCATTATTTTCAGATGTTGCATCAGAGAATAAAGAAATAGTGAAAAAGTGGCAAGTGATCCCCTGACAAAAAAAAAAAAAAAAAAAAGACTTTTTTGATTTTTTAAGGAATCAGTTTCCCTGTGCAGTTCACTGCTAAGCTGTGGATACAGTGGTACCAGCACAGCACCAAGAGGGGCAAGGGGCAGTGGCTGGAGATAAGGACATTTAAGCCAGTATTGCCTTCAAAGAAATTCACGTGGCACCCTTCTCCAGGGGGAGAATTCAGTCCTTGGGAAGAGCCAGTGCTCCTCATCTAAATGAGGCAGCAGCTCAAAGCCTGCCGTGCGTGGGCTGCACCGTGACCCCAGTGCCTGTGAAAGCACTCTGCCTGTGACCACTCTCACCCCTAATCTGATCCCTGAAAACCAAGCCTTAGAAGATGTATAAAGTACTTACTCACTTCTGAACATGCTTTAAAGCTATCCCTTGGAGCAGATGGAGTTTATTTTGTAATCTCTGTACAGCAGCTGAGTGACAAAAAATATACTGCAGTGCAGTCCAGAGTCAGTGTTTCCTTTCAAATTATTTGAAATATAAAAATTAGTTTGTCTAATCGAAACACCCTTGCCTGTCCAAAGGGAAAGGTTAAGTTATTGTCAATGATATTTGATTAAATATTTGCAAATTTATTTTTCATTAATGAATGTATTTGTTAGTCCTTGAGATAGCCTCAAGAACTCAACACTAGAAAATCTTTGGCCATCTTTCTACAGATTTATAAATGTTTTGGTGATCTAATCAAAGTAAAGGAGCAATGGAATATGATTTAAGTAAGCATTATGGAAAGAGCTAGTGAACAGCTAGTCTATCTTTGCACAATCTATTTTTGAGTAATTTTGAATAAGAATGAATTCCTTAATTTCAGTCTGTTTGGAAATAATTTATAAATAGGATTAGGACAGACATTCTTGAATATGTTAATTTTTGTAAGTTGTTTCCCCAGTTCTAATAAATGTTAAAAATGATTTTTTTAATAAAATATATCCCCATTACAGCCTGAATTTCTCACGGAGAGGAACGTGACACAATCAGGAAGCCCATTTTTCATCTTGTTTTTCCAGAAATTAGGACAGCTGGAAGTAGAGAGTGAGGGAGAAAGAGGCTCTGTACTATTCTGTACTAAGAACATAATATTATATTATTATATAAATTCTTTATCTATGTATTGTAATAAAAGCTCTGTAGTATCATTCCATAATGACTTTACTTTTTCAAATTTAATGTGTACTTGAAAAGATGAACAAAAGAGTTGATGGTGTACTTCAGTTACTGCTTACTTGTTTCCACATAATATATGCTTTAGCTGATTTTACTTGCACTTTAGCTTTTTATGGTAATTGCCTACTTATCCTGTTCTCATCAACTAATTGGGAGTAATTATTACATCTCTAATTGACCAACAATAACTACTGTATCTCCTTTTGCTAATTAAAGGCTTGTTTGGGAGAATATTTAATTTGCTGTAGTAACTTTTTCTTCTTGGCGAGCAAGTCAACGTATTTATTATTACATTATTATTTTTTATTTTTATTCTGCTTGCATGAGGCAGTGCATTCAAAACTCCCTAAGAAGATTATGTATAACACCTTAGATCTGCCATAAAAGGTCTCAGCTGAAGCTTATGTTATTGTTAAACGTCTTGTAAAAGAAATCTGTGACAGTTTCAGTTATGATATGGAAAGCATTCTAGCACAGGGAAAACTCAAGAAAATATCCCAAGAAATTATTCCAAAAATAACTTGTTAGGGATTTTATTTTGGGCTAACTCCCAGCTTGCACCATCTTTAATGAGATCCCAAGTATAACATCATATTGGTGAAGTCACAGCTCTATGTTCATAATACAAAAGTGACAGTCACCATCAGGCAGAGGTGTCCTCAGGCCTCTAAAGTTAAGTGATTTCAGTCATCCTGGAAGCTGGACTGAAGCAGAGGAGGGAAAAAGGAGCCCCCCTCCTGTGGCTACTCTTCCAGCACACAAGTTCTGCAAGAGCACTGGTGCTGCTGCCCTGCAGAGAAGTGGGAAATGTACAGGGATCTCTGGGGAGATGCTCTGGAGATGCTCATGGAGGGGAGCCTTCACACAAATGTCACAGCAGAGTCTGGAAAGTCAGGTGGCAGCCTAATATATACAACCAGAAAATGGCATGATTTCACATCCAGTTCCTACTGTTACCACTTTTTGCCACAGACACAACACTGATTTGGTGTTGCCTAGTCCTCAGATTTAGCAAATCCATGTGTAGGGATTAGCAAATTATGTTTAACCTCATTTTAGTGTAATTTAGTTCCATGAGCTCCACCGCAACTCACAAGTTAAAGGCCTGTGTAAAACCCAAGAAACCACACTTCACATAGTGTGGTTTCAGAAACTGAGGACTGCACAGTTTCTTTGTTCAAGTGTTAAAGACCCAGAGTTGTTTCAGCTAGAGTTCCTAAAACAGTGCACTCTCATGTCATTCCCCAATGCAGTACAATTAATGTGCGCTCATGAACCAAGACGATGTATGCAAGCTCAGCCTGTTGACAAAAAGGAGGAAGTCAATAGGCATTTGGGACACCACAAAGCATCATCTGGGAGTTAAAGAACTACAAAATAAAATTCCTCCTATTTTCTCCATGGTCAATTATTTTTATTAAGTTAAAATAGGAAACACTTGCCATAGTCTTCACAATATCTGAATGGGAAAAAAGTCTTTTTTTTTTCCCATTCAGATAATATACCCTTTTTATTTCCTTAATACATCCAAGGGCTTTTTTTTTTTAAGGGAAGATTATCTTTCTGTGAAGAAGACAAGGACATTTTATTCTTACAGAAATCTCTACAAATAAGGGTATTACAATAGAAAATAGGGCCAAAGAAATATGCTTGGCATGAGGTTGAAAAGATTTAAACTGTGTGGTATGTAGCATAATAAATAAAATCTTTTTCTACTGAAAAAAATTGAGCTATTCTGCCTGACCTTGGTCAAATGAGACTGGTTTTTACTTGTAATAAACTACTGATGCTGTCTCTGAGAGGCCACACCTTCCATAAGCAGTGACCTTCATTTCCCTTCCAGCAGCCTAGGAAGACAGGGGGCCTTTTGAATGTAGGAATGCTTTTTTTCCCTGCTATTCTGAAAATTTATGTGCATGTTATTCAAAGGAGAGTGCCAGTTTTGAATCAAAACAAAAGCAACACCATTTCACCGCCCGTGTGTGATGCTTCTGTAGTTCAGGTTCTGGAACTGCACAGGTTATTTTTGTCTTGGTATGTCAGTTTTGCTGCATGAGGGCAGCTGTTTATTTCCAGTAATAGGTGATCCTTGGAATCTCTCCAAGCTGTAGTAGTTGTATCTGAGCATGTGCTTACAGGAGAGGGGACTGTCGTGCTGTGTTTTATGTGTGTCCTTGGTCTTGAACATTTACTACCAGCTCTGAACAACTCGCCCTGTTCTTATCTGTAAAGGCAGAAGAGCATGAAGTCTGTTTCTGAAGGAAGACTTAAAAGGAAAATAAATCCAGGATCCTTCTAGCAGCTAGAATGGAATTAATTGGAATAATTAATAAATGCTAAATATCATAATGAGTTGGAAACAGCTGGTTTGATTATGAAGAAGCTTAAAAAAATTTATAAGAAATTTTCTGTGACTGGGAGAGAGATCCTCAAAGTGCTTTTAGGCCTAAGACTATTATGTCATCAAGGGTTACATATAATAATAATTATAACATACAATTATTTCAGACTGTTTCAAACTGCAAACAATTAAAATGAGAGATGGAGAATTAAGCATGAGCTAAAGGGGTAGCAAATCGTCATGAATAAAGCCAAAGTTCCCAATGCAGTGGTTTATAAGAATGGAGTAGACTCAATTCTCCCTATTTGGACCTATTTCTTAATTACTTCAAGGAAAACCAAAACTACTGAGGAGCTGCAGCTCAAACAGTCTTGCTAGAACATCGAACGTGGCTGGTTCTGAAGTTTCTCATTGGAAGTGGAACATACTTCTAGCACCCCCAAGCTGATTTCAGGACATTGCAGAATCTTCTTGAGAATTCAACACTAAATTAAAGGTACTTGTGCTGAATCTAAGTCAAAGCTTTATTCAAACTAATTGATTTTTTTAAAAGAAGTAGTTGGACTGGGTTCATTAATAGTGAATCAAGCATCTGTACTTTTTACACACTGCTAATTATTTGGTTTCACAAATGTGTAACTTATGAACTAAATCTACAAAATTGTCCCCTACCACTCAGCTGATTAATATCTTATTCAATGTAAGGTTCATGCTAATAAATGTATGCTTAAGCAAGCCATGTAGCTGAATAAAAACAATACTAATAGTTACAATATAAATAACAAATAATATAATAGCAATGTAATCTGAATAAAAACAGATTTCCCCATTTGTTCAATTGAGAGTGGCTGACTTGAACACAAAGCTGGAAAAAGACTGTGTAAATAGGTAACTTCAAAAGAGTATTCATAAAAATTTGGATTCAAAATATCCAGAAGAGCTTGTTTTCACGCTCAGAATATCAGTACATTTGAAGCTACACAAGATGCAGAGGGAGAATTGTAAAGCTGAAGGGAAAAATTGCTGCGATAGGCGAAAAGCAGCTATTTCTCATTTTATATTGAAATTCAAACCATTTGGGGCTGGAGTCCTTAGGCAATTTTCTACATAGGAATTCATTTAATGATGTTATTATTTTCCCCTCAAATTGATGAAATGGAAGGCATTATACTTTTAAATACTCCTTTCATATGTGGAAAAGATCAGAGAACATTGAACTCCTCCAGATCTGATTTTCTGCTACAGCAGAACAGGATTTCTGGCCAGCTCAGTGCTGTACAGAGCATAACCATCCATTCACAGAGTATAACAGTAATGTTAACATTCCCTCCTCTCTATAGGCATCTAGAATGTTTTAGTATCAGACAATTATTAAATATGCTGACTTGGAAAGGGCCCATCAGGGTCATTGAGTCCAACTCCTGGCCCTGCACAGGATACCTCAGGAGTCACACCGTGTTCCTGAGAGCATTGATGAAATGTTTCTTGAACTCTGCCAGACCCAATTGGTGCTGTGACCACTTCCCAGGGGAGCCTGTTCCAATGCCCCACCACCCTCTGGGTGAAGAAATGTTTCCAAGTTTCCATATTCAACCTAAACCTCCCCTGACTCATCTTCATGCCATTTCCTTGAGTCCTGTCACTGGTGACCACAGAGAAGAGATCATGAGGTAACTGCAGTCAGGTCTCTTCTCAGTCTCCTCCAGGCTGAAACTCGATCAGTTCATGGTCCCTGTGGCCACCCAGCACTTTGCTCATGAGATCCACTCAATTGAGAAGCAACAGATCAAGGAGAGCATCTTCCTGAGTTGGCTCCCTTTGGACTTGTCATCCAGGTTTTAGGAATCTTGTGGCCAGGGTGATTCTCCCAGATAATTTCTGGCAAGCTGAAGCCCCCCATCAGGACAAGGGCAGTTGCTGTGGAAGTGTCCCATAGTTCCACAAAGAATAATTCATCAGTGTCAGCATCCTGGCTGGGAGGTCTGCACTAGTCTCCCACATCCACATTTTTTGTTTGTCCTTTGATTCTTACCCAGAGGCCCTTAACTGTGCCATTGCCAGCTGTGAGCTCCATACATTCTATTCCTTCCATTGCACACAGTGCCAACCCCAGCCTCTGTTGACCTGCTTATCCCTCCTAAACAACCTGTAACCACCCAAAAGCGCACTCCAGCCACAGGACTCTTCCCACCAGGTTTTACCTACGCCAGTGATATCAAACCTCTGGTACTGGGCCAAAGTTTCGAGCTCATCTTGTTTGAACCTCATGCTGCTGTTAATGTAGAAACATTTGAGGAATGGTACTTTGTAGCCAACACCTTGTGAAGCAGAGTGAGGGGTCCCATTAGTGCTCATTTCCTCAAATTTTGGCACATCATTCCATTGTTCTGATTGGCCAGCCAGTAAAACCATCCCATTACCTAAGGGTCACTGTAATTTAAAAAAAATCTTATGCATTTAACTGAAAAACATGTAAGTGTAATACATTGAACAGAGTCTTTACTGTTTAAAAACAAAATACTGACATGGACTTAAAAATCAGATTTTCAGAAGCAACCACTGCCAAAATAAGCTAAGTGTATCCTTCTAAGCTAGTTTGTACCACACTTATTTCAGTTTCCCCAAACCAAGTGCAATGAAAATCAAAGTGTTGTGCATTTCTCAGCCAGGTTTGTACTGACATAAACTGAAAAGGAAGCTACTGTGGTGTGGTCTGTGAACAAGTGTGGGTTTGTCTGCTCAGTTTTACATGTCCCTGGAAGAGTGTAGGAGTGCAGGCATTTTATTCCTTATATACTTAATTCCTACCCTCTTTGCCCCATTTTTCGTGGTTGAATTTTCCCAAATATTTGACCAAAATATGTTCCAGTCTCTCATTATCCTGGTCACCTCTCTCTGTATCTTGCCACGTCTTCCTGTGCTGTCCCCATTTTGCTATCACATTTTTCTGTGCTGTTCTGAGAGTGGATCTGCACCCAGTGCTCAAACTGAGGTGTCACAGCAGCTGTGTGTGTAATGGTTCACAATGCTCTCTGCTTTATTCTCTTTTTATTTTTTTTTCCCTAAAAATATTTGGGGTTTGTGACCACAGAAGAAAATTAAACTGAATTTCATAAAAATACTCAAGGATAAGATTCTCAGTGTAAGAGTTAATTCATTACCTACTATTATGTATGTTTGATTGCAATTATTTTTCTTCTTTCATTTACCCTTCTACATATATCAACATGGATCTCAATCTGCTATTTTACCACCTGGTCCTTGCGAGCACCTTCTGCATCTTTTTGTCATTACCCTTGCCTTCATTATCCTCAGTAACTTAGCAAACTGTGTCACTTCACTGCTCATTCTCTTTTTCAGATCGCTGATGAATACATCCCCCTGGGACTCCATGGTGATTTTCTTCCTGTAAGAAAACTGACCATTAACTCCTACTCTCCATTCTATGAGCTGCTGCTGTGCGTGGTAAGTGTGCAGAGTGGGAGGCTTCTTTATATACTTACACATTTTAAAAATTGCTGCATCTAATTTAAAATTATATCTAATAGATAAATTATATTTTAATGACGTAAATATATTCCTGAAAAGAGACTCAGCAATTATGCTTTTAAAATGAACTTCTTTTTTTCCTCTTATTGGAAGTGTTTTAGATTTGCCCTCTGTCAAACCTTGACATTTTTGGTCTGCTTCTAGTTTTTATGTATGTGAATCACTCGCTTTTCAATACCAAACTGTCAGAGACTTGTGTATTTTGAAAAGAAGCCAAGTTTCAGTATCATTATACTTACACATTCACCCTGAGGCATAATTGTTCTAATACACAATTTTCATCCTGCAATTTAAAGGAAAGTTAGTGTGTCTTTCTGCCTTCCAGTAACTGTCACAGAATTTTCAGTATGCATTGGATAACATGAGACCTTTCCTGTTCCCATGGAAATCAATCGTAACACTTCATACCCATTAAACTCTATCAGAGATTAAAAATGGGATCTACATAATTAGGACCCACTTTTGTTTGATCACTGGTTCATTGGAAATCAGGAGAACTGTTAGGCAGGAACAAGCAGGGTGGGTTGCCATGAGCTAAAATTTTCAGACAACAAAAATAAAGGTGAAATGCTGGGATTCCACCCATTGGGAGCCATCCTACTCCCGCCCCTCACCAGGCTGACACATCACACCGTGCCTGGGAATGCCAAGCTGAAGGAAAAGGGATATGCCCCTGGGAGCAGCAATGCCTGAGGCTCCTCCAGGAGCAGCAGAAGACACCAAGCAAGCAAACCCTGTGGCTGAATGAGAAGTTCACTGAGCCCAGGCACCAGAGACCTGAGGGAAGGTAAACCACCTCGCAGTTTTTCCAGTCTCATTTCTCACCTGAGCACTGCTCAGCATGATGGCACCTAACTCAAAGTGTGATGCTTCCATGGGTGCCAAAGGACCACTCCAGGACAGAGAGTGAAATTAATGGAAATTTGCCATCCATGTACCTATTCTTCAGGTTTCTGCATCAGGGTTGTGTGTCTCAGAGATTTTTTGCTTAGGAGAGATTTAAGGCAGCTTCAATCCACTTCTCTGAAACAGTGAAGCCAAGAATCTGACATTTTATATGGACTGTCATTGTCTTTTGATTGGCAAAATATATTATGTTTAGTTGAAATAAAAATAGGGAAAAATAAATGTATTTTCCATAAAAAATCCCCCAGTTTTGAAAGATTTACAAGAGCTAGAGCATCACATACAGGATTAATCACAGACTGCTGTAACTACAAGTTAGTAATTTAAAAAAGGGAAGAAGAATTTGCCATATTTACCAGAACTTGAAAAACCCATGGTGTTCAGAATCAACACAGTAGTAATATGGCACACAAAAAGGGCAGAAAGTAACATAAAAAGTCAACAAGACTCAGTAAAATAAATTTATTTACCTCTCAAAGGAATATAATACAAATATTGGTCACATACAGTGTATTCAGGAACTTAAGATCCAGCCCTCACAGTTAGTGCCTTAGGATCACTGCAAGATTTCTCAACAGTGTTAGTTTTTTGACTCCAATGAAGGTGGTTTAAAGCTTTATAGAAACACACAACCACTCTGCCTTCTTGCTGTGAGTCAAAGATGCAGCTCTAAGTAATGAATTGTAACTTCACCACATGTAGCGATGCCGGTCAACTCTTGCAGTCCTCAATAAGTCTTTTAGTTGTTTTCAAGTGAACTAGTGTAAATATCATTTTCTAAAACAATGAATATCCAGTTATTTCTTTAGCAGCACATTTCTTTATTTTGTATATTTTTTTAGAACTAAAACAATCTAAGACACACTATCTAAAAATGAAATGCATATTATGCATATGCTGTGCACATGAAATAAAAATCAAATACATTTTTTTTACTTTACATATAGTGCAATTCTTTTTTCTGACTTAATGAGTATCTAAAAAGAACAGAAGCAAGCAGGAAGGCAGTAACTTGACAGTCCACCTGACCCCAAACATAATTTTAAAACACTAGTCTCAATTCTTGAAGACATCATTTACCCTCAACTGTAACCCCATATTCAGTTTTAGTATTACTTGTGATTAGTGTCCTTAACCAAAGGTAGGCAAAGTAAAATTTCCTTATAAATCTCTGAAGCAGAGTAAAATACTTTGCACTGAAAATTCCTAAAGATTGGTATATAATTGGTATCAATTTAATTCCTCATAAAGCTCACTGTGACCTGCAGAATTTCAGATTGGTGGTTCTCCTTATGTTCCAGCTGTGCTTGGGATCCATAAAACACTCAGATTTAGAAACTTGCACTTCTGAAGAGATGTTCTGGGAAACTTTATTGTGAATGTTGCCAAAACGTGAATAAAAGCCTCTAAATATAAAATAATGACCTGGATATCCTGAAAGCATCATTGTATGGACATTGTAGGGCCACCAGAAATCCTGCAAACCCTACAAAGCTAATTAAAAAACTTGTTCAATAATAAAAACAGCATGACAGAAATAAGTACCTATGAACAGCCATTTTATTTTTACATTGTGTTGATGCTCTATGAACTAGAACACTCTTAGTAATTAAAATATTCCAAGACCACATCCTTACCTGACTATCTCACTTTTTTTCATCTGTCTCGCTCTCCAATTTTTTATCCCTTAGTTCACATCAAGCCGTTGATCCTACAAGCTGGAACTTTTCTATTATTGAGCTTTAAAAAAAATCTGTATTTTACAAGTCTGATTTTGTACTGAACAGGTCTAAAATAGCAGAACAAGTTATTAAAATAAGCATAATTGTATAAACAAAATGTTCTGCCTGTTCTTTAGAATGTATTACACCTATGAAATGACTAAAGAAAAAGAAAAGAGCACATTCTTAGCCCAGCTTTTACCTTGCCTGGTTATCATAATATTTTTACAGTTGTAGGAGACAACTAGAAAGAAGCAAAATAATTTAAATAGTGATTACTACCCCGATACATTTCGCAGATCTTCACTATCTTCTCAGTTGTCAAGTATATGGACCTATTTTGGTGCTCTGCCTTCAGTATTTGTTTTGATTTCTTTTCAACAAAATTGCTATGAAAACGGATCTGTTTAAAAAGCTTGCAATACCATATGGAAAGACATTTTTAAAAAATGTACTTTTTTACATAGAGGAGCCAAGCCATCAGAAAGTCTGCCTGTATATGACTATAAGGGAAAGCAAATGAGTTTTGATAAAGCTGCTGAGATGGAATAAATTCATATCAATATAACTTCATAGGATAGGTCACAGTAGTTCTGGTAGCCAGAGGATATTTTCACTCTTCTGAGCCAATTAGTATCCCTCAAACAAAGCCTGTTACATGGATCAAACCATGTCTTGAACTGTAAGGTGTTTATAAGGGATAGGACATGTTGCATTGGGTTGAACACAGCCTTCACCTGCAGAATAACCCTGGTGGATGTGAATGATGTTACGCAGAAATACAGCAGAACGAGTCACAAGATGGAAGCATAGTAAGCAAATCTGCGAGCAATATTTGTCTATTCCCAATGATTTTGAAGTTTTTCTGCTGTAGATAACAAGGTAGAAAAGCAAGGAAAATTCTCATCCTGTGACTATTTCCAGCCTCTTTCCTGTAGTACCACTACTGCTGTAAAACAGGAGCAGCAGTAGGTATAAAGGAAAAATAGTGCAAGGTGAAGTTTGGAGGGTTTTTTACACCAGTAGCTTTGTCAATAATTTTAGTGTGACTGACTTCACCAAAATGTTAAGATGAAGTTGGAAGGCAATTCAAACATTTCCATATGATTCCTGTTAAGTTCCAGAAGCAAAATAGGCTCCAGTCTTTCTGAATTTGATGGAAAGTATGATTCAAACCAAGCCTACTGACAATCACATGAGGTAATTCTGGTAGCCAAGAGCTTTATATTCAATGGATGAAACAGATATCATCTAATTGATATTTCATCAGCTTCTTCACCTGAGTGCAAAGAAGGAAATTCGGTTCCAGAGCACTTCCCAGGAAAGCACTGTATTTTCTTTATCTTGTTTTTATTATTTTTATTTTAAACTAAGGTAAAACTTGTATGCATCTAACTTAGACATGTGAAGTTTTAGTACAGCAAACATAAAAGAAGTGTCTTTCAGGTTTTTTTTTTCTAGGTAAAAGTAGATAAATGTCAAGAAAACTCTTTAATTTTATATTCTAAAAAAGAATGATTTATGGGGAAGACAAATCAAATTACTTACCTATAGCAGGAGATTTTTGAAGGTAGTTCCTTGGTTCTCTAAAGGTAACACTGAAAAATCTCTGATTATTCACCAATTTGTACTACAAAGTTAGGAGACAGAAACTCCATTATTATTCCACTCTATTAAGAAGAAGAAGAAAAAAAAAAAAACCATGAAAAAAATTAATCATCAGAAACATGGCGATGAAAAGAAAAATTTTCACCTTTACCTCACCTATCAAAACCCCCCAGAAGTTTCAGATGAGAAAAACAGGTAAGCTGTGCCTTCAGGAAGAAGCACTGCAAAATTCACAGAAGCAGAGTTTTTAAAAGCATGATGTCATTCCTTTGGATCCTTGCTTCCCTTTGGTTCCCAACAGAGCCAGCCACGTTTGCATCTTTTAGTGTGTGAGTAGAGGTGTGAGTCTGAGCATTTGCTTAACTGAGCTGGAAGGACTATGGGTGCTTTCCTGGGGTTCAGTGCCCTGAGCAGCCCAGGACTGCAGTGCTTCTTTTCAGCTTCATCTCACTTAATTCAGCAGCCTTCTGTCCAGCCTGGTGCAGCAAAATGTACTTGCTAAGTACTAACCCTTAGCTATTACTGGGCACCTCTGTAAGGCAGAAAGATGCTGTGGGCACACAGCAGATGGTGTAGGATGGAAATGTGTGCAC
The DNA here is from genome assembly GCA_013400955.1 of Drymodes brunneopygia. Lineage (NCBI taxonomy): Eukaryota > Metazoa > Chordata > Aves > Passeriformes > Petroicidae > Drymodes > Drymodes brunneopygia. The sequence goes on along the minus strand of VZTZ01020280.1, from coordinate 1,768,889 downwards.
GTGGACCCAGAGGTAAGGATCACGACTCCATAATGCAGAAATGGAAATGCCATTTAGGAGCACACAGCTGGGAAGGGTTCAAAGCATAGGAGACAGAGAAAATGTGCTGAAAGCAGTCTCCCTATTTCTAATTTTTTGAGCACTGAATTATTATTTAAATATAAAAGAAAGGACTTTTAAACATTAGCTAAGGCAGTTTACACCAAATTTAAAAGAAGGTTATTTTGTGGGAGATCTGATGAAAGAACTTGGTCAAGTTCCTCAAATCCTGGGCAAGTATTGAAACTGAATTGAGGAAACAAAATCCTTATGATTTGTAGTCGAAAATTCTACAGAAAAGCTTTAATGAATTGCTTGTTACATAAAAAACTGTCTCACATACATGATCTCTTTTAACTCATACCTTTCTGTCTTTCATGTGCCCAACACAATGCATCTGAATGTCTGCTTGAATACTCCATTTTTTTAATTGATTATCATTGATGGCTAAAAGGAAGCTAAAACGATTGCACATCTCAAGAGAACATGATCTATATTTGTTTAGATCTGTAGAATTAGCTTGTCCAAAAAGGAACTGTTAAAAAGTCTAATAAAACCATAAGATCAGTTCCTCAAAGTGATAGTTAAATCAATAACATGTGCAACCTATTATTCTGATTGACATAAGCCTTGAGTACTCTGTCAGCAGAAGGTTATGCTATGAAACATAATTAAAGAAACATAAAATTGATTACCTAGCTTGGTCTTGAAACTGGAAAGGATTTCTGATTATTTTTCAAATATTGAAGTGTTTATCTTCTGTTTGCACCAAATCAGTAGAAAAATCTCTTTTGCAATTTTAACATATAACTCCTAAATTTGCTTTTATGATAAGAATGTACTTTTGCACTCTAAGAAGTGGTTATGAATAGATAACTGATATTCTTTGAAAATACCAGTTTGAAATGTATGGTAATGAAATTCAGATGAATACTTCCTTATACATTCTCCACTTAAATTTCTGTATCTCTCTAAGAGCACTATGTGTAAATTAAAACTGTAGAATGTGAGTAATTCCTAAACTTATTTAAGATAAGTTTACTCTGAAATTTTCAGGAAAACAAGAACAAGGCATGTATCTTACTTTCATGTAAATCTCTGGAATGATTTGGATTTTAATGGGTCCTGAAAAAGGGAGAATCCCTACAGTGTTACATCTGAAAAAGCCTTTATATGGAGCTATGTAAGATGCCATTGTGCAAAGCCTATTTATTTTTCTTTTTGTAGAAAAAGAAAGTAATTTTATTGGTCTTTATGCAGGCATCAGGGTAAGATGATCAGAGGTCTGGTTTCAGATGTATGACTGAAGATACTTTAAATAGGTCAGTTAACTGTTATACAGAGCAGTTTGCCTTTTTGTAAAATCAGAATAATACAAGAGATAAAAAAACCCAATAATACATTATAATAATATTTATATTATCAGCCACTTTTTATTTACAAGCCTTCCTATATAATCTGCCTCAGTTACACTGAAATTGTGTGGCCACTGTCCTAGAACTATGATTAATGAACTATGATTATACAATTATGGCTATAAGGAAAAGACTACCTGGATCTCATTCTCTTTTTATTATACATTTTTTATAATGGTGTAACTTCAAAGCTTTCCGTGCAAAGACACTGTATTCATGTACCCTGACAGGAGAATAGAGCTTGTTGTATATCATTCCCACCCAGTGCTTCTTCTCTGACTGATTTGTTTGTTGGTAGAAGCGTTAAATGGATGAGAAAGTAACCATTATTCAGCATCATAATCAAAAGTCATCTTTGCATAGGACACTTGTCTAATTTAATCTTTTTGAAATCCATTTTAAACTGCTTTTTTTTTTTTCCCAGAAATGAATAGAATAGCATTTCCATGAGCTGCATTAGTTCTATCATTTCAATTGCAGCAGAGTGGTTAATAGTACACATTGTGCAAGACAAGGGGAGGGAAGCAGAGGTAACAAATGATTCCTAAATTCTCATCTGCCTTCAGTGATAGCCAAAGGTACCAGCTGAAGAAAACAAAGCATCGTGCACAAATTGTGTCAGGCACACAGGCAGTCAGACTATGAATTTCAGGACTGTCAAGACTGCATGTTTCAATCAGTTTTGACATCTCCTGGCATTTCTCTTCAAATTCTGCTTTCTATAAATAATTCCTTTGCTTAGGTGTTCTTTCTAGTTCACTTTTGAGCATAAAGAAATGCATCTCACCTCTTACTGTGGTTATTCTTTGTCTTCACTTTGGCAACCTATATAAAAAAGAGCTAAAACTTATTTTGCATTAAAACAGCTTTTGGATGATGGAACACATACTGCATTTTCAATTAAATTTGGCATTCTTATACCAAAATCTTGGAGAAATTACCAGCATCCCCTCTTCTTTTTTGAGATAGGCTGAGTTTCCTCAGGATTTAAGAGTCATGAGCTCTAAGCACATCAGCACATAAGCTTGGCTTTGCTAGAAGTCCATTGAAGTCTTTGGATGTACAAACTTTCAGAAAAGGAAGCGATAATCCTGTGTTACAAAATCATGGAAAAACTCTGAAGACTGGAACTGGGGCAATGCATGGAAAAACGAAAAAACCACCAGAACTTTGTTGAGAAAAGCACCTGAAGTCCTGAATGTCAGCAACTGACCTCCTGTGAACCTTGCAAAGAATCTACCATGTCTGGTTTAGCTGAGACAGGCCTCTAAGGGCTCATTTGAAGACTGAAATATCCCCAACAGTTGGTCAGTAATCAGTAAACATATCTGATTTTTCATTTGAAACTGAATTCAACTTTCTGTCCCCAGAATTGCTTGAGAGTTCACATGCTAATTGAAAAATTAGCAAAAACCTTTAGTAGGTACTATAAGAGTGTTCTTCTTCACATTTCTTTACTTTCCTGCTGAAAAGCAGATATTTTGCACATCAAGTCATTCCTGCAGTTGCTTCTTGAATTCATTTTAAAAATACAATGAAACCTGACTCAACAATTGATAATGCTTTCATGACTATTGCATACAGTAGAATAGTACATATTTCCTTTATTCCATTTTCTTCTGAGGTTCATCCAGGACTCCTATCTTACAATTTTAAACAAGGAACCTGATTTAAACCAGTGTTGCTCCAAGTCTCCTTGGTAAGTGCAGCTTATATTCTTGTTTCAAGAGAAATATTGATCCATATACATGTAACATCACATTGGAAATACAGAAAATATGATGACTTAGACAATTCTCTAAAAGCTGCTGGTATCATCAGTTTACCTCCATGAAACTCTGTAAAATTTAGGGTTCTTTTTCTTTTTTAATGCTGTGGCCTAGAGTAAGCCTGCCAGGCCAGTGCAGCCAAATGCTGTTTTCATTTAGAACAGTGGCAATTTGGCCTGTGACTTCAGTTAATAGATATATTGGTATTGCCTAGGATTGGGCCAAGAACAGATAACTGCAGTCATTGTTAGAAATTCTCCCATCATATTATTTGCTATGTACAATTACTTTTTAAGGTCTATCAACCTATATTACAAATATCTGTTACTTAGCATAGTCAGAAGGGAAAATGAAATGAAGCTGTAAAACATATGTCCTTGCTGGTCCACAACATTTGGGACTGTGTGCCATTCTACTCAAGTTAGACTGTGAATCAGAGCTGGGAAAATATCTAATACATAGTCTTCAACATGAATCTAGAAGCTGTGGTTGCTATGTTTATTTCCAACTATTTCAAACAATTATTTTCAGCTATTATTCAGCTATTGATCTCTTGAATATTTATGGAGCAGGGACTATGAGACTGCAGAAATACTTCTCAAGGTGCAGAATACTGCAGAATGCTTCTCAATTCTGTCAACAGAATTAGCAGAAAAAGATCTTTTCCTTATTGTAACAAAAAGATAAAGAAACAAAATGCCAAAAGCTTTTTTTGCCTTTCTTTTCAGCTCCCCCAGTGTCTGAAATTCTTTTAGTCACTTCAGTTTGGAAACCTTTTCTTCCTCATCTATTTACCTCTGTAGATTATTCACTGCTGGCAATTAGCAACCAGAAGATATCCTGCTGAGGAGAGCAAGTTAAAAGGGGACTTAAGAATGACTGTGCCTGGGAAACAAGCAGGCAATCTGGAGCTGCAGACTTCCAAATTTCAAATACACTCATTACAGAGATGAACAGCCAGAACAACCTCTCTTCTTAATTCCTTTTATCTGGGTCTCCAATCTGCTCACAACAGTGTTTAGTCCAAAACTTAGTCCACTTCAGTGGGCTTGGAAAGGAAATTACTAAGATTCCAGCCTTCATGCTGCCCCCAAAAAAGAACAATTTGGGTAATGACTGGCTACATCTGGATAGTAACCAAATATCTCTTTTCACATCCAAACCGTTTCAGTCTGGCATCTTCCAGGAAGCCCTGGTGTCTACATGATGAAAATAGGAGGAAGGCTTTTCCTGCTGCCCAGCTTTCATCTACAGCAGGAAGAAACTGAAAACATTCTCAGTGATTTCAGTAAATCCAAATAGTCAGTCTTATGTACCATGTTTATGAGAAGGGAAATAACCTTACTTCTGTGGGTTTGCCTGGGATCTTTTCTTAAGGTTATAAAAGTTGCGTAAACACAAGGCATTGGAGAAAAAACATCCCCCAAGTGCAGCTCTGTTACAGCTGCTGTTGCAGAAAATGCGTTTTTGAACTTTCAAAGATCTTCTTAGTGTCCCTATTCGTGAAGCCTGCATGATATTTTAACAGAGTGAATAAGTGACAAAGACTTTAGGTAAATTATCTTAAAAATATTGCCAGAACAGTGTTAAATAAAAGATGGCTTTTCAAACAGAATGTAAAATGTCACATAAAATATTATCATTAAATAACTGGTTTTTGAGGGAAAGCAAAGCCAAAGATGCTAAAGTCTCTTTAGGAATATTCACCTCTCACAAACAAAATCTGAAAATAGAAAAAATATTGCAAAACCCAATTAATTTCACAGCTTCCAGCATCAAAAAAACAGAACATACTTCTTCAAGTTGCCTGATTCTTTTTGGTTTGACTCTAAACTACCACAGCATTACAAGTCTTATGAAGAATTATGCATACAGAAAAGTGAGATAAGAAGGTTGTTTTTTGTTGCTGTTTTTTTTTTTTTTTAAACTAAGCAAAAATGGTCCAAATGACACGGAATCTCCCTTTGTAGATGCTCCAGCAGCCTGGCCTCTATCACTGAAGCTGTGATTTTGCACTCATGATCCTGCCTGCTTTCCTGTTTTGAACAGTTTCTTGCTTCCCAAAATGCTGAATCTTCTAGCCCAACCAAATTAAGAGACAATCAGACTGAGACCATTCAGCCATCACATTTAACTACCATGCACTTTGGAGTGATTTCTTAATAGGATTTTTTAATAACCTGAACATTTCATAAAGGACACAAAGACAGTACCAAATTAAAAACATTTAAGATTAGTCTTGAATTACTACATTTGATTTCTGACCTGAATTTTCATCTTGCTTGGAGATGATTCCATCCAGACCTTTCATTTTGGAATATTCTTCACAATTTGTTTAGGTAAGAATGCATAACTGAGAAAGAGGACAGGTTTAGATTAAATACTAGGAAGAAATTCTTCTCTATGACAGAGAAGCTGTGGATGCCCCACCCCCGGAATTGTTCAAGGCCAGGTTGGATGGAGCCCTGGGAAACCTGATCTAGTGGAAGGTATCCCCGCATCTGGCATGCCCAGGGAATCTTTAAGATCCCTTCCAACCCAAAACACTCTGTAATTCTATTATTTTCTACCTTTGTGAAAGATTTTCATGCCTGGTTTGGATGGGTCAGGAATGAATAAAAAGTTTTTTCTTAGCTGTTAATTTCAGGTGAAAATTACAAGTTGCAGGCAGACATAAAGGTCACTGACTTCAGCAGCTGTAGATGTGCCATCAAAAAGCCAATTTCCATACAGATAGGCAAATCCAGTTATTATTTAAATGAATGTTTCAGAAGTATGTGTGTAGTTAGAGGGCAGGCAGATTACTTTCTAAGCAATCGACCTATTTTAGGATTTCTACCTCTTGAATATCCAGAAGAGGGTGTCCATGTATAGTATAACCTGGACACTCTCCCCCAACATTACCTACTCCAATAATAGAACAGTGAGATTTGCAGCCTTTGCCACTTCAGTAATGAGCACAAAATTCTGACTGGAGGTGATGTAATTGTGGGACATCAGGTCAGCCAGTCTTCATATCAATCCTTTGCTCCTTATTTCAGTTGAGAGCAGTGAAAGTGAGAACACATGTAAAAGATTGAGATCATTTGTTCCCAGACCACTTTCTTAACAATTTTTATGTATTTCTACAGCATTTTATCTGGGTTTCCATCACTCCTTTTGGGGATGATGGCAGCTCAGTCTTTGAGGAATGACAGATCTATAGAGATATATGCTCTTAGATCACTGTATTTTAAGGTTCCAAACAACTAGTGCAGTAAAGTTAATTTTTTAATTGAAGCATGCCTAAATGTTTAAATTATAAACTGAACTACACTGGTTTAAGCCTTCAATAAGGAGACAATGCTGCTTTCATTCCCTTTCAGAGTAATACTGGGCAGTGGTTTTCTTTAGGATCTAATTGCTTGGAAAGTTCAAGTGGTCAGAAACATCTTCTCTTTAAAGACAGGAAATATTAACTACTTAAATTAAATCAAACCTTCTTAGCTCACACAACATTCTCTGTGATCATTTTCATGACACGTAGATTTTTTGCCTGTATTAGAGAGAATCTAATTTTGCACAGTGAGTGTTCCAGAGGACTATTTGCTGCACATGGGGTAAATGACTTGCATTTTTTGTTTTGTTCATTCATCTGACGTTGCCAGAAAATACCACTGGAGGGGGAATTGTATGTTCAACATGAAGATATTCCTAGTTTTTGTAGTTTCTCCTGAAAGGGTTGAAGATAATAAGAAATAAGGCTTATATTTGCTTTTTGATTTACTCATGCCAAATGCAGAGAGGCTGAAGCAGTCAGGGGATATGATATTAAAAGTCAAATTACAATAAAAAACTACAACCAATGATTCTTTATAGCAACCAAAAATTAAAAGCAAATAACAAAAAACACCCCTTTGGGGTCTTTGATTTGGTAATGTACTAAAATATGAACATAGATTTATGCAAAATAATAAATCCACTGAAAATGAAGAAAAAGTAAAATTAAGCCTATGCTTGATGGCTTTAAACCAAGTCATAGATCAAAACATATAGATATATTTCCCCAAAAGATGCATGTCCAGCTTTAATTACACATATTTATATATATATATATATATATCTCAACATTTCTGTAAAATTAAATATGTTGATAGACAACAGTTCTAGGTTTGTGCATACCTTGCTAAAGAAATCCAAATTACTCTAACTTTATGCATTACATTAAGACAAGTAAAATATCCCATATTTTCCTCTTGTCAGCACTTTCCAAGGGTTTTTCTTCCTGTCATCTTTTCCTTCCTTGCAGTGAGAAAGTTCCTCTGCATTAAAAGCAACCCATCACTGGAAATCTAAAATACAATCTTATGAAGTCCCACAGATAAATCACATCCTTTAATTAAAGCTGCACCCCACTGCTGATTTTTTTTAATTGAGAAAAATGTAGATTTATTTATTTAATAAGACATTGGGAGACAATTCTTCGTCTTTTCTTCCTCTGGGAAGTGTTTTATTGTTTGCTTCCTTTCTCTTGCCTGCTTGCTGTGTAATTTAAGACTGATGCCTCCCTCTGGGAAACAAAACTTGATCAGAGAACAGCCTGCACTGTCACCTAAACAAATTATGTTTTAGTCACTGCTGATGTTGGCTCTGTCATAATGGAAATGTATAATTAATGCCTTTGCTTTTACTGCTTTGGAAAGACAGCTCCCTGAATCTGGTTCAAGAAAGGGAATTTTAGGACTGCACCCTTTTCTCTTTCTAACCATTAACACAACTGATCCCTGCCTCTAAAAATGAATGATCAGGTCCCTAATCTCTACAGTTATTTATTAAATTTACAGTCCAGGCAATTTATTATTACTAAATAATAAAAATCTGCTGTGCAGCAAGAATTTGGCAAGGAATAAGAGAGGAGGGAAAACTCAGGAACACAGGTTAAATCCTACATTTCTCCTTTCAGCAGAGCTTGAAAAGATTAAGCTATTTCCATTAGTTTCCTGCAGAGTTGCAAGCAGTGATAATAGACATGTGCTAATTTCACTATTGCACTGTGCTATGAAGCAGCATTTTAGATCATCTTTCACCTGTGACATGACTCCAAATACCCCCAATTAGCAGCTCTCTTTTTATTTTCAGATTTTGTTGTTGAACTTATAGCAATGACTAAACATCTGGTATTGTGACTACAAATAGCCTCCATCTCCTCACCTCTGGGATGCAGGGTAGCTTTAGACTATTTATACTTTGATCTAAAATTCTAAATGACCAAATTATTCTTCTGTAATAGGTCCTAAGTGACATTAAATGGATGGTCTCAGCTTTTTCTTTCCAAAATGGACATCTCTCTCACCTCTTTTAGCTACTGCACTGCATAAAAAGCTCAACACAACGAAATAACAGAAACCATTTTCAGGACTGAAATAACCTTTGATTGCTACAAAGATACATAGAGACCAAAGAACACCAAAGGCAGTGAACTGTGCTTTAAACATATTCTAGTGACATCAGAAGCTCAGCATTTTTATTTAAATTCATTATCATTGTGTCTGGAGCTGTACAGAAACCAGACCAAGGCAGAAAAGGTATCCATCCTCAAAGAGTTGTGATCTAGATTGGCTGAAAACATGGGCAAAACAGACTTGGCTTCTAAAATTAAACTGCTACTCTATGCCATTTCCTTGTCAGGTATTTCTAGACATCATTTGCATACAGCTTCCTATTTCCACAGAAATATCCCCACATTCTGAAAATCTCCAATTCCATTGTTTGGTGCCACTATTCAAATAACATTTTGTACTTATCATCATCACCATCATCATCATTGTCACCTTATTTTATGAAATAGAAAACTGTGGTGCAGGAGTTAAATCATTTGCTGGACTTCTTATACATTTTTTTTTCTTTTTGAGTTAGAAATAGATGAGAAGAAATTTTAAAGCACAAGGTCTTGAGGTGATGTAAATTGGGTTAGTTATTCTGAAGCCATAAATAGCCGAGATTAATTCAGACAAGTCTTGAATCTGTCCCCAAATCTTCTGACTTCTAGTCTTGTAACTGAACCACTAAAATATTCTTGGTCTATTTCAAGTCCTATGAGGCAGATAGATACATGTGCTGACTGTGATACTGTTCACTGATATGACCAAAATTATGAAACTTGCATCAAAAAAAAGTTTGATACAAGTTCGAGCTAACAATGGTTCTTCCTAAGGAGAACTAAATCTAAAATGCTACCTTCTTTTTTAATGGAAAAAAAAAATCAATCATTTTCAACCATTAATTTAGAGGAAAGAAGTCATTTTTAAAAGAACCAAGACTCAGCCAAAGCATCTCTCATATTTTGAATCTGAATAAACTTTTTTTCCCCCTGTGAAAACTTGCCTTGAGTTCCTTCTGGCTTTTTATTATTCTACTTCTTGTGTAAGGACTAGGATCTCTTGAGAAAGTATCTGGGTCAGAAGGAGGACAGGGTGGAAAAAGAGACTTCTTCTTACCAGCCTCATTCAAAGAAACCTAGATCATCTAAAGATTACAGGCCAACAGCAAATTAACTTTCCAATCTTGAATTAGGCTGGGTTCCAGAAGTTCTGGGGGACACGATCTTCTGTTCAGGCATTCAGGTAATGAGAGTGGAGACAGGCTTGGCTGCTTGCTCTGGCACAGCCACTGATATCCTTTGGGGAGGCAAGTGTGGAAACAGGACCACCCTTGCAAACCCTCTTGGCCTGATCCCTCCAGTTTTCTCCTGTTCAGGTGATGGTAAGTCATTTAAACCCATTTATAATCAGCCATCAAAGACTGATTTTTACTGTATACACAGAGCTGCAAATGGGTGAAGCCTTTAGGAGGGTGATATAAGCCTTTTGGGGTGCATGGTGTGCCTACAAACACCCCAGTGAGGTGCTCAGTGGGCAGCACTGCTGAGATCTGGGTGTGCCCTGCAGACCTGCCTCAGCAGTTCATGTGCCAAGGGGGCAGATGGGGGAGAAGTTGTGCTAGCAAGGCAGCACAACCTGGCCTAAAACCTGCTCTTGCAAGAGCAGCAGATTAGTGAAAACAGCACCATTTATAGTCTGATATGTCTGGGACAGCAAGACCACAAGGCATATTAAAGTACAGAGAAGGATGCTCGGCCCATGCTGCTTTCCTTGTTAAAATTCTCTCCCTATTCCAACTGATGCATCACATCAGTTGCCTCCTTCCTCTGAAGTGAAGAGCGCCAACAGACAGATATTGGAACACAAGGAAAAGACTAAAGAGGATGCCTTGCCACAAGCTGAGAGTTTTGGGTTTTTAATGATGATTTCCCCACAGCAGAAACTTCATTGTCATTAGCTATTCAGCACAGCAGAGGTGCCTAAATATCAGAGCCTTCAGCATTAATAACATTTGGGACCTAAAGTTTTGAGACCCTGGGAAGTTTCCACTGAGCACTGATAAAAGACAACACAGGAAAGACACTAGAAGGAGCTGTGAGGATGAAACGACCACAGCTGAGAGGCACTCATCACCATCAGAAAAACAGGCACACATCCACACAGGCACCTACAGAAAGTGGCTGGCAGCTGTGTTAAAAGTCATGAAATCTCTCTCGTGACATCAAGCACAACCCCATGTAAGCAGAAAGACAGCAGAAACAAGCAAACCCAAGAGTTATGTCCATAAACACACACACATGCATGACTAGAGAAGAAAAAAAGCCAAGGTCTCTCTGAATGTTCGAATAATTGGGAAGAACACAACACCCCTGGGGAACCAGATATTTCTGAAAATCTATTACTGGAAATCCTGTTTGCTGAACTTAACAGTCTGACATGGGATTCCTCACATAAATCACTGCAGTCAGGCAAATGTAGGAATCCCTCTGAGGTCTTCATAATACTGTCAGGAGATATCCATGTGTTAACCTCCCTCCTGTGCAGCTATTTTCCTTCTTCTCCTTAGTTTGCAGACACAAAGGGTGTAATTTATTTTAATTATTTGTTTTCAAGTTGAGTGGCTACAGACTCTGAACAAGAAATATCATTAGGCCCCAACATATCAAATAGCATTGTCAAGATGCTATTCATTTGGTAGGCACACTAAGAGAATGATAGTATTTTCGTTTAACATTGATAAATTGAATGTATTTATTTATAAAGGTAGCATAGCAACTTATTTTCCAATAAAATATATTCAATAATATCGTGGCAGAGATCTGGAGATAACAACATTATCAAAGGAGAAAAATACGCGGAGAAAGGAAATATTATAGCACATTTATCATTTGCATACCTTGTGAGGTTAGAACCTTTATCTGTCGTGGAGTTTTTTTACTGGAGTGGGATAAAGATAAATGTGCTATAATGTACCTTTGTCTTCACAATATGGATAGTGCCATTCTTCACTCACTATGAGAAAGGTAGAAACAGAGGTATGTTACAGTGACCTGTCTTTTATCCCTGACAGGTTCCATCTTCATCCTTGGATGTACTGCAGCACTTGCAGTAAATTGCCTAATATATATTTAGCTGAATTTGCATCTATACGTTATCCATACAGATAGTTCAGAAAGTCCTATTTCAATGTAAATGGGGAGCAATATCACCAGAGAGAAGGAAATTAAGCTGAAATAAAAATGTTGCAAGATGAGAGTTGGGACTGAAACCCCACAATGATCGCACAGAACAACTGTGAGGTTCCTTTATTATTTTATAATTACAAGGAAAACACAGACTTGACAATTAAGACTCAGAGGGTGAAAAAACAGCTCTTAGCCATAACAGCCATCTCAGAAGACCAATACCATTGAGAGTACCTTGTACTGTGCCCTGTACTTCCATGGAAGGAACCATGGTGCCCTCTTGCCTTCTTTCCATCCCTAGGACCAGCTGTATTTTCCACAGCAGGCACAGGAAGGTTTGACTAACACCCACCCTCCCAGGCAGGCAGGCAAGGGAGTTAGGGAAGTTTCCATTTTCCCAAGCTTACACATGGGAGTCCCTAATACAGGCTACTGAGTCTGTTTTGTATGACAGATAAACCTTAATTTTCCACCCTATTTACATAAGCACCAGGGGTTTCTATGTCATGGACTGGAGATTTTGTGTTCCTACCATTGCCTGAAAGGCCTGTGGATTTATTTTTCCTTGTAACACCACTGTATATTAATGTAATATTTTCCACCTGAGTCCCTAATGGTACTTTTATAATTAAATGAGCAAAATGCTACAACATTCTTCTAAAATATTCACAACCCTGATTTTACAAACATACTCTACAGTTTAGTTGAGTTCAGCTTGAGCCCTTCACCCTTTTTGCCTCCAAACACTGACCAAAAACTGTGATGGATATCTCTTGGGAAGGGCCCCATATGACAGAGCCTATTTTCACCATTAATTGGTATCTAACACCACCAGAGTCTTGTTTTCATTCAGAAAAGCCAAAGTGCTTAATCTAACACTAGAAAAAAGCCTCTCCAGTGGCTTTGCCTCTCTTGTCCTGCATTCTGTCTGTGAGTGGCATAGCTCTGAGGAATACATTATTACTGCTGCAGACCACTCCAAATGATTCAGAGACCCTTTATATCGTAGCCAAAAACAGATGAAGAAGAATTAGGTCCTCTGAGACCCAGATATTATCCAGTTCAGCTGAAGCCATTCTCACTTGGTTTGTCTGAGAGTGATTTTGCATTTTAATTTTTAATAATTCTTTAATCCATCTAAAATGGGGGAGAGCAAATAAAGCAGAATCCCTCTGCTGCTTCCTTCCTTCCTTTCTGCCTTATTCATTTTCCCATTTTTAAATTTTTTAAATTCCATATTCCTCTGGTTTTTGAAGCTGTTGATTGAACACATTGGTATCTCTTTTTTGTACTGTGAAGCTCTAAATAGGAACTTGCTAGGAACGGGACTTTTTTTTCTATTCTCTTTCTTACTTTACTAAAAAAAAATCTTCTGTGAAGACAGCCCTGTATATTGCAATGAAAGTTAAAAGCATGTAGAAACAGCCAAACTAGAATTAAGGTTGCCCTGTATTCTTTATGGATTCTCTCCCTTTCTATTTCACCTCCTCCTTCTTCTAATCTAACTTTTCCATGCTGTTTCTTCCTACTTTCAATTCTTTCGTTTCAGCAGATTTCTTTATCACACTTTGTCTTATCATAGTCTAGTCCCTGTATATTCCTTATAGAGATGTGTGTATATGACTGAAACTCCCTCAGAACCTTGAAACATTTTCTTTATTTTAAAAGCGGCTTTATCTCAGTTTCATAAAGAAAAAGATCAACTTTAGCTCAAAGTTGCTCTCTGAGGAAAAGCCCCATTTCTAAATGCACAAACCAGAGAGAACACACCCAAACCTCAGCAGGTAGCCATTTTTTGCCAGCAATTTAAAAACAAAAGAAGCTATGAAATACAGACACAGAGGGGAAAGCTGAACAGTGAGTGTAGGAGAAATGTCATTTACTTCAATCTTCACAACTCCAAAGTCTGAAAAATCTGTGTGGACTGAGCCTGTCTCTTACACGTAATTACATGTAATCTGAAGAGCTGAAGTGGAGAGGATTAGTTTGCTGCTAGTTCCAGAGAATGCTCACAGCCTGATTGTATTTTCAGGGCACTGGTGGGCAGCAACAGATGGTGGTCATTTCCCTGGCAGGCCATAGTGGGGATAATTACCAGACACAGTTCCAAGGTTTATGATATTATAAACCTCTCTTTCATTTCTCATTCACTGCATGTGGAAAGTATGGCCTTTTAACTCCTTTGTTATTGATTTTATACTAGTGCAACACCTTTGCCTCCAGTGATTTTGAAATGATTCAGTGGTGAAGTAAAACAAGAAATAGACCTTTTAAGTCAATAAAAATAATAAAAAAAACCTCTGATCTTATTGCTGTTTTTTTTTTTTTGCATTTGAAGAACATCTTTGTGTTGATTAATGAAATAAAATGCAATAATTGCTAGCAGAATTTGCTGCTGTCCTTTAAAAATTGCAATTTCTTAAGATGATTCTGAAATAAATTAGTCAGTGAGTTAACTGTGCCTACAAAACTAGTAACACTTGGAATGTGCCAGACAGAATACAGAATGCCTGTTTGTAACTGGACTAGCTGAAACTTTTTTTGGATTAGTCTGTTCTGGATTGATTTCAGTACAGCAAATAAAGAAGATAAAACTCAGGCCTTTGGGAGTAAACAGAATAGAAGTTAAGGCAAGTTAGAACACATGGGTCAAGATCAGGAACAGATTTTAGCAGAATATTCTTCTACACAGTTTTTTGGAAAGGGGAAATAAATTAACTGCTCTTTGTATCTCTAAAACAATGAAGAGACTCACTCTTCTGATAAACTTAATTAAATGTGGTTAAATTGGCTAAGTCTGAAATTTAACCCATTTCAGAGGCTCAACATCTGAGCAGGGAGTTTTACCTAGTCAGTCCAGAAGGACATTGAAAAGCTTCAGGATCAGGCAAACTCAAGTTCAACCAACAAAAGCAAAAGGTTCTGCACCTAGGGCAGAATAACCTCGTGTGTCAGTGGAGGCTGGAAGCCAGCCTGCAGAGCAAGAGCTGCTCTGGAAACACTCCGGCAGTCACTGTGGATGCCTGGTTGGAAAAGAGCTACAAAGTGTTCTCTCCCAGCAGCAAGGAGAACTGACACACTTGTTGGGAGGAGAGCAGCCAGCAGGTCATTTATTATACCCTTTAACTCAGTGCGTGGTGAGGTTCACCTGGAACACTGCTTTTTGAACTCTCCAGCTTGAGAGGGATGCTGAGAAGTCTGAGAAAATCCAGAAGAAGGCTGGAAGGCAGTAACAGCCTCACAATACAGGACTTGCAAGGGGAGACAGGCGGCTGCTCTTGTTTGGCTCAGAGAATAGATGGCTGCAGAGTCTGCAGCTACACAGCTGCAAACATAGCACAGCCCAGCTCTTCTCAGGATGGATGGTGGAGGAAAGATATCATTGTTGTGATGGGAGAGCAGGGCTGGAAGGGGTTACCCTGACAGGCAGTTCAGACTCGTCCCTGGAAGTTCTCCAGACTGCAGCAAACGAGGCCCTGGCTGGCCTGACCCAGGGCTGGTGACAGCTGGGGTTTGAGAGGAATGCTCCTCAGGGTGACCTCCTTTTCAACCAGCATCTCTACCATTCTCTCACAAGTTTTCTTTCATTTTTTTGTGCAGTACTTTGATGATGAACCCATGCCTTCAGAAAGTGCTCTCCACCCTTTCCTTGAAGTGGAAATGTAATAGGTGACACATTTTGCTATGGATTTTTTGGGAAACCAATGCAGGCAACAGTGTTACAAAACAAAGAATATAAAAACCCCAGAACAACAGTATATTTTTATGCATCATTAGTTCATTTATTCTCTCAGTTTCTAACCATATATTAGCAGGCCAGGGACAACTAGAACAGCACAGGAGTCATTGAAAGACAGCCCAAGGGGAAACAGATGTACTGAGAACTCTCACCTTTTGCACCTCTAAGGTATTTGGTGTTTATCAGTAGAGTTGTCTCATATAGAAGCTGAGAACTACAATTTCACTTATATTTGGAAGCCAGAAAGTGATACAAGTTTGGACGAAAATTAATTATGAGAATTTAACAGAGTAGAAAAGCTATAGAGGGGGTAGAGATAAAACCACTTTATTTAAAAATAAAGAAGAAAACTAATAAAAAGAGTAACAGTACCAAATTAGATGATTAGAGAAATTCAGGAGTCTTTTTTGCATCTAGTTAGACAAATAACCAAAGGGTTAACGTATTTCTTTTAGACCGAGTAGTTTCCTAAGGTTATGATAGATTGCCATGGAGATAATCTATGCTGTATACCCATTACTGTTTTGTCTCTAATTTTGTTTCAGGTATGGAAAAAATTGTACCACCTTGCAAAATTATACCTTGTATGCAGCTTATTACTGGGAGTTGGTGAAGAAGAGTTTGTTGTTTTGTATAAGCTGTTAGAGAAAGTATAAGATGTCCCCCTATTTCTTATCAGAAGCCCTCTGACACCTTCTTAGGGAGTCCTGTCACAGTGACCTCTCATGACAATTCCCTTCAGATCTCACCAGAACTGATCCTTGGCAACCTCAAAAGCAAGGAGAAAATGAGAACTGACAGAAGATACTCTTCCTTGGAGTAAATATATTGCCTCACTGAAGCTCTTATCCTTTACTGTCCCTGAGTAATAAGTCCTGAAGCTGGCTTGTGAAGTGCTGTAAGAAAATGAAACTGTGGTGTGTGAGATACTAATATTTCTTGAAAGAAGGAGGGGGATCATTCCTGTCCTCTGATTAATGCCTCATGCACTGCTCTAGTCCATTAGAGACATAAAGGTGCCTTTAACAGGCTCCTGAGCAAAGTGCTTTATGCAGCTCCCTGTCCTTGACACAGAGACAGAGAGTATCTTAAGCAGCCTCTCCGACTAACACGAAGTATTCAGAAACAGAGGAATGCCTCCAGGGAGCTCTTTCTGCCAAGAGAAATTAGAGCAGCTGGTGGTTATTCCAACTGAAAGGAGAAGCCAAGTCGTGCTCTGGGCTGTGGGGTGGTGAAGCTGCTGACCATGCCTGGCACTCGCCTGCTGCTCGGTGGCTGAGCAGAGAGGCCCTGGCAGAGCTTCCCTGGCCTGTCCTCCTGGGACTGTGGGGGCATCCTGCATCCTGATCCCAGCCATCACCAACACAACAAGGGGCAGATTTAGCCCCTACCAAAATCATGAAGGTGGCAAAACTTCAGAAAATTGTTGTCTTTTATTTGTTTAGCGCAACTTGAACGGTACTAAACCATTTAAACGAGGAGGATGGAGGTTTCAAATATATTTTCATTTCTAAGTGAGACTGAGTAGTGGCAGTGCTAGACTACTGTTCAATAATAGAGCTGCAATGTGTTTGCATTTCAAACTCAGGTGGTACAAACACCTTTGTGGGCCCTGCCTGGTGACATTTTAAGTTCATGTCTGTGTGCACCATACGGCCTGATGGCTGTATGATCTTCTTTGTCATTTTATTATGGTTGTCTTATAAGTGTTGGAAATTACTTTTATTGTGAAAGATCAGCCCATCCACTCAAATAAAACAAAAACTGCACAAAGAAACTGCAGCGGTTTGGCTACAGAAAGCAGTAGTAAGATCTAAAATAGGATGACTAGTCATGAAAGAAACACTTTGAGAATTTTAACAGACAAAAATAAACTTTGGGAAAAGGGAAGTAATAAAGGAAGAAGGAAAAGATTATTTCTATGTGTACTTTTACCAGATTACTATCAAAGATTACCTTGATAAAGGCATCAGTTCCTCAGGATCACCAACACAAAAACTAATATAAACTCACCGTAAGAGTTGCAGAGATGACAGGAGTAGCCAATCTTTTGACAGTCTTCTGATCTGTCACTTAACATCTTTATGATAAGCATCATGTTAAACCTGAGTATTTGAGCAAAAAGATTATTTCCCACCAATAGCCCATCAAATATTCCACCAATATCACATTTCCCACAAGGACATTTTCCTTCAAAGAAGTATTTTGCACCAAAGCACTCAAAAGATAACTATGAACAGCAAAATTTTTAACGAGTAGGAATCTACTCATCTTCGTCCTCCACAATTTCCTTGAATTTAGGATCTCTGTCATATTCAGTGGGTCCACAGAAGCTCTTTCAGAAACAATTTTACTACTGAAGGTGGAAGCCAATGTCAGGAGCTTCGTGTTGCTGTTTATGCAACTGAAATTCCTGCTGAACAACTTGTCCTCTGCTGTGCTGTTGTGCTTGTCTGTTTCTATATGCCAACTGTGGTATTTTCTGAAGTATATACCCTCATGGTATCTAATCACTGACAGTCAAACACTCCACTTAGGTATGGCTCCAGCAGTGCATAGGAGCCATAAAGAAAACTTAATGAGCTTCCTGGGGTTTGCCTGTAATAGAGAAATGTGCATGTGGCATAGAGCTGCTTGGTACTAATCCTGAAAGGGATAAAAATAAAGGTGTCAAATCTAATACAGGGAAACCTTGCTCCAATGGGAGAAAACTATCAAGTACTGAATTTATAGAAAACCCTTCTAAAGCGCTAACCTAGAGATTAATGAAAAGATCTGAAACTCCAGAAAATTTCTGCATTTAAATTGCTTCTTTCACAAGTGGTATGGCTACAAACTTCTTCCTATAGATTTATGATTTACACCCTTCTATCCCATGTCCCTCTCTACAGTAACTCTACTTCTCTCCTGTGCATTTCAGTATCTTTCTTTCTCACTTTTGCAATGTTAAGACCTTCCTCCAGATCCTTGAAAGTCTTCATACTGTCCTCCCATCCCCATCCCACCTCCCCCCAAAACCTATTAAGAAAGAAGAAATAGCCATGACTCTCAGACACAAATTTTTTTAATAATTCATCTAGCACAACCAAACAGATCAATTCAAACTCCCCTTATGTTTTCCCCGAATTCTCATTATTGACAAAATATCTTCCCTCAGGACAACTATTGAAAATTGAAAGCAATTCAAGCCTCTGTGAGGTTTGAAAAACCCTTTTTCTCTCAAAATTAAACTGCTTAATAGGTTGAAAAATTACTTGGGAGAATAATAAATGTTTGCAGAACAAATAAAACCAGATGACCAGAGTAAATAACTATAAATAAAAGTAGGAACCCAAGAAATCTGATTTTTTACCATAACATTGAAGCACAGATGGAGGCCCTTCCTAAACAAATACTGTACTGTATTCCCATAATTCCTGAATTTATATCTTAGTTTCATTCCATTGCTGTTTTTCGGTCATCTTCCAGAACACCCCAGGATTTTCAGAGGGAGCTCTATGTTACATCTCAGCCCCACAGCAGCTGCAGTGTGGTGGTGTAGAGCTGGGGCACCAAGGGAGGGTCCCTGCTGAGGCTGTGGGCTCGGTTGAAGTGGGACTTGATTCCATAACCAGAGCTCCAAGGGGATATCCCAGCACCCCACAACTACTGGTAGAGAGCTACAGCATCCTGTCTATGCACCATCTTCCCACTCCTCGATTTCCATGGGAAGAAAACCCAGGTATGTGGACAAGGAAACTGCAATCTGCTCAATACTTTCTGAATCAGATTCCTATTCACAAATAGCTTTAAAATATCTAGTTTGAGGTGTGCTGTAGATAGAAACATTCCTACAGAAACATTTAAGGGCCCTCTATATTTTTTTTATTGCTCATTTTCATTTTACAAACAAGAATTTCCTTTCTCTCTTTACAAGTTCCTCTTATTGCCTTTCCTCTCTGCCTAAAAATGCAATAAAAAGAGCAAAACCACATAAACATGAGATACATCGTAATAATTTCTTTAAAACCAAAATGTTTTAAGATCAGAGAAGTATATGTATATTTTATGAAGTTTACAAGTATTAGATGCTCTCTGATCAAAATATGTTGAGCTTTATGCTGAGGAATAGCTGGGGTAGAACATCCTCTATTATTTCAGATGTGCACTTGAACTTTCTACTTAAACTCAAAATTAAGTCAGCCAATTCTCCAGTCCCACAGGTTTCCTTGTTGCAGTGATGAGCAGCATTAACTACCTTAAATCAGCTTCTCAACTACACAAGAATAATTACCTCAAATAGTTCTCCACCTAAGACCTATTCCTATCAATTGTTGGGAAAAGCTTTGAGATTTGAGGCCGCTTGGTCACTGTGCAACATTTTGCTATGAACTAAAGCAAGGGGAAAATATAAATAATCATTAAATAGTAACTTTAAATGAGGCAATAACTTGAAGAAAAACAAGTGCAATCTATATTGCAAATTCAAAGTGATGCAAATAGAAACTTCTTCTTTTTACAAGCTCAGAAAAAGTGAAAATGCTGTAGGTTGGAGTAGTTGGTAACAATTAGGATGAATTTTTGCTGTTCCAGTTAATTACAAGCTCATCTCCATACCAGTGTATAATTGCTACTGACACCACCAAGAATATCAAGTTTATAAATTTTTTAAATTTTGAAAATATTTATTTTCATTTTCTTTCCCACCACAATTAAGTAGCTATAAATTAAGAAATTTGTAGTTACTCCACAAAGTGATAGTAAGATTTATTTATCATGGCTCACTTATTATCTGCAGTTGCTTTTTAGAAGTCTTGTTTAGAAAGCTGCTTTTAAGGTTGTGTGTAAGGAAGTGGCAAATCATCATATGAGGCTGTTAAGGTACAACTTGGAGGAGTTGCTCCTTATTTCCCTAATTCCCCTACAGAAAATTTATTTGACATTCTTGGTGCGTATTTCACCATCAAAGTTAATTGCTGATAAAAGGATATTTATCCAAAGACCGTTACTTTTCAAAGCCATCTCTTTCTTCTCATAAAAAAAGTTGTCATTTTTTACTTTTCCTACCCGTGTAAGAAAAAGAAAACAGGGAAGAGCAGGACTGCATATGGTGTTTTCCAAATTTGAGTCTAAAAATTGCCAGCAGAAATAAAGAACAAACTGGCAAGACTACAGAAACAGTGATTCTTAAAAACAGATGATATTAGAATTGAGCAGACACACTGAGCAAGAATTCAAGGATAACCAAATAATTTCACTCACGTTTTCACATGAGCAGTCCTGCCACAGACAATGGGAAAAGTCATAGCAGAACACTTATGTAACATTTTAAGAAGTTGCAGTCTTCTTAAAATTATGAGAAATGTTACCATTTGTGATATTTACAGACACATTTGTGAAGAATGTTATGTGAAATCTGAACCTAATTGTTCTTAATAAAGACTGTGGAGATGCATCATTCCCTCACTTGCCTCATCTGTTTCTTGACCTTCTTTTGCCCTGAAAAACATTCCAGGTATGAATAATAATTCATCTGGTTATGCTAGTCTTTAGTGATACACTTAATTCCTCTCACTGCCAAATGTTGCAGATTTACAGTACACTGTAAAGACTAAAGTACAGGCATAATTACCTCATTTCTTCCTTATGCAGATGATTTCTGAATTCTTACCACCTCCACACTTATGAGTCATTCCTCAAGTCAGTCTCCTGAAGGAACAACCCAAGACACGTCGAGCAGAAAGTGTGCTCAGCCAAAAGAGCAGGCATGTTGCTTCTGGTTCCCCTCCAGGTACTGAGCCTCAGAAGAGGAGAGAACTGCATGATGTTTCTTTTCTGAAATGAAAAAGATCCATGCCACCGGCTCGGCCAAAAGCAAATCTTCCCACTGTCTCTACTAGGACTGTGTTCCCTGTGGATCACACAGCCTTCCCATGCCATACCTTAAGGATTCTGTTTTGAGCACTGGCTTAGGATCATATGATAATCTGATATATTTGCAGTGGGAATTACATTTTTGACAAGTGAATTGT
Organism: Drymodes brunneopygia; assembly: GCA_013400955.1. Classification (NCBI taxonomy): domain Eukaryota; kingdom Metazoa; phylum Chordata; class Aves; order Passeriformes; family Petroicidae; genus Drymodes; species Drymodes brunneopygia. The sequence continues at coordinate 1,747,371 of VZTZ01020280.1, read as the reverse complement.
TCAACTGATGTCAAATATGTGTGAGATTATCTAATCCGATATACCTTTGGAAGATGCTGTGGTCTAATTCCTTCATTTTAACATAATAGGCTGCTTAGGAAGAAATTTTCAAAGCTGTGCTTGTACATCAATAACTACAATTTTACTTGGTCAGCCGTAATCTGAACTGCCTTCAGCTTTCAGAATAGAGTTCTTTCAAAATGCTAACGAGATACACAGTTCATGGGGAGTGTCCTCTCTTTGTACACACTGGAAGTGGTAAGGTCAGAGTCACCAGCTGGACTTTGCATTCTTGTGACAGAGGCAGACTGTCCTCTCTGACTCATCCCCACACCGTGGCAAGGGGGCTGACAAGGAGGTTCTTTTCCCTGTCTCTTTTTTTTTATTACATTCTCTCACTGCTCTTGCATTAATGGCCTTGTTCAGTACAACAAGATTTTTATGCATGTGTTTCGTTGTTGTAAGTATTACACCATGATGGGGAAGCAAATCCTTTTTTTCAGGGGATGTGTTGAACAAATATCCTTCAGGGGATAAAAGCAGGTCAGCTATTTCAGTAGGCAGCATCTCCAGATATAATTCCTCTATGAATTATATACACAGATATAAACTCACAGACACTTCTTAACTGAACTGGCATTTGTAAAGGAAGAGGCAGCAAACTGAAGAAGCTAATTTTCTATGGCAATGATCCTACAACGTGAGTTGTAGCTGTCTTGTACAGACCGACTTCATTTAACTCTTGAAAATAAGTCGTAACACTGACCTCATTTAACTCCTGAAGAAAGGCTTACTTTGATTTCAGTTCATGTGGTTACTTTGGTTTCTAAATCATGTCATATATACTGTATTTAAAGAATTCTTCTCAGAGACTGGCAGAAAGAAAAATTGGCAGGAAGGCATAATTATGAACGGAGAAATTGTTCTTTATGATGTGAGCTACAAAAAGTGTCACAATGCTCTGAATTAATGAAAGTCTCCTGTAATACAGGAAACAGAAAAAATAGAATCTCAAATACATTAAACATATCCCTTAGGAATCCTTTTAACAGATAAAATTAGTTTATTTCAGTGGCCAGAGAGATAAATATAGTTCAGAGTATCTATATAAACAGAAACATAATCTAAAAAAATTACTAATAGTTTAAGTAGTCATCTTCAAACAAGTATAGAGATGGGAACCATAATTGTGTCATGTGCATATCTTTTTCAGTGCCAGATTGCAGTGCCCACTGATGACAATCAGTATTTTGTGTACTTAGCTGTTTATCTTGACTGAAGAGATAACCATCTCTTCCTCTGAAAGCAATCAGAAAGTTTTCATCAGACTTGAACAGTGATGTATAAGGAGTAATTCTGGAGGATATTATGTCCTGTGGGCACACTTTTCCCTTACAGTCTCCTAAGCAGTTTATTTTCAGTCTAAGATTATTTGCTCCTACTTTATACCGGCAATATTGTATTTTCTAGTCAATGTGTCTAAGAAAGCAACAGAAGGGAAGAATTGCAGACTTCTATTGCTCCAGCTATCTCCCACCCATATATTCAGGTATCAAGAGCAATGGAAAAGCATTAACACAATTTAGAATTTTAGACTTTTAAAGCTAGCAGCTCTTTGGCCTATGTGCAGATAGTTCTGCCACAAAATTAAGACCATGTTTGGAGAGGAGACACTGGAATTCAAAGCAGATACAAACCCTCAGCCTACTATTATCCACAGTCAGTGTGAGTGGTGAACAGAAGTTTATTCAACTGTGTCCTTCTTGATATAAGGTAATATGTTTAAACATAAATGTTTTTTTGTTATCTGTGGATGCTATCCCTAATTTCAAGGGATTGGGATGAGACTGCAGTGGGAGAAAGATTAGAAAAGAGTTGAAGCGGGGAAGTGGAGGAGGAAGGGAATTGAGCAACCAAAGGTTGTACATATTATTTACTGGGAAAGTAAACATGTTTTGTGAAGAGTATCACTATGAATATTAACTAGAGGTCAGACAGACAGATTTAGGAATGTATTTGTGAGGTGGTAACTAGAACATCCTCACGACATTCTTGTTTTACTTTGACTGTGATCAGTAAAGCTCCTTTTATTTGTTTCTGTCAGTTTATGTTAAATCATCGCTGAAGAAAAAGAAAACAATCTGCTTTATTTGCTTCATAAATATAATTATAAACTTGCCAGAACCAGGTTAGCCACAAATTAACATGACAGCTACATTCACTTTCACATGGATTATTTATGAAGAAACTTTGATGGGCTAAAGCTACTGATAGGACCAGGTGGTGCTGTAGAAGCCAATAGAGTTCCTATAGTAACAGGCCACAAGAATGGTCTAAAAGGTATGATAAATGACAAACATCTTGCAATTTGCAAGCCAGAAAAGCTTGGCATTTAGGAAATACTTGCCACAACTTCAAATAAATCTTCTCATATGGGAAAAGGCAGGTATATTGTATCAGGCTCCCCATTAAGCTGATATACTCCCTCGGCTGTTTTGTGCCTACAAACACTGTGCTGATCCCAAAGTCTGAGGAGGAGCTGAATTACTCCCTTCTTCTGTGCAGATAGAGATGGTGTCTCTTGCTTTCCTCTAAGCATTAGACTTAACAAATTTTCACAAGATGATTCTCCTCAGGACCTTTGGAATTACCAGTGTGTGCTATCTGTGGTAGCACTGGATTTTAAATATTTAAAGTTCATTCACCTTTTTAGATCTCTGTCGTGGAAACTAGTAGCAGATTTTCCAAATAAATAATACAGCATAAACCTATTTTATACATCAGTTAACACTTCCAGGCTAAACAAAACAAAACAGGAAAAAAACCCAAACAAACAAACAAAAAAACAACAACCAAAAAAAATTCAGGACCTCCATAACCATAGTGAAGAAAGCCTAGAAATTTTAGTAAAGCTGTTAGCAAAATCTCAGAGCTGTCTTTACAATATAAAAACATTCTGTGTGATAAATGTTATATTTATTGATATTTACACGTTATAAGGTTCTTTTTTTTTAATCTTTCACCTACTGAATTGCAGGAGGTCAGAGACAGTTTATGAATATAATGACAAGGCTAAAGACAAGAAGTGGAAATCATAAAGCTAAGAAATGGCACTTTTGGAATAGCATAATTTTGAGTATTGGTGGCAAATTAGTATTAACCTTTGAAGCAGCACCTGCAGTACTGCATTCCCATGCAGAAAGTTTGAAGTCATGGCAAACTAGTCAAGCAATATGCTAGGAAATGTCACATTTCAGAATACTATTGGCTGCAATGGACACTTGTAGAGTCAATTGCAGTTCTGAGATGTATATTTAAGGTTAAAATTAATCTTTTAAATTGCCTTCTGCATTTTTGGTCTAAGTCACTTGTGTTACTTCCCCACTTGCTTTTTCTCCTTTTCACATCTTGTGGTACAGACACTAAACTTAAGTAGAAATGACCATGATTTCCTTCTTTCTCCAAGGCTGGAAACTTCTGAACTTTTGAACTTGTAAAACACCAACATAAGCAAAACAAACAAAGCACCAAACAAGCACCAAAACCTGTAAAATTCAGAAATCATTGTTTATGAAAATAAACAATAGTTTATTACTTCAGACATATGATATGTCCTGGCTATGTGAAAGAAAGTCATCACCAAAATGACTGTATTTTAAGCAGCACACATGACTTTGCTGCAAGCTGCTAGAAATAAACCTTACGGAATGGTGAGTTGCATCTTCTGTAGCACACATGGTTATGCAGCAAGCATCAAAAGCAGGTCCTAACTCATTGTGCATGTTGTGTGACCCCCTGACAAGGCAAGAAAAGTGTGGAACTGTGCTGAACCTCTACTCCAACACAAAGGACTGTTTCATTCTACCAAAGTCAACTTCGCATCATTGAAAGTCACCATAACTTCATCCCAAGCACAGGGAGGAGGCAAAACTCCCACTGATTGAACTGTGAGCAAGAAAAAGATTGGGGTTGTGACCCCCATGATGCTGCATGTTGCACAATTAGCCTTTCAATGCTTGCTGCAGTGCAGCCTCATTGCACACCATGGAAGGGGTGATGCATGCAGCTCCTCCTTAGGGGCTGTGTTTGCTGGGTGGCTTCTCCTACCTTCACCTCCATCACAAGCCATTCCCAAACAGCTTCCCCTCCATTGCCACCTCCTGCTTGTTCCCCATCTCCTCAGGGCTCAGGCATGCCTCTTCACTTTCCTCAGCCTCTGATGATGCTCTCTTCCACCACACGTCCTCACAAAACCCCACAGCCCTGAACAGGGCATGATAATGCGTATCCCTCAACAGGGGGGATCCTCAGCACCTGCTCCTCCCTCTGTGGCCCAGGTTCCTTGTCTGCCTTTTACTTGCCTGTTGGCTTGTCCCCCACGTGGTGGCATCCATCACCTTGCTGCACAATTCACTGTCATCCATGGCAAGCTGCTTTTCCTCGGAGAGAGGGTGGAATTGCACTGATAGATAAATAGACAGAAAAAGATAAATCGACAGAAATCTCAAGCTTGGGCTGGCACATCACTTGTAAAAGGGAACTTTGTTTACTCATGAGGGCTGCTGGCTGACCTGGCAGTACCTGCCAGTCTGGTCCAGGCCTGGATTTTTACTTATAAATTGACTCAAAAGGACTCAAAAGAAAATAAATGCAGGGATATCCCCGCCCTAGCCATTGGTCATACAATGGGGGATGTAGTAGGATGCATAATACTGTATTACACAGTGCAAGACTCAGAATATTTTAAAGGCTTATGAAAAAAATTAAAAATTAACAGCTTTCTATCTCAGTATCTCTCTTCCAAACACTGGAATATTCATGTTCTCTACTTTCCTCTCTAAATTCTGTTAATTTTATATGAGACACCACATAAAGCACTCAACGATCACATGGACAGAGAGCTGCAAATTCTCTGTTTTTCGTTTCTTTATAGCAATAGCAAAAAAAAAAAAAAAGAGGCTTAGCTGAAACAACAGAAAATGCTGCAATTTAAGAAGGCTGGAACAGTCCTACAACCCCAGAAACTTGTGGCCTTGTAGTGCACTTTGCAAAGACAAAGCACATCAGCGGTCTGAATTCAAATGAGCCAACCAAAAATCTATTAAGACCTAAGAAATTTTCTAGACTTCAGTGAAATCTGTCTTCAAAGACCCAACATGTACAAGTTTTATATGCCTACAGTACTTCAGGTTTTTTTGTTTGTTTTTTTAAAGACCAAATGCAGACATGAAAAATATTTATCATCATAGAGGAAAGGAAATGGATTGTTAGTGCTATATGAAAATGTTATTTACAGAGGAAAAACAAAGTGCATTATGGGCAGAAAGCCAATGTGTTTTGAATTGCTTTGCAAAAGTGAATATTCTCCAATCAAATGTATTTTAAGTAGGCTTACTTTGATTTTCTTTTCGTTTAAAAAAGCCCTTTTTCAATACAAACACTATATTTTTAGTTCCTCATAAGATCTTGTGGTTCAGAGGAAGCTGAGACTGGATAATAGCAAAATATTAACTAGCAACAAACATCTTTCTTGTTTATTACATGGAAGTTTAGCACAGGACACACTTTAGTCTTAAATTCTCTACAATTTGAAGAGAGGACAGCATTTTAAGAAAACCAAGACAACCATCATTCACCTCTAGGTAGATTTAGAATCAGCTTTATTTTATGAAGATGCTAAAACATTCCTCTACTTAAGAAATACTCAGAGGCTTTATTTCAATATTTAATAACAAGAGAGGTGGAACAAAACATTTTGTTCTGCCTGGTACTGAATAATTTAGCTTTTTATTGATCTTCACAGACTTCTTTTCAATATTTGGTTTTAAAATACAACTACTGAAATCCCTTCTGGAGCTGCAAAAGACAAAAAGGAAATATGCACAGACAAGTCTTTAAGGAATACAAACATAAAATACGGTTTTGGATAAACTTTTGGTAAATGTTCTTTGCCAGACTCCTCCAAGTATTCTTACTATTTTCTTCTATCATGCAATAAAATTTTAATGTGATGGTTTGCAAAAAATCCCAAACAGGCCACATATAATTTCTTTTCTCTTCAGATAAAAAAAAATAATTCCACTATTAAATTGTAGTCCATTAGCAATCTCTCCCTATCATAATTCAGCTTTTATTTTTATCATTTCCTTTTGTGCCCTGTGTGGCAGAATTATAACACTGTATACTGAATAGAACAGCTTGAAGACTTGCAAAGGTATTTCTTATTATGTCAAATTACTTTTCTCCCACTCAGAACCATCCTAAAACCAACTTATTTTACAGTGCCCATGCAAAGCACATATATTAGAATTTTAAAAGGAAGGCAGAAAAAAAGCCCACAAAAAAATCCTTATTTCTAGACTTCCTTGTGTGTCTTACTTAGAGTAATTCTATCATTTAGTCTTTCCATTCTAAAGGCTGTGTTTTAGTATACAATGTAAGGTAATGACAATTTATTTTTGTTCTGCTTGCAGAACAAGAAAGTAGATATAGTAGATAAATTAATCACTGTAAAACATTCACTGAATTCTGCAATTAGAGCTATCTTATTGAACGACTGCATTCCTACAAGTGCTTTTATAAATCTTTATTTTTAGATGGAACAGCATTACCCACCTTGCATAATGCATTCTTTATGCACTGGGAGCAAAAGAGTAGCAAAATTAAGCACACAGTCCACAAAGTAATAATTTTGGATTATTACAGGTGATCATTCACAGGGATGGAGTCTAAATGGGTACAATAAATGTATGTACATGGCCTCTGTATGCCAGGCTTTCTCCTCTGTGTGAGATGCTTGCAAAAAGACCTTTCTCTGAATATGCTAAAACCTGACAAATTCTTAATGAGAATTGTACTGTTTTTGTGAAAATATATCACTGTAGCAATAAAGAAACTGGTTGCAAACTCCTTTATGGCTATCCCTTCTAAACATGTACAGTTTTAAGAAAGGGGAAAGCTTACAGACACAGGCTGAATTCAAAGGAGCATTTGCTTTGGGTTCATATGAACTTTGGACTGATTCCTTGAAGGGATTTCTTTCAAGTGCTTTTGTCCTTAGATCTTGGATAAAGTTTAGAAGCGTATAGTGTCTTAATTCCAAGACATCCAAGCCTTGAGAAATCCAGTAACTGAGTCATGATCATCTTTCTTCAGAAAAAAAAAAAAGCCAAAACAAAACAAACAAACAAAAAAAAAACCCAAGCCAAAACAAAAAAGGAAATAATTCACCACAGATATACTTTGCATAAGCATTTTTTAAAGTGCAACAATATTTCAATGAAGAAATGTGATAATTATTCAAATTATCTTTTTTCAATGAGGAAAAAAAAAAGATATTCTAAAAAAATGTTGCCAATCTGAATATGAAGATCAAGGAGAAAACACCCCTTTAAAAGCAAAAATATTTTGACAAACAGCAGGAGAATTCAGAGCATTTCCATATATATTTGAAATACTTTTTGTATTGTCAAGAATCAGCTTACACCAAAGAGGTTCAAAAGTGAATCATACGGAATATCTGACTGGAAAATACTGAAGTAAGGTTGGGCTATTCATAGGAAATTCTGAAATTAAAAAAAATCCAAATAAGAGGCTAAAAAGTGAACAAAAGCCTGAAGAAAAATGCAATTAAAATCTCGTAAAATTAGAGCCTCACTTTAATGATAAAATATCATTCAATCAAGCAATTTCAAATGGTTCCTCACATAGTTGCTTTCAGAATGCCAGATCATGATTCAAAATCAAATGATTAGAATATACTTTTTCAGATTGCTCTTATTCATCACTATTTGATCTCACTCCAGATCTGCCAGTTTGTCTTGACATATTAGGTCAATTTACTAATTAATTTTCAAAGATAAAAACTTAAGATGCACTGCATAAGAATGCATTTGTTCTACTAAAATAAAATGACATGGCACTATTGATAGTTTTAGTTCATATTTCTGCTAACCTGGCTAGGAAGTTACGTCAATTTGACAAACTTTTTGGATGCAGAAGAATCACAAGTCTTTGATCCTCGAGCATGAAGAGGAAAATTCATTCCTTGATGGCTTCACTTACAGAAATCATAAAATTGCTTCTATGTTGTTCCATGTACAGCATGTGTTAAATTATGGGGAGTTTGTTGATGCCAAATTATAATGAATGAGAACTGTAGTGGTGCATAGAAATTACACAGAAGGAGTCAGAATAAATCTCCAGACAGCTTTATGATCAGAATTTAGGGATTCTAGACGTGAAGGACTTCAGTCTCTATGCAAGCAGTCATTGTTTCACGAATGGAAGCTTGAGGGCAGAAGGAGCCCAAGCAGGACTCACTGCTCCTGACAGCAGTCGGACTTTAGCAGTGTCTGTGGACAAATGGGCAAATAATATAGTGAGTCATTACCAAATGCAGCCCTGAGTCACTAGGAGGCACCCAGAAACACAGCTGGATCAGGAGATTGGAATGTTGTCAACTCTGAGGTGTCTGTGCTTAAGTGCTTTTAGCAATAAGTTTATGGAAAGGTAAAAAGAGTCTGAAAAGAGACAAAGTTGTTTTATAATTGTTAAAGGTAACTTCACAACCATGACTGCACAAGTTTATAATTTAGTTCCACTGTATTCTCTGTCCTGACTTAATAAATAAAACACACATGTGCACAATTTCAGACTGCAATCAAGCACAAAGAAAGACCTGACTTTGAAAGACTGCACAATTAGACTCTGTCCAAAGTCACATGGATAGTTTTGAGCCCTTATTATACCACTGTAGACACAACATGCTAATCTAGTTTATGGTGAACACAGCACATTTCAGGATCTATGAGATTTGTGCCTATGCTTATTTATTCATTCCACAACACAGAATTTTGTTGCATTAGGTATAAATTGGCCTCTGTTTCCTGACTTTTATGATACCTGGCCAATAGTTATCAACCACAAACCATGAACTTCAATTAAAACTTGCAGAATTCTCATGGCTAAACAAAGAGTCCTTGAGACTGAGGGTTTTTTCTTTCCTCTAAGACCAGGACAGTGCTTTCAAAAGTAGTGGATCAAGCTACACAACTCCATTTATTATATTTTTAGCTGATGACCTTTGTGTCATTTTATGACTTCAGAATTTTCATGATCAACTATTGACAAAGCTATGCTTAGAGAATCAAGTTCCTAAAATGCAGCAAAAAAGGGATAATCATTAACTGCAGATCTCAGGCTATCTCGAGACATTAATTAATCAGCTGGTTACCTAAGATGTTAAAAAAACCCTGCCTGAGTAATTATGCATAGCATAGCCATAAATGTAATCATATTCTATAGAATACCATAATGTGATTTATGTGTAGAACCTTCCTGGGCACTATCTATAGCATATGCTTTGGGAAATACAAACTCAGAAATTCATCTGAAGCCTGACAAGCTGGTGCTGTATTTTAATTTATGGGAATGATGGTTAAAGGTGATCTGAACAAACAATTGAGAATTGAAGCAGTAATTAGTAGAACCAAGGAAGTGTGGAATGATTATGGATAAATAAAATAAAGTCATTTTCTAGTGGAGGTTGTCAGAAAGGTTCTTAGGGAGAACTTTAAATGATTTGAAATTGTTTTATGAAAATTCAGTATTATTATATGGATTAATGATCCATTAATGTCTATCATTTATAATCATAATAAAGTTTACTACTCGAAGCTAGGTAAAATAATGGTGTATTTGATATATCACCATGAAGGTGGAGCACCAAACTATTGCAGTTAACTGCTTATATATGCTGGGCAATAGGCTTCTTCATTACATTGTAAAGTAACAGTCTTCAAGACTCACAGTTCTGCCTCTTCAGTTCCCTCATGTTCTATATAATACCTGAGTTATGCACTCTGTCCTTAGGACTTAAACCTCTTCTTATGCTTTCTTCATTTTGAAAACAGTATCAGAGTCTGTGTGAAACTGAACTGTCATTTGGGTGGATCATTCAGATATGAGGACCCACATTCACTGCGTTTGCTAAGTGACAAGATTACAGTGCCAGAAAAGACATTTAAAAATATAAAAATGTCCCTTTCTTTCATGAAGGGACTGCTAAAATGTTGGTAAGAAAAATAAATACCGGTGCCACAGTGCAAATGAACCATCTATGTTCTCCAACAACCATTGCCAAAGCTTTATGCAGCCTTGGCTACAGCTGGGGAAGCAGTGCATGGATCTTAAAGCCCAGCCCTAAATGATCCTGAATTTTTCTGGTTCAGCCAGATGTGCTAGACTAAGGTTACAGATATATTGAAATAGTAGCTCAGCTTGTTCAGTGTAGAAGAAAACTGAGGTATCCAGTGATGCACAGTGATTTTCATTTGGGTGCTTCTCTCAAAAGGGAAGAAATCCTATCATTTTCAGTCTTGTTGAGGTGAAGTTGACTCCAGCTGTAACCTTCAGAACAAAACAGGTATTCCCATCCAACAAGGAATGCAGCAGCAACACATTAGGGACAAATGAAAGATTTTGTAGCATAACTGTTGCCAGATTTCACTCTTTTTTTTCATATAGAAGTTAAGCAATAGTCTTTACCCCTCCAAAAAAGAACATGGGATTTCAGAATATATTATGAGAAGTATAATTTTCTATGGGACAAGTGGCAACCTCATGTCAGACACAGCTGTGGCCCCCTTGAGTGGGGGAGGTCATGTTTCCATTGTGCATGGTAATATAGTCTGCACTGTGTTCAGGTGTATATTTTACAGCAGTAATTAATACTGTGGTTATTTTATATGAATGCTTCCTGTGGTCTCCAAAGAAACTGAAGCCAATGAAATGGTTTAATTCAGTGAACTGAATTTAACCTGATCCTATCATAGTGACATTGATTGCGGATGTGTTGTAACTATTCTGGGGTAAATTAGACCTGATTTGCATATGAAAAGAAAATCTGAGATCCTTCCAAAGTTCAGAAATTAAATTTGATTCATAGAGTTTTTGAAGCAAGAAAAGACTATCTAATCTGACCTCTTGTGTAACAGGACAAGGCATGATATGCATGCAGATCCTTGTTCTGGTTCAGCCAGTTTATGTGCAGACATGCCTTCAGAAATGTAAACGGTAACTATTTTGAATTACTAAGTCTGAAAAATGTGCCTAAATTTTTCAAAGTGAATATTATTTCTAGGAAATGCTGGTATTAATATTTCTCATCTTGGATAGAAATCCTGCAAGATCAACTTCTGGTAATTTTGTCTTCTTTTCTGTCACCTGCTGAAAGTATATCTATTGGGTAGACAAAAAAAAAAAAAAAGACTGCAAATTCTTTCATATTTCTTTCATACAGCATCTGACAGGGAACTAAAATGAAACTCTACTACTTGTTACCAGAATAATTTAGTTCATAATGTAGCTACAGATCTCATTCAGGCCCTCAGTCTGACAGTGCCACATCTTGGTGTCCAAGTCCAATGTTAAAAAATAATAGCTCTGCATTATTTAGCTCTCTACCACTTCACAATACATCCATTGGCAAACTGCTTCCTTGAACAAATGGGCTCTTTTAAATTTGCTGTTGTTTCTCTGTCATCATAGTTTAGACATTGGCCTCATGCATTCTTCAGGAATGGGAAGTCTAACCACCACAAAAAGAAGATACAGGTCAAGATACAGGACAGAAGTTTGTTTCTTTTGTTTTTTTGCAGCTGCATCTGGTTTTTTTCTTGATATTACCACAACTTTCACAGCATTTCTCATAACACTTGTACCTTTTTTCTTTTCTTTTCTTTTGCTAAACTGGCAGCTTCTCCTTGCTAGTGCATGATTTTGTTTCCCTCAGGAGAACAGCAACAAATAGGCAAAACCAAAGGGCTGTAAAATATCCTTGCTCTTGCTTCTGCTAAATAAGCTCCAGCCCACCTGGTTACAAGGCAGCAGGTATCTCTTCTAACATCTCATCTTTCACATGTTTTTAAAGGAATGTATTTCAGACCTTAGAAACTTTCTGGACACAACTGGTAGCACTACTGTGTCATAATCCACTAAATATCAGAGCTACAGCACCATTTTATCTGCTTTGAAGCCAATGAATGGATAAGCCCAATAGCACATGATTCCTAGGGACAGGATTGTCACTAATGAGCAGGAGTATTGGTATGGTGCCATGTCCCTTATTCTAGGCTCCACTGCAAAGAAGATAATCAGGAAAAAAGAACAGATCTGTGATGTCCCTAAGTTCCAGAAGCTCCTATTTGCCAGTCAGCACCACCAGGGCAAAAGGCTTTAATTTTCTCTAATTTATGAAGCAAATCAGCCTGGCCAATGGCCAGTTTTAAAGCAGTAGCTCAAAGCTAGCTGACTCCATCACAGTACATTGCACTATGCTAAACCTGCGCTGTGCTAAATCAGACGACTTTCTCTGAAATTATGAATGTGAGTTCTCTAAAAGTTTCCTACTAAGAAATAGTAAATAGGAAAAAAGAATTCAACATATAAACAAAACAGAAATCCCCCTAGGTATAAGCCTGAATGCAACTGATAGATTTTAATAGTTATAAATTATATGTACAGTGCTGACTCTTAGGCAATATTTGTCTATGGTTTTAAAAGGTTAAGCATTAAAAGATGTTGAACTAAATTCTAATTAACTTTGGGAAGTCTTGCTGCAAGATGAGTGGGGTGAGAAACAATTGACTTATTACAGAGCTTGAAAGAGAGCAATGAAGAGGGAATGAAAGCTCTTGAAGCTATTATTAGGTTGCAAAATCTGTGAACTCAACAGTATCTATGGGCAATCCAATTTAAACCCAATTCATATCAATTTTTAGTGATTTCTTTCTCATATAAAACTGAATCAATGAAATATTGAACTAAATTAATAAAAGTTGCACAGTTTAAAACAAAAGAGCTCTAAAAATGACATCATCAAAAGCAGTGTGGCTCGTGTGAAACCGAGCGATAAGATCGTCTGCCGATGAACAGGAATGAGAGATGCTGCAGAGACAAAGAATTATTTGATCAGTTTGCACACAATCTGTTCTATTTTTGAGTATGTGGTAGAGGCCCTAAATGTTATCCCTGTTCTCTGGAAGTCCTTTTGCAAAACTCACTGACATTGATAAGGACAGCAGTAGGCCCTGCTATTGATTGCTTCCTCCCGTACATGGCCACAGGCAGGCTCCCAGTAACCTAATGCAAACCCAGATCCTAGGAATATCTGTCTAAATAATGGATGAGCTGTGACACACGCACACACACACACACACACATTGTGTATAACTGCAGTAAAAGCTCTGAAATTTCATTGGTAACTCAATTAGGCAGCTCTAGTCTAATTGCATTAGAGCAAGTGAGTGTTACTCACTGGGCTTAATTCTTAGAACGGCAGTCAGCCAGTTCTCACTCTCCTAGCTTGCAGTTCTGGACTTCCTCCCATATCAAGACTTAAAACTTCCAGGAAATCATCACAGATGATGGAATGGTGTAGTAGTGTCCTCCCACTACCAAATTTCTATCCCAGATGGCTTGGCAGTAACACTCTTCCAAGTCCTGCTGTCAGACAGGGGCTTCATCTGAACTACCTCTATTCCAGGCTCCTGCACATCTTCCTGCACTCCTTCACCAGGCATTTGTTCTCACTATCCTTCACCCCACTGAAGCATAATGGGGCCAGCTGTCCCCAGCACTAAGGAGGCAGGGGGAGCAGATGTGGGAGAAGGAGCCCCTTGCTGTATGACTGGTGGCCTGGGTTCAGCACGGAGACACGGAGCGTGCCGTGGCTGCGGCGCGTGGGACGCGCTCACAACAGCGCCTGCACGTGCCCCGAGGTCTTTGCGGGTGAATCCACCTCCAAGTGCATCAAGCCAATTGTTCTCCTTGCTGAGCATGAATTTCTTGGTGCTTTAATTAATTCACCCACAGCATGAGCGCCGCTGAGTTTGATGCGCGCTCGAAGAGTCTGGGCATATAATTAGTGCCGTGAAACAAAGACCAATGGACTGATAGAAACAGTGGACTAGAAACAGGCAGGAAAAGAGGAAAGTGGAAATTTAGTGAGACAGACAAATCTAACTGGAACTCACTCTGGCAGAGGCTGTCACCACAAAATACACATATGTACGCACACAATATATTTTTTTAATCTTCACTCATTTCCCTGAGCCTCCCAAAGGCTTTGTGGTTTGAAAAATGACTACTTTTAGTTTTAAGTTGTACCTGGAGTTGTATTTAAAAATTATGCCTAGTCATATTTTTATTTGGCTTAAGAGCACTTGGGGCAGTTGGAAAGAGAAAAATCATAGTTTTCATTTGCTTTTGTTCTTGAAAAGCTGCTTTATGTACCCTATGCAGCAAGATGAAAACCAAAAAAAAAGGGAAAATTAAATCACAGCAATAAAATATGAAGGCATTGCTTTGACTTACCCAATAAATGTGCTAGTCCAGATAAATGAGAAATGTGTATATTCTGCTAGTGTTCTTCTTAAATATGAAATTTTTTCCCTCCTTTTCTCTCAATTCTTCTATACCAGGGCACAACCTTCCTGCTAGTTCTTTTCAATTCCCAAAATCAGACAGCAGGAATGCAATTTTTCATCCAGTACTGGTTTTCTGACTTTACAGATCTGACCAAACTTCTAATTTATGCAACTAGTATGTTCTGGCATGCACTTTTATAAAATAAATGAAAGGTAAATACAGCACCAATTTTGCATCAAACAAGTCCATTCCTAAATTTACCAGGAAAATGAATGGTTTGAGCCAAACATGTTAATGTAAAAATTTTGGTCAAATCTTTAATGCAGAAGAAAGCTACTACAAAAAATTGAAGAAGTCAAATTAAACCTGAATTAGATAAAGAAATTGCGGAGAACATTATCAAGAAGTACAATGACATGCTAATGGTTTAAATTATAGCATTTTTTCAATCAATTATCTATCTTTAGGCTCAACAATATAAAGCAGTGTTAAAAAAAAGGGAAAATTAACACCTTTGGTCTCAGATTCAGATCAAAAACTTTCATGTTGTACATCTTAAGTTAGTGGCTAATAACTACAGGAGATTCAAAGGTGTCATCTATTTATCCCATGACTACCTGAAGTTTTCCCCTTTGCACAGAAAAATATTTACTGCATCTATGAAAACTGATTTCAGGCAGCTACTGGGACCTCATCTGGAATGTGCTAATTGGAAAGAAATGTGCATACAAGTGTCCCAAAAACCCAGATGATTGCCTTGATCAGCAGTCTAGGTAATTAGGACTCTATTTCTGGGGTTTCATAATTTGGAATGTAGTGTTGTAGTGTTGTCACCAATAAAGAAAAATTTAAAAAATATGGAACACTCAATCTTGTATTACATGTGGAATTCATTGCATACAGAGAAATCTCTCTGCATTTGCTTTGCTGTTGCTTGCAAAATCTTTACTTTTCTTAAAAAATACCCTTACTTCACTTTCAGGAAACAGGGCAACACTTTCACACTAGGCAGCTCCCTACAGAAATCCAGGCTTTCGTAGGAGAATTAAAGAAACAGAGAACAGGCACAAATGAACAAAAGGGGTCAAAGCATGAGGATTTTTAGGTGCATCTCAGAGAATAAAATCTGTCCAAATGGGAATAAACAAATCTTCCAGTGTGCCAGGTCTTTCAAAAGGTTTACTACCTCTGATTCATGCTGACAAACTTGCATGAGTCTCTTTGCCATGTTCAGTGCTACAGTAAAAATCCCAAATAATATCCAATTTAAGAAAGAGCTAGTGTCAGCTGCCAATCAACACAGGTTCTGCTTTACTATGTATCCAATTTTTTCTCTAAGAAGAGCCCCAGCTGTAGTTTGCTGCTCAATTTATTTGGTATTTTTCTTACACTGTTGCAGCTTGGTTTTACTTGTCTTTACCACTCTCGATGAAGATGTTGCAGGGTGTTCACATCCTGCACTGTGCACATGAAGCACAGTGGTTCCTGTTGGTGTTCCAGAACCATTCATTACTGTCAGCATCTCAGCACATGGTGATCTTACTACAGGCTGCCAACTACTCTTTTTCATGTGCATAGATTTTATGCAGAAAGAATGACAAGCACTATTGTTATTTAATAAAATGTCTATAATAATACTACCTTACATTTATTTAAATCCACTTTTATCCAAGAGCTTTAAAATACTTCATGGTTTGTTTTTTTTTTTTCCTGGATATAATTCTACAAATTTTTCTATCTGCCACTGAGAAAACCAGCTCCTTTTAATGTACCACATATCTACTTACCACAACAAATCAGTGCTACACTATTTTTGCTCAGGAAGCTGTGGATGCCCTATCCATGGAAGTGTCCGAGGTTAGATGGGGCTTGTAGCAACCTGGTCTAGTGGAAGGTGTCCCTGCCCATGGCAGGGGGTTTGGAACAAGATGATTTGGAGGTCTCTTCCAAGTCTAACAATTTTATGGTTTTAAACATTTCTATATGACTACAGCAGTTACAGAAAGCAGTATCACAGGCATCCCAGTGCAGAAGCACAGCAGGACAACATTAGAAAGTACCAGTATGGACCAATTTGCTGCTTCTGTGATCACTGCTACCAAGAAAATAGGGCCACAGGTCTGACGACCCACCAAAGTATATTTAAGGAGAAGTCTGAGGCACTTCTTGCAAAAACAAAAGAAAGGAATTCAAGAGTGAAGACAGTAGTGCCTAAGATGCTAAGGTTCATTTTTAATCCTGATTATATCCAAAAAAACCTAAACAGTAAAATGAGAATTGTACCAAGTTTCAATTTAATCATGGGAGAAGCAGGTGAGCTGTTTAGCACAAATGCAACCTAAAACAGCTCTTACCTCTCTGGCTTCTAACTAAAAGAAGATCCTGACTTGGTGAGAACTTGTTCTCTATTCACCCCCATGACCAAACTATCCTAATGGCTTATAGTAAGGTTTTTGCTTTCACATAACCTTTTTGAGTGCTTTGATTTAGAGATGGAAACTCCATAACAGCACCAAGTGGTGCTATTTCTCATAAGTGCTGTAGCAAAGTCTGGAAATGGAAGGGAGAAGAGATGGGATCACATTATTTCCACAAAAGATATTGCAATACTGTGGGGAAAAGCTCAGTTTTTCTGTGCACTTCATCACCTAGAGTTATGATATCAGCTGTTTCTTACCAGGGTCATTTGCGTTGTGCCATAGAAAACACTGCTCACCTACGAAATAAATGTGGGGCATCACAAGTTTAATAGAAAAATTAACTAAATTTTGGATACTTTTCCACCCCAGCTCCATCTGTACCTAACAACTAGCAAAAAATTGTTTTTCTAAATATGTGTCCAACATGAACCCTTGAAGCTCTGTATGTGCACATCAAGGACAGCACGTGACCCTAAGTTTGCTTGAATCTGTTTTTTTTTTTTTTAAAGGCTATTATAGTATTGGCCCAGTTCTTATCTGTTGCAGGCAGTAGCCCAAATCTTCCCTGTTACACAAGTCCAATCTCACATTGATTTCAATGGGTTTCAGCAGAATAACTGAAAAGAGAATTTGGCCCGTAATCTCTGACTATATCGTATAACTAGTAAGTGCTTGGCTAAGATTAGATTTAAAGATAGCCCAGGAGGATAATTCAAGGACTCCAGAACCTTTACTTACACCAAAGTCTCCTTCCTTTGGGGAAAACACAAAACAAAGTGCCTTTAAAGGCACTATATTCCTGAAAATCGGGAAAACCCTTAACTAATTAGCTTTTTCTTTTCCTCTGTCATTAACACAAATAAGAGAAAATACTTATGTCCTAGAATGGAAAGTGGTTTTTCCTTTTCCAAAGTCTTCTTTCAAAAATGTGCACGTACATGATTGTCTTAGCAAAGGAAGTAACTTTCTCCTGCTATTTAATGCTGTGTACAACAATTGGAAACAGCAAGTGCCTCCTGAATCTATGAAGATTTTCTATTGATTTCCTTCGAGTTGGTTGCCCAAAAAGCATGGGCCTAGTTTCTCTTGTGGGCTATTCTGTGCTACAGGTAAGAAGTTTATGAGCTAAGGGATGAAAGTTTTTTGAAGCTTGGGTTGTGTCCTCAAGGTAAATTCCTACAGCCTCAAGAATATCAATACTTGCAAGGACAGTAACTTTAAATGCTTGTTCATCATTGACGAGGTGTCTGATTAGCCTTTGTTCTACTTTATTCTTTCTCCCTTGAAATGGTCTGAGACTTGCAAATTAGCAGGGGTTAATCCCCAAAAGCAGAAGTCACCAATTAAAAAGGACTTGTTAGGATTTCACAGCCCTGTGGCTGCTTACTGCTGACTTTTTAGAGACAAGAAAAACACTCCTCATGCTCAAACAAACAAAAACCAAACAGAAAGTAAATTCAAGCACTTCTTCACTATCTGAATTCTTCAGTTCTACACCAACACTTGATTTATATTATGAAATATTATGAGGTGAGAAAAAACAACAGTGGTTTCTATCCAGCATGGATGAGAAGGCCAATAAGGATCACAGCCACATTTCCGGATTTTAGAAAGATGTTCATCTCAACAGATGCAGCAGATAATCTTCTTTATGAAGTAAACAAACAACAAAATGCCCAAACTTTGAACCCTTGATGCAAAAGAAATCAAAAAATTAAAAACAAATGGTAATTCTGCAATCATTTCTCTAATAAAATTACACTTGAAAGCCAAAAGGAACAGGCAAATACTAAGAGCAAATGATCAGTGAATTAAAACAAGTCCCGGGAGTAATGGGTAACTCAGAGCCACTTTTGCAAGCTTTCGTGTGTTTAGATTTTTAATCTATTTTATCTCTGGAAAGAAAATCTACCCCAGGTTTAGGTGCCTGCAGAAATGTGTCTTATGAAGAACTTGCAGAAGCTCTGCTCTCTCCCAGCTCTCCAGAGAAGGCTCTGATCAGCACCACAGGAGCAGCTGCCAGCTGAAGGTCTCCTGTTCCCTTTCTAATTTACCTCAGGCTGTACTGACAGGGCTGACACACATTTAATTAGCAAATGGCTGGGGCTGTTATGGATGCCACAGCCTGGCTTGTCTGCTACTGCCCCTCTGGCTGAGGTTCTCATCTTAGCAGAATGTTTCAGAGCTGCTTTACTGGAGCACTTCAGTTTGAATCCATCATCTCTGGCCATGTGAGGTGAGTCTGGACTTTGCCTTCAGGGTACTGCCCTGACCCTGGTGGAAATCACATCCCAGGCAGGAACAACAAGCAGCTGGTGGCAGTTCAGTTCACCACAGATTCAGCCTTGGCAAGAGTCTCAGCAATCCACAGCTCTGGGAGGCTCTGTTACCATCCTTCAGTTGCACCACCATAAACTGTAAATAAGGGGAGTAATACCTGTCTGCAGCTCTCCCTGCTCTCTCCTCTTAACTTGCCCTTAATTTGCTATCCAGGCTCAGCTTTATATAGGTAAAATCAGTAATGGCTGTTAATATCATATAGAGAGGGAATATTCCAGGGTCGTCCTTGCCGACTGGTGGAACAGCATAATAAGTCGGTTTATTTCACATTTGTGTGGTATGGACTCCGAAAGCTATTCCTAAAAACAATTTCCACAAAAATTAAACAATTCCAACTTATGCCTGTGTGCAAGATCAGACTCACTGCACAATTACAGGGAATTGCACTCTGCCAACACTGTTAAATTGAGGACCTCTCGTTTCCTGGCTCTGTTACTGTTGGGCAGCTTATGTTCCTACTGCTCTGCTTCCATCTGTGCTAACAACAGAATCCTTTTTGATTAAAATGTTGCTGAGTTATATTGTGAAAGTTCATTTGAGCTGTGCACTTTCCTCCCTAAGAAATACTCCTCCTCCATTTGGATACAAGGTATAAGCATTTACGAGTTACACCTCCAGCCTGAGTTATTTCAGAAAGGGGGGGAGGTGGGGGAAAATAGATCTTTTAATTAATATACAGTTTTTCAACCAAGGGGAAACTTAAGCTCTGGAGGAATAGACTTTTCCTATTATGTGTGTGTATATATTGGGTAGAGTTTGACTGGTTTTGGTTTTTTTTATAATAGAGATAGTTAACAAAACTTTCTGAAAAAATGCCTGGAGGAAACTACAAGTGGAGAATATCCACTCATGGGGATGTGCAGGCTCTCATTTCAGAGCTTTCTGAAATAAAATAAATTAAAAAAAAAAAAAACAAAAACAAAAGAGAGAATCTCACTAAGGATCTCTTTCAATGAGACACAGAAGGAAACATAACTAAGTAAATAGAAACTGAGGTCCTAAACATCAGATTGACTGTATTTTGTGAAGAAATCTGAGGACACTGTGGTCTCCACAATAAACCTACCTTTTTTTTCCTTCCCTTTTAAACCATGAGGAACATACAAGTTTTCCTGTGTTCTGAGGAAGACTGACAGTTGCATGGTCATTGAAATTTCTAATGAAACCATACTAACTAGAAAGTCAAATTTAGGTGTGTTGTGCAGCAGGTAGGGACATACCTTTTCTCATAGCAAAGACTGTAAAGTCTATTTCCCAATTAAAGGAGAAAGGATAAAAATATAGCATATTAAAACAGAGACTAATAAGGAAATTACCAGAGGAAATTAAGATAAATTAGTAATTAATTAGACTGTAATTAGGAGATAATTAAGAAAATTAAGGAATTTAGGATGTACATTATATATTCTAGCTAAAACAATAGTTCTAGTTCAAAATCTAATGTCATTAAGCACTTTTGTAATTCTCTGGGACACGTTTCAAATATTAAAGTAGCAAAGTTGGCATTTTCAGGTGGGCCTTCAGCCAAAACAATATCTCTGTGTTCAAGAATAGTGGATATATTCTTCTTCAGGCAGAGTTGGATCTGTTTCTTGGGAACTGTTCAAAATTTGGGGAATGATGCAATTCCTGCACTGCAAAAGAAGATCAGGCCTGAGCCCAGGGTTGAAGTGCCTTTAAATAAATGAAGCCAGAATTTGTTATTTTGTGTCAGTCTTGTTGACTGCAGAGAATATTCATTTAAGAGACTAAGACAAACAGAAAACATTCCCTGCATTTCCAAATGTCAGGATATGCTCATGCTGGAATTTTATACCTAACCTGCTCCTGGAATAGATAGTTCAGGGGAGGGTTCCTTAGGCTGACACAAAGGCAGGTTTCACAGGTACTGTGATAACAGAAGCACTCCTCTCTCTCACACTGATGGCCAAACATCTACTAATAGCAGAAGTAAGATTCTGTTTGTTTTCACTGGTCTCCAGAGTTCTGGTGCCACTCAAATCCAACATTTACTTGGAATATGCATTATTTAGTACATTGCAGTTCAGCCCAGGTACAGCCAGGAGCAGGCATTATGTACAGTTCAGAGCTCATGGGTCCAACCTAACCAGGCTTTTGTATCAAGTTCTTACCCTTTTACAAAATACAATACTCTATCCACACAGTGGGAAAAGGTCTGTTTGTAACAACTCTATGACATTGGACTTCAGCTGTTCCAAAGCAATCCATTTTCTGACACGCTTAACCAGGAGTAAATTTAGGTTTCAAATTATTAGGCTCAAATTAGCCTCTCTGCCTATGTTATTCCCATGTGATATGAATTCTTCTTAGGCCATAAAGCTACAGAGCTAAAGCCTGATTAAAAATACAAAATGACCATACACCATTTTCTCCATGATGAAATACCTCTCTCTCTCTTTTCAATAAGTCTAAATTTGCAATTATGTTTGAAGACTGATGTCAGATAAATGCTGAACTTCTGTTCAGGTAGTGAGCTACATCTTTATATTCCCTAGGTATTGCTTTAAGCCACAGGCCAGCTTCAGGAAAACTGTCCTCATTGCTGATAAAGAGGATTAAGCAGTTTGTAGGATGTTTCTGGGAGGAATCCTGAGGAAGGAGTACCCAAAAATTTGCATTAAAAAACAGGGGCAAAGGTTTTGGTTTTATTCTGTAATTCTGTTCCCTCTCTCTCTTTCATCAGAAGTATCTCAATATATATATAATACATGAATATAAAGAATCTATTCCATGGCATTAATTACCTGGATGGAAAACATACTTGCCAAAGAAATCTGTGTAGGAACCATGGGAGCGAGCCACTAAAACACAATCATCCTTTAAATAAATATAACTACACCACAATAAATAGAACTACACTGCAATAAATAGCAGCAGCATGCTCTACAGTCAGAGAGGAGGAGTAGAATAATATGTTCAATTGTAAATCACTGTGCATGGAAACTTAGGCAGGCATAATACAATTACCCAATTGGAGGTCAAATGCAATTTCACAGGGTGAATAGCAGACTATGACCATGTATCTGTTTAATTTTTTTTAATTTCAGACTGATCCAGCTATTATTTAACATTTGGAAATATATTTAATTTTTCATATGCTATTTCGAAGAACCCAGTTAATTAATGTAGCAGACAATTGTAATTTGCATAATTTTCACAAGTAACACTCTAGTTAATGTTTGGAGTTTTTTATTCCAGCCCCATGTTTCAACTAAAAAGGGAAGGGTGCAAAGTGGACAGAGACTATTAATCACAGCACTCATCTGAAATCACATCAAAACTACTCATCATTATAACTGGAATAGGTAAATTTTCTGGAGAGGAACAGAACTATAATATATAAGTAACAGAGACAGGGCATTAAAATTATTTCTCTATGAGGAAAACTTCAGAGATGTCTGATTGACCTATAAATCCTCCATGAGACATAAGAAACAAAACAAAATCAAATTAGCAAGTCCAGGTTTTAGGTTTCAAATACATACCAATTATCTTCCAGGAGTTCTGGTTTGTGATCAGACTCAAGATCGGTTTCACAAAAATGAGGATCTTGCTCTTTAAGTCCTTCTTCATGCTTTGGAACTAGTGTTTGCTACCTACATTCTTTATTGTTATTTACTGAGACTCAGAGATTTGTTTTACTCCCTTTCCTTGAAGACCTTCGTTCTCTAATACATACAAGAAACAAAATAACAAACAAAATAAACAGGCTTTTTGGAAATGGAAATTTTTTCATCATGTTGATTCAGAGTCAGAAGAAGAACTCTAATCAGAGGTGTTTGGGTCAGTTTTACCTGAGACACTGCTCTAAACAAATCAACATTCATGAAAATGTTTCTGTCCCTTCACTGGCCAGTTTCTGTGTTAGCTTTCAAAACCAAAGGAGAATAAAAGAAAATAATTATTTTTGAAGATGAAGTTGTTTAACCTGTCTTTTAAAGGCCTCACACACATACCTGACTCATGGTATTCAAATTGACACAAATACTTATAACTTGCAAAATATATTGCTTATCACAGAAAATTACATGTATGGTTCATCACCTTAAAAACTTTTAGTACCACTCCCATAAATACAGTGCTTCATCAGTAAGACACTGAATTGGATCAGTGCTGGCTCTTCCTGACAGTTCTGCACTGTCTCATTTTGTTAGTTTAGTATACTGGTTCCCAGCTCAATCCTACAAGTACAGTGTGGTCTTTGCTTCAAAAGAAAAAAAAAAAAAAAGAAATTAACAATATGATTCAGCTGATACATATTTTGGAACCATTCATCCATGCAACACTCAATGGTTTCTTTTGTCCAGGAATCAGCAATGAGCAGCACTGTGAAGCCACGTTTTCTGCTGCATTGCTTTTCCATTGTGAAGACTGGGAACAAATTAAAAATAGAGCTCAGTTTCATTAATTAAAAAAGTTATTTGAAAAAAAACCATTTGCTGTGTTCATCAGCCATTCCCTGGGTAAGAAAATGTTTGCTCTACACCTGAAACACAGCTAGGACAGGCCACTGATGCACCTGGCCACATTATTTTCTGAGGCTGTTCCAGAATTAAAGATTTTTCTTCTCAGTGCAGACTGATAACATCATTGGAGTCACAAGCCTACAAATAAGAGGTGAACTTGGCAACATCAAAGCTGAAACCATAGGGTAGAATTTATGTTTACTGTACATAGCCTAGTTGTTCAAAGAGCTGAGCATGTTGGCACCAGGCCAGCAAAGCACTTAGAGGGCGGCTGGGACTCCTGACGTGCCAAGAGCTCACCCCAGCAAGCAGGGCTTTGCTGAGCCAGGGCCTGGGAGCACAGCACCCCGTGGGGCAGAACCCACCCCAGACACCTGCAGATCCTGTTGGTACTTGCTGCTAGCAGGAGTGGTGGTGGCCTGCACAGAAGGAGTGGTAAAACCAGGGAAACGAGGAATTCCTACCATGGGAACTTCACCTTTCACCTAGGTTAATGAAGGTTTTACTGTGGCTTTCAGCACAGATGTCATTTCATTTGGTTCTTCTGCCCAGCCATTATTATTATTA
Source organism: Drymodes brunneopygia (assembly GCA_013400955.1). Taxonomy (NCBI): domain Eukaryota; kingdom Metazoa; phylum Chordata; class Aves; order Passeriformes; family Petroicidae; genus Drymodes; species Drymodes brunneopygia. Next base: position 1,723,127 of record VZTZ01020280.1, on the reverse strand, counting down.
TTATTATTATTATTATTATTATTATTATCATTATCATTATCGTTATTATTATTATCATTATTAATATTATTAATCTCTTTTTGTTTAAAGCATTTTCCCGGTTGCATTGATCAATGATTGCATAGCAGGGCTTTGGCTTCTGAGAGAGGAGATGTTGGTCTCTGAATATACCTACCAACTGCCCTTGAAACCTCATTAGCTCCTTGCCTGACTGGTTTTGTTTGTAATGAGCTTGCTCTATATTGATGAGAAGAAGAAAAAACAAAGTTTAAATAGTGAACAGCTCAAAGTATTAACTTTTCTAAGAGGCTTACTTACGAGATCTTAGGAGAGTTTTTTTCTCCATGCCAAAACTTCTGGGGTCAGCACCTGGATGCATTGCTTGCTTGCTTCTTTACAGCTTTGATTAGTAACAACCTATCTCCAGGTTTGAATATGATAAAAGATTTCAGAGTTTTGATCCCTCAAACACAATATCCAGCTTTGCATCTGACAGCATGCATACTTTTTAATTTAAAATCATCTAGAAGGGTGCTTAGTAATGGAGGAACTGATAACATATCTACTAGTTTACCAGCATGTGCTTGGGCTTATGTGACTTAGGAGAATGACTTGATGACCTCAGAACAGGGGACCCATGTTATTCATCCTGAAATTTCTAAAGCCCTGAAGGAAACTCCTCAATATACTGACAAGAAGAATCCACCCAGGAACTCTTTCCCATTCACATTTCACAGTTAACTATTTTTTTAAAATTTAGACCATTCATCAAATCTTTGACATTTAGAACAACGTTTTTCACTCAACAAACAAGTTAAGATACCCAGCTAAAAACTCTGTGTAAAAGCAGCACACTTTCTCATCTTGAGCCTAATAAACCACAAGAGAGATGCAAAAGGATGATAATCTGAAAACAAAGAATGATGGGAGGCAGAGGATTTCCTAACAGCAGTGAAAAATCAAACATGATTGGTTTCTAAATTTCAGATAATGTTTCCCCAGGAACCTGTAAAAAAAAGTAATTCATTTAGTGTATTTTTAAAGATAAAATTCTATCAAAAATCACTCTGAGAACATTTAATGTCTTCAGCCTTCTGCTTTAGGACGTCCCTCAGTTCTTGTGAGATTTTTTTCTGCCATATTCAAGTACATAAATCAAAGTTTTAATCTGAAAGCTTGTTATTTTTGCAGTGATTTTCTCTCTTGACTTCCCTCCTACATATTAGCCTGCCTCTTCATCATAAAGTAATTTTTAATTTTCCTTCCACTTCTGGTTCTCCTCTAATTCCACTATTTTGGAATAAAGGAGGTCTCCACCCTCAATCTTTCTGCTAATCATTTAAAAACTAACTTGTCAGTCCTAACATAGCTCTATTCATTCATATTTCAGCCTGGCCCTTAAAGACCTTTATGTAGATATTATGTAGGTGTTGGCCAGAAACACAACCAATAAACCTAGTGAAAGAAATGATAAATCAGGCATTGGTATCAAATTTGCACCTGTTATTCTTTGACTCCGCTTGTGCAAGTTTGCTTTAATATCATTAAGAGGATCTGCCCCCTGCTCTCTATTTCAATAATTTCTCTTCATTAGTATATTTAAGGCATAAGGAACCAAGAAGTTTAAAGGCTTCTGCCTCTTTTTTTTTTTTTCTTAATTTCATTAAGTGTAACTTTCAAATAAAACCAATATGTGGAACCAAGACATATTTTTGATGGAAGACAGAATGACTTCCATTTTTCCCCTCACCCCTGCATCCTCCCCCTGTCATGGTCATGCCTTCCCCCAGCTCCTACACCTATATTAACAAGAGTTATGGGACAGACAGCCCCAATAATGATTTCTAGAAGAAATTCCTCCCTGTGAAATTAAAATACTAAGAAAAAAACACTTCCATCCTTTAAAGGTAAGGATATTAGGGGGGAATCCTTCTTTTAGAATTTTTCAGTAAGACTGACTAATTGCATATGATTTGCATGAATTCTCCTTGCCTTCCAAACACAGACAAAGGATATAAATTCAGATCTTTCTGCCACCATGAGATGGCTTATTGCCAGATGCTTCACAAAGTCCACTGCCATATCTCTAAACAGCCTGTATATGAAAATGAAGATTTCATTCACCTGGTGATACTTCCTACTACAACACCATGATTTATTTTCTTTAATTTTAGGCTAGTAATAAACAGCAAATAGAAATTATTTTTGAAAATACAGTTGCTCAGTGGTTGTATAAAACACATATCGTAGTGGTAGAATGGGATGAGTGAAGAAGGATGTACTTTATTCAGTGCAGCTGAGAAAAGTAATGGAAACCTTCAGCCTAGAGGAAAGGATGTAATGGTTTCCATTTCTCTGCCAGTCGTTTCCAACACTGCTGCCCCTGAGCCATAACTCACCTGCAGACAGATGAGTGGGGCTTAATTGTCACACATCTTTATCTATGCAAAGAAACACAACCAAAGAGAGAGAAGCTCACAGAGAAGAGAAAAAAGCACCTAAATTATATATATAGCAAGGCTGTAAATCAGCCTTCCCTTCTGTTTCCTACAGACTTACTTCCAGCACCCGACAGGTCACAGTCAGATTAGAACTGAGAAGAGACAGCTCAGAACCTGAGCTGTATGTTGGCTTAATTTAGTTACTTCATTATAAAATACAAAAAGAAGCCCTGGTGTATGGCACACTGTAACTTTAATTTCCTCCAATAAAAAATGTAAAAGCTTATTAAAAAATGCTCATTCTGCTCCAGAGCCCCGAAACTAAATCATTGATTTTACAATCTTTAAATTTTAATTAAAACTAAACTCTCTCAAAACAAATTAGAAATACATAAATATCATGTGTTAAGAATACCAAAGGATTGTTCTGACAAGGTACAATGTCAGTCCCCCTGTCTCTATGGATGCAGCATGGTACATAAATGTGTTTTGAGGTTTCCTCAGTCCCAGCTTCAGTTCATGATCAAAGGAGCTTGTCAAGTGAATGTCACAAAATTGTCACTGCATTAAAAATGAACATAACTTTTTCCTATTTATTTTTTTTAAATTAGCTGAAGTTATTACTATTAGAAGCCACTAAATGTTCCAGAATCCACCAGAGAATGCACTTGAATAAGAAATCCCTGTTACCCTGCGTGCTGTGTTCAGAGGGCTCCCTGCAGTTGGTTTTTGTGGGGAGGATGATTCCCCAAGGGGTGCTCAACCATGGCAAATGCCAGGAGAGCCTGCCTGGGAATAATGGGAGTAATGGAAACACCTTTTTTCCTCACATTCCATCCATCAAGTTTTAATTCTTTTCTATCTAACACATTAAAAAAAACCAAAAAAACGCCAATAAAAACAAAACCAAAACCAAAACAAACCCTGGACATTCTTTTAAGTGTAAATCTTAACTTAAAAATACAAGAAAACTTGGAGAAGACTGAAGGTTCAGTGAAAATTGCCACTGCAAACTGTTGTATACCTGGAGCATGCAGCTTTATAGAGATGAGGAGCCTGAATAATCTTAATGGACTTTTTTTCTCCAGCAGAATTTTGGCTAAGAACCCATGCAAGTTTGAACCTCTGGAAATGATGCTTTGCATTTATTGTCTTGCTTTCCTATACTGCCAAAGTCTGGATACAAACAAAACATATTTTGGGTGAAGATTTAGCTGTAAAGATACAGAATAAAAGAATTGTGAATAAAATAAGTGTGTGTTCAACAGAAAATATCCCACAGAAATCCTCAACAGCCCTCTTTATTATTAGAAAATTAGTTTTTAGTTCTTCTACTAACTGCTTATGCATTTTCTAATTTCTATAGGGAGGGCCCATTCCACTCAGTCCCCAGTCTTTACTTGGAAGGATTTACTGGGTGCTGATTATTTTTAAGATATTTTGGAATGCTTTAGCAAAAAGCCCTTAAACTATTTCCAAGACTAAAGTAGATTGAAATACTGTTTCAAATACGCAAACAATTTTGTAGCCAGTGCCTTGAAAAGCTTTAACATTTCCAGTTGAGAAGCTCAGACCTGAAACTCGGGATTGCCTCTCACTACAAGGACTCGCCTTTTGCTGGAGAGGGGAAAAAGCGAATGCTAAAGCCACGCTAAGACTTTGATCACACTTTACATATGTTCAGCATTTTGGCAGATGATCTCTCTGAGGAGCCCCTCTGCAGTGACCTGCTTGCAGTCGGGGCTGCGCGGGCTGTGTGCGATTCCATCCATCCCTCGGTGGCTGCGGCAGCTAGGTGCCACTGTGGCACAAAGCACTGCGGCTGCCAGCGAGCATCCTTTCTCCTTCCCTTCTCGCTGCCTGCCAGGCACACAGGAGGCAGCTGAAAGCAGCCAAGCTTGCGCACAGACAGCACCAGAAACTGGACAGGTTCAGAAGCCTTAGTGCAGGGAAAGGCCAGGACTCAAGAGGGGACCGTGCTGTGAAGGAATGAGAGAAGGAATTAGGCTCAATAAAATACTGAAAAAATAAGCCAGGACTATGATTCTGTGAATTAGAATGTCAAATGAGCAGGAGTCAGGGAGTGGCTCAAGATGCTGTGATTAAAAACAGCAAAATGAACAGAAAGAGCAGAAAAGGAAAGAGAAACCAGGTCTGAGCCCAACACTCTCATTTCTATACAGCACAGAATAGAAACTGAGAAATTTGGTGTCAAATATTTGTCACCTGAGAGTCTGCCACCTTAATGACAGAGAGATACATTCTGTGGATCTTCATTAGACACCATTGTTCTGCTTACTCTTCGAATTTTCAAAAACTGAATGAAGAACTGGAGTGTGAAAAGAAAAAGCAATCTAAATCTCAGGCTCGTGTTTGTTCCATGCGCGGTAAAAAATAATTCCTTCACTTGCATTTCCCTCTTTTTGTTCCAAAGAAACATTTGTATCATTAATCTGTGTAATGTTTCATGTGATTATTTAAATTAGCACTGAAAGTCTTGTGCCTGATGTGATAAAGTTTTGAGTAGCTTATTCTGTATATGGGGGACAACCCAGAAAGAAATTGTAATGCATATCTTACTTCTGTGAAATCCTAAATTGTATCATAAAGACAGCTGAAAGAATCTGAAAAGCTGCCTTTACTCTATGCAAAAAAATGTTAACCTCTGATAAATATGCCCCTGAAGAGAAATTAAACATCTTGCCTTAGAGCTGCTGTCATAGCCTGAACTCCTTGTAAATACTATTTGTTTGAGGGAGAGAGCTCTAGTCACTATATAAAGCTAAGCCACTCAGCAGTAGTACTCCTCCAGTTGTCCTTGACAGCTATATTTTTTTCATGACACTTATTTGCTTGGATTTAGAAGTTTCAATGTTTTGAGCCTTATTACTGCAGATCTGTAAAAATGACAAAAATACCACAATATAAATTACCAGAAATGGAAGAGATGGAGTTTGATGATTTCTGCTGAATTTAAATTTTCAACACTGCTCTGAAAATATAGGAGAAGCATTTGGTGAGTCCTCCCTTCCACACAAGCAATTGAGCAGATGAGGCAATGGGAGCCGTGCTGGGAAGTTGTATTGATCACTTGTGGGGAGTTTATTTGAAGGAAAAAAAACCCAAAACTGCCCTGTAGTAATCAGATGGGTGCTGAAGAGGCAGAGGCACTGTCCTGATGGCAGAGCAGGAGCCTGTGTTTCCCCTGGTGATGGGTAACAAACCAAGTGTCACTGAACCAGTCTGGTCCAGCTCTGCTGCTGCTTTGGCTCTTGAAATACATGAAGAAAGCCAAGATGGGGGAAACTTTAAACACCATGGAACTGCAGAAAGAAAAGGGGATATATATTAAACCCAAAGGGGGAGGGTTGGGTGTGGCTTTCCTGTTTACGTGTGTATATTTTTGCCTACTACCTCCTGGCAGGAGATTTCTGCTGGGAAAGCACTGTCAAACAAACCTTCAGGGAAAGGAACTGAATCTCTTTTTTTAGGTTTGTTCCAGGAATTTCTTGCTGCAGAACATGTTATGCTGTCCACATTAGACAGCCTCAGAGTTCTGAATGCATTGCAGAGACCTTGAAATCTCAATCTGATATACGGCTGCTTCAGTCTGTGCTTCTTCCTGTGTCATTATAAACTTGACCTTAATTAACCCTCTTAGTGAAATGGAGTTTGTTGATTCTCAAGGACAGTCTCATTGAAAAACAATGTTGCAATATCACTCAAAAGCTAAAGTAAGGCTGCTTTATAAAGGGATTTGTACTAATAATCCTTGAATATTAACAGCTTCTTATGCTATGTGGTTTATACAAACTTATCTGTATAAGCTAGGATTGAGTGCTGTCTTTCTCAGCCTTAAAAAAAAAAAAGTCTGCATTTCCTTTAGCAAAAACTACTTCTCTTTGGCAAACACTACAGTGATTTTGTAAAAAAAAAAAAAAAGAAAAAGAAAAAAATAAATACAGATTTAAAAATTAAATATAACAGCTTAACTTGATGGGCTGTAAATCAAAACAGTCTCTATCAAACCAAGATACCCAGTAAGCACAGGAATTTCTACTGTGACTTACTCATAGCAATGTTTGTTCCTTCACACTTCCAGTAGTTTTATAGAGAACAAATATATGGAGAAGATCCTTAGGATGGATAGTTTAATTTTAAAAGCCTCAGTGGAAGAATTGGGTGTGCCAGTGATGGCTGCCCTGCACCACGTGAAGCTCTTGCAATATGCTCAGGGCTGATGGCGAGAAAGGTTTGTATTAGCATCTGATCTGTATGCTACAAATAGGACATAAGATAACTTAACAGCAACCAATCTTTTACAATTCACTTTAAAGGCAGCATATTCTTTCTTATGGAAATAACTGAGACCACTCAAAACTAAATTGCTTTCTTTGTCCAGAGTTTAAAAGTATAGGCTTCAGAGCTGATGCTCACACATCTCTTTGTCCTTACTCTTCTATGTTCCTGTCCTCCCTTTAAAGAGCTATAACAAGCTGTAATTATTTCTCAGACCATTTGGAGACTAAACAGAGATTATAAGTTAGTTTAACAATGAAAACATTCATACAGAGCATGTAAGTACCTGAAGTTGCAAAAAAATCCAGCTGATATTTTCTGAATGGTAAAAATATTAATGCTTTTATCCCCATAAGTTGCAAACTATTTTATGGATGTACAGCACACTTATTACCTTGCCATGAACTACATTTCATCCTCTTGATTCTGAATAACAGTATGCATATATAGTACCTATATAGCACAGTATGCATAAATGATAAACAAGAGAATTAAGACATTTGCATACTGGGGAACCACAAATAAAAGCTGTCATTTCCCAGTGGGTTACTGTGCAAGCATTTCTCAGTTGTTGGCATTGTACCTGAAATTCGCAGAACCTTTCATTTTCATCCAGGTTTAGTGTATTTCTCATTCCACTTACTTTCCTGCTACCATGTGGAAATATCTAGGAAAACCTGAATATATAAATATTGTGTCCACTACAAAGCATGTGCTACCATGCAGCCTCAATGGGTGTTGGGGTAAGCACTCCCCAGCCTCTGAGCAGATGGTTCAGAGGATGATGCTTTATAGTAGAAGTTTCAAACCTTCCACCAAAGCCCAGCACTGGGGAGGATGGCCAAAACTCCACATTTAGGGGGAGCTCAGAGCACATAACTTGTCCTCTGCCAGTGTTCCTGCACTACTAATTGCATGGACAGGAAACTTTGGTTCATACAAAACTCTCACCTGCCCTTTTGCAGCGACTCCTTTCCCTTATGGGTACTGTAGAGAGAAAGAAAATTCATGTCACTCTTTTGGGTAAGATTCAGCAGGGTAGGGAGAGCTTTTTGCTCTGCAGCGTGCCCAGGGACCACCACCAACTGTCAGTCCCTGTTCCCTTCCCTTGTATTTTCTGTCATGAGTGTGCTCACTTGTTGAAGATCATGATATTGGAGGTTTCTCTTACATGTCTACTAATTGTAGCTATTTTACTTGAAAATTAGAAAAAAGACATTAGTCCATGACTTGCTGATGTTAACGAAGACAGAATTATGTATTGTTCAAAGGGGAACAACTCTAAAACATAAAGCTAAATGCTGCAATTAGCTTACAGTCAAATGCTAGGCCTGTTTACAAGCATCACTGTGTCTACCTGTCACTATAAAATTAACAATTCTTTGCCCAAGCCATGCAGCCACATTAGCACAGAATGACTCATTTTTCTCATACCAAAGGTGCACACTATGGCTGTGACACTCAGTACTCAAGTAGAAAAACCTCACTGTTCCTTTTTATGTCTCACAAAGCTATTCCAGACTTCATGTGATCACAGTAGCCTGACAAAATTATTTAGGATAGAATAATAAATTTGTCTACAACATAAGAAATGCTCAGTAGTCTGAATACATCTTTATTGTTAAGACTTATTGAATGGAATTGTTTTAATCATAGCAACAAATCTCCTTGACTGCTCTTCTTACCATCTGTTCTTAGAACCAAATACTTTACAGGCCTGCCACATATTTATCTTTTTAAAATACTGTAGGAAAGGAGAGGCTCAAGGCATGCTTTAACTTAATTACCATGCCTTTGAAAACAAAGAGAAACCAAATAAACCGAACCAAATAAACCAAATAAAAAATCCCCCACTGCCAAATCAATTAATTGTTAAAAGGATTTTAGCATGGTGAGCATTCAAAATCTATCCTATACCACTGGTTTCCTTCTCCACCCTTTTCTTCACCAGGCTTCATCCTGGGCAGTGATTTACTGACCACCACTTCCCTGTTATGGACACTTATATGTCAGCAAAGGCCAGACCAAACCACAACTGAGTGTGATGAAGCTGGGACTATGAATCTGAGTAACTTGTTTCCAACTCCAGATTTATCATCTTTATTTGCCATTCTGGCATAGACAGAGGGTATTTTCTCTTTCTCCTATGACATATAACCTTTAGGACCTAGGATTGAATTTTTCAAATATGTCAAAGTGTTTAGCAATGCTTAAAAAGGTAACATTTTTCTATGTGGAATATGAAACTTTTTGATTGATGGCATTTTTCTGGAATACTTAACCAAAACAAGAAAGCCTGAAGTGGCTGGAAATTGTTAGCTTTTGTTTTTCCTTCTCTGTAATATAAAAATTGTACAAGTTAATTCTATTTACTTTCTCAGATAGTCTAATGTAAATACATTCAAGAAAATATTTACTTTTCCTATTTACTTTGTATAAATTTTAAAAGAAGACAGCTGCTTCAAAATCAAAAAGATGAAATATGCAATAAATGTGGGCAAATAGCTGAGTGTATCTTTCCTATTTTTGCTATTCTAAGGTGGAAGAACTTGACAATTCTCCTCCGGTAAAGAAGTTTTGACATGATTTATTTTAACCCAACTCTATTTATTTTTGCATGTTTGTAGCTAAGAAAACGTAGGGGGTTTTTTTCAGTTCTAATATCTGTAAGAATTCCATCTGATCTATCCAGCACTAAATATACATTTAATTGCATCCAAAAAATGATACATTTCCTTTTCAGAACATTCTAAACATGCAGAGGCTGAAAATAACATTTACAAATGAGAAGCCCATGCTGTGCTTTCATTTTTTTTAGTAGGAAAAAGAATGACTCCTTGAAAATTAACAAAATGCAAGAGCATCTAACTTGAAGGCATGAGGATTTCAGCTGGTCATTTCCTGAATGATACCTGACTATTAATTTTTTAGCTGAAAGATCATCAACTAAATATTTTACAGAGGGAGAGTACATTTATCATCCTGCATGTGGTGAAGGATTTCTCTTGAATAAATATGACCAGTGAAATAAATGAGGCAAATATTAACTCATTTAACAGCATCAAAAGGACAGCCAGCACATGTAAAATCTTCAGTGGGAATGACCCTGTCCTTATGAAAGCACCCCATGGGGAAAAATGAAAAAAAAAGCAGTGATTTCTGTCAATATATCTCAGCATCCCCTCACTTGACTTCTCAAGCCTGGTGCTGAACAAATCCTGCAGGAACCTGAGAATGAGGACCCACACTATGTGTCCTACAGATGTGGGTTCATGTACATGCACACACCCTAGAATGTTGTACTCTAAACAAATCTAAATTTCTGCCTTTGTTCAAGAAAGCCTTCCCTATGATCTTCCCTACCTACTTTATTTTTGAGTAAGTGTTGTAGATACAGACACTTAGATGGCGAAGAATAAGTTTCATGTTTTCTGATTAAAATTACTAAAATCAATGCAGGAATTCCAGACAATGCCTATTAATTCACTATTGGAATAAGAACTGCATTATTAATAAGGATTTTCCTCTTGTTAAATAATACACTTCCATCTGTGATACATGGCCACCTAGTGACTAATTTAAATTGATTGAAACATTTATGTGATACAAACTGTTAATTACACTTCACCTTCACCACTTTAATGTATTCTGAAACAACTGTCATGGATGCAGCACTAACTTGTAACTCGTGGCAGTGAAATTATAAAGACTTTGAGAAGAACTGGGCTTATGATTCTATTAAAAAATTATTATAAAAAAGTCAAAGACAGCTCCACTATTTTTTAAAAATAGGCGTGCATTCTTGTTTGGAAAAAAAACCCATTTAACATAATTTAATGAGGAACATGTTTCCATGCTTTTTAAAATTTAAATCTAAGTTCAAGAAGAAACTGCTGTTTGTTTTTTCTTAATGTTCCAATTTTCAATAAAATACAAACCCCTTTGATCAAATTCAGCTGAAACAAAGTAGTTTTCAGAGTTTGAGAAGTTAGCTCCTTTTGGGTTTGGCTTCTGTGAGGTTAGGTAAAACTGATTATTATTTTTGCATTTCAGCAATTCCAGGTTTTATCCTGAAGAACAAATACATACACGGTCCTAATACACATTCCTATTATTGATGTTGCCATTTAATGTGGGTTTTTTTCTGATGCCTTGCACCACATTTCCAAAAATTAAAAAAACCCCAAACAAACAAACAAACCCCTCTCCCAACATTTGAAGTTGCAAATAGGAATTTAAATTCTGCACATTAGGCTGTCAAGTTATTACACCCAGACTGAATGCTCACAGATCTCTATTCAAACATAGGGAGGTTAAAATCCAGGCAGCTTGTTTTGAATCCCAACATCTTAATTATAGATGCACATTGCTAGCAAATTTTGTTTACTCATACCATTTCTTCAGAGTGTATTGTGAAATGCACACAACTGCTAGTGACCACCACCAGTGAAATCAGCAATAGAAATGGGTAACTTATTTATTACCTTGCTCTCACTGATTTTATTGCTGCAATCCCCCTGTTCTCATTAGGCTCAAGAACTGCACATTTGTACTTGCTAGTGAGCTGAACGTGGAGCAGAGAGGTAATTTGAAAAGCGATGATGACATTTGGGTTGGTGGTCTCTCGGACTCCTGCTTCCAATAAAATAACCACACAGCAGCAAAATGTGAAGAAGGAAAAGTATCCAGGACCTCCAGGTGGAGACGATGGAGAAAGAACATTAAATAAGCATACAATCCAGACAGTCCTTTTTTCATTCCTGACAGTTCATGGCATTTGAAGGCTTCTGTATCATTAGTCATGACACAGTGCACTTCCCCTCTCTCTCAAGCTCTCCATGCATTTTCAAGCTCCTTTCTGTTGTAAAGTTTAAATGTAAAATTGTTTTAGCATTGCTTTTTTGGGTTTTAAATTAAGCTTGAGGTTTGTTTTCTCTCATTGTGAAGTCAGTTTATATTTCTGGGCTAGTTATGAATGAAACTTTGATGCAGTGTAGGAAACTAAATTTGCTATTACAGAGTGAAAGATTGTTTCCACTATGTATCAAATTTTCATTGGTGATACATTCTGTAACATTACCTATTCTCTATTCATAATTGTAAGTTTAAAAAAGCTCTGGTGAGGATGAAAACAAACAGCAACTTTCCCCAGCTAATTATATTTGACCTTTACTTGCTGTGCAGTTTGCAGCATAAAAGTGCTGAAAGTAGCAGGAGTAATCTCAGATAATGGGTGTTGTTCAACAAAGAAAATACTTCAGAAGTTGCAAGTGATAACAAAAGAAAGTGCTGTTTTCCATCACACTGCTTGTACCAGTCATTATTTGAATCACAACCAAGTTGGGACCAGTTCCTGGTGTGTTTTTGTATTACTGCTGCATTCCTTCTCTGACTCTGACACCTGTAACCAGCCAAGGCACATCAGTAATCACCACAATTCATTTTCCCCCCTCTTGGGAAACAGAATGCCCTGAAAACCTCTCTTCTTAGCCATCTATGTTGAATAATAAAATAACAGAGTGGCTTGGGTTGGAAGGGACTTTAAAGATCATCTATTTTCCATGCCCTGCCACGGGCAGGGACAACTTTCACCAGGTCAGGTCGCTCAGAGCTTCATCCAACCTGGCCTTGAAGACCTGCATTACAAGGAGCCAGTACAGCACAGCAGCCTCTGCACAATACTGGGAGGGAGAAAAATGATCTTCCTAGAAGAAATAATAACAGAAATGAGAATTTTTATTTCCTCCTCAAGATTTGTAACCAAAGTACTACACGAGAAAAGAACATCACCTACGTGCTTCTCATTTTCATACTGGTTGTTTCATAACTCATATTATTAGTCCAATTATCAATCTATCCAGCCTGTGACAGCCAGGGACAAAAGGAGGAAACAGGCTTCATTCTCAGCTGGTCATGTTTGGAGAGGTGATGGTCCTGCTCTCTCTGTAAAGGAGAAATGATGGGGCTGTCCCCTTGAAGTGATGCTCCAAAATCATAATCAGTCCAGCAGATGAAATAATTTAGATCACACAGATTTACAATTTACAGCACACCTTCCTCAGATCTGATTTGCATTAACAATGTATTTTTAAACACATGCAGATGATACAGAAAATACTACAGGGAATGCAGAGACTATTGGAGGATACTGGCCATAATATTTTTGCTTTTGATAAAAGGATTCCGGAGTTTAACAAATCAGATTATCAGGAGCTTGAAAGAGTAAGTTTCTGGTCAGAAGTCTTCTTGACAGTCATTTGGACTAACCTGTAGAAGAAAACAGACTTTTTGGTTGACCTCTTTTGTATCAGTTTTAGGGAGTGCGCATCTCCAGAATACTCAGTTTTATAAAATATAATGTCAAACTCACTGATCACCATTTTTACATTTTATTCTTCAGAACACTCATCCAATATCTCTGCATAAGCCTACTTTTAAGAATATTTGTATTTATTCTTTGCTAATGGAATTAATTGCAATATGCATTCCCTGTTGTAAACAATTTATATGTTCCTTAAGCATTACAAATCCCATTGTCTTTTCAATCTTTGGGTTACTAAGTGCCAAATAAAGAAAGTATTCACAATCACACAGTCAGAATCAAGATCACCATTAAAGGTTTCATCTTCCACTAAAAAGACAAGTATCAGTTATTGATAGAAGTGGGAACACAACATGAATTACAAAAATGGAACTATGAGAGTTTAAGCACATAGTCAAATTTCACTCTATTTTAAAATTTGTGTCACCCCTACAGTTCATGCCACAAGACGTTGACTTGCTCGTGTAACAGTAGAAGAATATTAATTTTTTCTAACCAAACTTTTTAAATTCCTGAGCACAAGAAAACCTTGCCCTGTGTACACTGGTTACACAAAGCCCTTCCACTGAATGCATATTTATTTAGTGTCTGGCATGTAAATTATTCTAATGGGAGAATGCTGTTTCAACGCAGTGTGTTGAACATTCCAGCTCTCTGAAAGTGAAATGCCATTGCTGTTCCTAATTAAGCTATTTTCCTTTTAAGTTTTCCAGAGGATGATGTGAAGGATGGCAATATTGATGAAGATTAATTGGACTGAAACTAACAGCGATAAAGCTGCAGATAAGGTTATTCTGCTGGGTAGCAAGTGAAAATTACAGCCATTTAAAAGTTGAATACTTAAAGTCTTCACTTTCTTAGCATCAAAATGGTGTACAATGGGAAAAAAAAGAGGAAATGCACATATTTCAGATACTGGTTATGTTGGCACTCCACTCAGTTAAAGAACAATGTGAAAATTCAATGTCAACTCCTAAATAAATAGATAAATAAAATACACATGTTATGTTAATGGATTATTTTGCTTTATCTGGGAACTTGATAGATCTGTTTAGCCAGTATCATTAAAAAAATATGGTGAACCTGGTTTTGTCCAAGCACTCCCACTAGAGTGCTATAAGGACTCCAAACAATTCCAATTGCTTCAAAAAGACAATTTTCACAATAAAGGGACACTTTCTTGGGTTCTTGAGGCCAGTGATATCCAGTGGACTTCTTGACCTACCCAAAACTTTAGACTTGTCAAAATTCAAATGATAGTAGGACTGATAAATGGCTATGAAAAAAACCCAACAAATATCTCAGCCCAGATGATGATACATTTTGGAGTAAATAATTCAAAATCCATCCAGAAAATTGATTTTTTCAGATGCTGATAAGTGTTTTTTTAAGAGACAAATAAAAGTCTACTCACAATTTACTTCCTACACATTTGTTTACTTAACTCTTGGTCAACAACAACTATAACACTATATTGCCACTTCCTAAAACCTGGCTAGCAAGTTCTTCAAGGATGATCATCTCAACAGCAGACAAAGTAACCACAATTGCAATTTTATCAAGAGATTTAGAAACAAAGATAAAGAAACCTGTGTAAGCAGTAAAGATACAGTTTTCTTCACTATCCTGTGAAGTCATAATTATACATAGAAACAGGGGCACAAATAAAGATATCAAGAAAAGAAGCAGTTGACAACTCAAAATATTTGTTTCACAGTTACTTAACTGAACAACTTATTTCCCTGAGTGCACCCTCCCACTGTAACAAAACCAGCAGCAAACTAAAACTGGGGCAGTCACCTGCAAAGAAATTAAACCATTGCAAAGATTTTGTACAAGCATTTTACATCGACAATGCAGAAACAAAAGTATCAGGCACATCTTCTCGTGGTACCTTTGCCTTTAGGTATGAATTATAGCACACATTTCCTCCATTAACTAAGTCAGATGGTATTGAACTGTGCATAAGTCAGTATTGCAACTTCATTAACCTCCTCTTGCTCCTGCAGTCTCACAGTCTGACCAGTTAAATAAATTTAGTTTCACATTTGCAACAGTTCTGTGGAGCTGTGGCTTTAGTGCTCATTTCCTCCATGTGCACAGGTGTAGAACCTAATCAATCAAGTGACATACATTGATCTATACATATTTACATGCACATTATGTTTATACTCATTTCATATTTGCTCAAGTATTATGAAAATCAATAAAATAATTTGTTGTGTATACTTCCTTGTGAGTAGTGAGAATACGGTGACTACAAATCCTCATATACTGTGTATAGAAGCAGTTCATAATGCAGAGACATTATTTACTACCCAGAAATAAAAATGTATTTTATGGTCACATTTTTTATTATGCAGACATACAAGAAAACCTGTAAAGTCGCAACACCTGCTTATACTCATTAAAAAAAAGCACCTTACTGCATAAATAAGATGTGAAGATGTATATCTCCTACTTTTCAGATTCCTCACTCACATGCACAATATCTGTAATTACTATAGCTGCCATCACTATCAGCCATCCATTAAGAAAGAAACTCTATCTCAGTCATCCAGAGATTTGGATGCCTCCATAATGCACTACCCAGGGCAGCACCCAGGCTTAGCACAGAACCATCTCAGAGCTATCAGAACTTGTTAGAAGGTTCTGTTGTGTGACAGGGATGTACCTCTATTACATAAGACAGAGCAGAACCTAAAAAGCTCAGCATTACACAGCGCTCAGCACCAGGCTCCAGCAAGGAAAACAGCTGGCTGTGGAAAGGCAAAATGGCTTAACACAAAGTCAATGCCAGTCGTGTCCAGCAAATCTTAAAATGCAAAACCTCTTGTTGTCTTCTTATATTGATTTTTTTGTTTAATGTACACAAACAAGGGAGATCCTTACTTAACTTGTTAAATAAGCTAAACCCCATAAGAGAATGTTCAATGAATTTCCTAGGAAATAAGAATATTTCCTGAATATCATTAGGCAGAGCATAGAAATACAGAAGAAGCCATTTAGCATAATAAAGCTCCAACTCTGTTAAGCCTCTAGAGACTTACAATTTTCAAACAAAAAGATTTCTTCACTCTCATAAAATCCCAAGCCAGAATGCAAACAAAACAAACAGCAGACATCCATCCATTCAGATCTCTCTCAGATCCTTGTCATTTACAATTTACATGCTATTGAAATTCATGCAAGAAAATGAAATGGTGATTTAGTATGTTTGCAAGTCAAAGGAGGAAAGTATTTTTTTCCTATCTGCCCACATTTCTTTTCTCAAGAGTTCCAGAATCATACTGGAAACCATGTGTATGCCTTAAGCCTCTGTGAGGATTTGGCTTTCATGGGCTGTTATAGACTGGAAAGATACAGCACCTTTAGTTTTGGGGAGCTGGAATCCTCCCTATTCCACATCACATTAGCAACCAGAAACAGTTGATATTATCAATGAGAAACAATCAGAAAAGGCAGAAATTTAATTACACTTCATATTAAATAACTTCCCATGTTTTATAGTCCATACTTGTGGCTGAATAACAAACTGCTTTAATTTCTAAAGTCATCTATGTCACTACGCTCTTTGACTTTTAAACACAAATGAATCACATAATCTTTGACATCAAAGACATAATCTTTGACACCAAGAAATGTCTTGGTGCAGTGTTCACTTTGGTAATTTTTTTCTAACACAATGGGTAGGTAGCAATCAGATGAAAAGTAAGTTGTGAGTTGTGGTCCAGCTGTCTACGTTTTTCCCAAGGCCCCAGTTCATGTTAAAAGCCGTATTTAAATTGCTACTTGTCCATGTTCTCCACATGTTTCCAAGTCTTTGGGTCAAGTACAACTCTCATGAGATGCTGCAATGTCATTATGAAGGTTTTCTTATTAAATGAAAGACCAATTTTAAACCAAAATCCTTTTTAATAAAAAAAAAAAAAATGGGGCTATCAAAGCCCTGACTTCATTACTAACCAGTTTCAACACCATAGTTTCCATCAGGTCTGCAGGGCACAGAAATTCCTGCATTTTTATTTTTTCAGGGGAAATTCAGTTACCCCTTTACAATTTAGCAATACAAAAGTGTTTCTATTATGATTACCAGGACAAGACACACTTGGGAAGTCTCTTTCTCTTTCTTCTACTATAAGTTGCAGAGTTCCCTTTCATAGAGATTTTGGCCAGTGAGGTTCCACAAGACAAGCATTCAGAGTGCCAAGGAGCTGTACAGGGCACAGCCAGATCTCATTTGTATTGATGGAATCACATGCTGAAAATACCTCCAGCTCAGCTTTGGTAATTTACCTCTACTGATGTGATTTAGTTGACTATCAGTACTGACTTGACTTTTTTTTTCCCCGTGTAAACAATGTAATTACTCTACAAAATAGAAAATATGTAAATGCTATGATTTAACTTTACACAGCAATTCTGTACTAAGCTATACTATGTCCCAGAAGGTTTTGCCACTAGATCATTATTTACTGATGGGCTGTAGGGGAGCCTTAGAATATAACCTCCAAAGGCACAAAGATGAATATTTAATCCAGGGTTTCTGCCCATTAATATTTTATTAAAGCCCGGCTATCTTCCACCATCCTTAAAATATTCTATTCCATAAATGATAATTGTGAATCTCAATGGATTCAGGTTTTAGCAGCTTCTGGATGTAACAATGAAATAATTCCTATGCTGGTCATTAAAAGCAAAGATGATACTATTTGCAGCTTCAATCCCCAATACTTATTTGTTAATAATTTTCTTTTAACCCAATCATTACAGGGTAGAACTTGGGTTAAGAGATCACATTGATAATAGTATTATATATATTTTTTTTTTCAAATATCAAGAGCAACACTTAAACTTCAGTTGCCTTGCGGTGTGAAAAATAAGGAACAGGCCCTTCCTCTGTTGTGAACTGAGCCAACTTTTACAAATGATAGCTCCTCACTCACCAGGTAACATTAACTGGATATCAAACCCTGTTTTTTTTCTGGCCCTGTGCAAAACAACGCACATGATGATAGCACTAGCAACAAAGCAATGGCCACTAAATTGAATTTTCTAGGTCAAGCTCAGTAGAAAAACCTTTCCCTGTGCTTTTCTATGACTGGAAGACTGATCACCAATGACTTTATTGAATGTCTTTCACAGATATTTGATTATCTAAAACAATAAAACAAAACAAGGCAGATTATTGCCTTGGGAACAGCACATTTCCTTTGTTGCAGAGGTACTGGAAACAGAAATACACTTTTTGCCAGTCCTGCCTGTAGATGGAAACAAAATTGTTAAGCAAATGTTCAGGATCAGTACACACAGAAAAAACCCTCCCTTAAGCCATTAAGCTGCAGAAGAAATTGCACTAAGAAGTTTTCTGCTATTCTTTTTAATAGCACTTCTATACAGTGTGGAGAGCTGTTCAGTGATTGTAATGGACTAACCAAGATCTCTCTACTGAGAGATACAAACCCAGCTCCGTGTGCTGCCTAAGAACTTGAAACCATTTCAAAGAGAGAGATCCATCATCTAAACCCCAAAGGACCTGGTATGGTGTCCTTTAACTGCTTTCAAGAACAGTTTCATTTACAGTTTCACTCACTGGTGTAAACCACAGAGAAATCTAAGCTCCATTTGATGAGCAAATGTTTATCATCTCTGCTAGCTTTTGATCTAAAAATATATGTTAAAAAAACGTTCAATTTCATTTACATTCATGCTTACCTGTCACTTGGAAGGTTATTAATGCACATAAAATCAAACACATTTTGTTTTGAAGGCTAAATCTTCAAAACTGTAATGAGTGCAGAAGTTACATAATTGATACACATGTTCATTAACAAGCTTATTTTAGCAGCAGATTTTACCATATAATGGTTTCTATCCAAGTATCAGAAACAGAATTCATTACTTTCTTTTCCTGTGAGAATATAATTATTTAAAACATGCTTTTAATGAAATGTATACACTTATATATTAACATATGTCGTCTATTACGTGTGTCTACATACATGTATCTAATTTCTATAT
Source organism: Drymodes brunneopygia (assembly GCA_013400955.1). NCBI lineage: Eukaryota > Metazoa > Chordata > Aves > Passeriformes > Petroicidae > Drymodes > Drymodes brunneopygia. Next base: position 1,704,044 of record VZTZ01020280.1, on the reverse strand, counting down.
GCAAAAGGACCCTCATATATTTCTCACTTTGTACCATATGGTCTATTTATGTGCAAGATTAATCCCATTCTAAAGGTATAATAACACATTTGTCATTGCTGTAGTGTTTCATAGATGTTTGCAGTACTTTGGTTCTATTTCATCGCTAAATATGCTCATTTTTTTTCTAAAGGGTTTGAAGTTCCACCTGACAGTACAGGTGTTCAGGCCTTGATCTCATGCTCACTTCAGTAAATAAAAGATTTAATCTACCTAAATGAAGTAGGTAAATCCATCTTCATTATCCTTCAGACTGCAAACTGTCCTTCCCTCACTACAATTTTGAGTTCCTCACTGTGTTTCAGCATGTGGTGAGTAGATGCTTTATTTCAGAAAGCTGTCACTTCAGCATTAACTTTTGTGAAAATATTTTCCCTTTGCAACTAAAGCATTCATACATTTCCCTGAGAAATTTTTTTATGTAAAACCCATTTTCCTAACATTTTTCTTCATCAGTCTTGCACTATTTGTATACTTAATTCCAATGTCAACAAAAGGAAGATTTTTATTACAGAACAAATAAAATATTACTCTTTCCTTCTTACTCACACAGAGACACAAAAATAAACTGACAAGTTGTTTTCAAAAAGAAACAAGTAACATAGTTATTTATTATTTTTTTTAACCTAAGTACATCACCAAGAGAAGGGAAGACAGAAAATGAACTGGTATGTATTCTGTCTCATTTCAGGTTTCAAAATGTTTTGAGAGAGGTGACTATGACCAGAGGAGAGTCAGCAAGTCAGGTTGAAAGAGGTAGGTAGAAAATTGAAAAAGTACAAAAATAAATCAAACATGCAGGGACTTTTGTGTACTCTCATCACAAATCTTGCTATATTCAGCACAAAATGAACCTAAACAGCAGTTCTGATGTAACAGCTGATCAGTTTAATAGATGGTAAGCATTTTGCCCTGTTGTGATGAGTGACATGCGGGGGACTTTTATACCAGATGAGAGATGTATTTTTGACCACAAAAAAAGACTTGTACAAAACCTTGTGTTTAGGCAGTCTTAAATGTGATGGTCTATTAATTATTTAGACGAGGTAGGAAGATATTAAGGGCTGCATTAAATACTGTCACCGTGCAAGTGTGAGCAAAAACATACCCAGAGCACTTGACTGATGATAGGTGGCAAAGGCCTCACATATACTCATGAAGAACAAACTTGATAATGGCAAAAATGATCATTAATTAAAGCACAGAACTGGAAGATGCATATCTAGAATGTCATTAACTACAAAGCCCACATGGGGTGAAGTTGAAGGATATACATAAATCTAGAGCTAATGGTCTATGGCTGCCTTCTGAAGATCTTCTCCCTGATAAGGATTTTGCTTCTGAAAGATAAAGAGTGGCAAGAGATAACTCACTTGATGGGGCACTTCTCAATTTACGTTCTGATTTAGACTACAGCAGAATATAAATGGATAAAACGTATAACAAATTTGGGGATATATTTAAATGCTTTTCTATTAAGAGATTTCTTTAAACACTCAGAGTAGTAAGTGCCATTATTTCCAAAAGTGAACATGCCTTCTTACATTGTCTATTACACTCAGTTATTTCTGTCAGTTTGTGTGTTCTGGCTTGAAATGCTACAGATTTGTGAGGAGAAGTTTCCTCCACTGACAAAAAAGTACAAGATAATCACTTATTTTAATAAGAGAAGAATATCAAATTTTATAGCTACATGGAAATAGTGAGAAGGTGTAGATGACTTGTAGTTTAAGTAAAACCTAACATTAATAAAAGTAATGTTTTACACTAAAATACCTTCATGTAAAAGCACACTCACCTCAAAGATAGACTTATTACTCACAAAATTCTCATCATATAGTCATATTACCTTTATTCTTTTTATGTGTTTTCATCTACTTTCTCAACATAATGACATAGAACTTTTATAAGTAGTTGCCCAAACTACTTATTACTGGGCAGAATAGTGCATAATTGAGAGAGAGAAGAAAGCACTTTTTTAAAGGGCTAATTGTTAAAAAAATCCAAAAAACAAAACAAAGCCTCACCCCTTCTGTGTGCTTGTGTCCATTCAAAGACACCAAAGATCTTGTGAAAAAAATAAATGACATTGAGTTGACTTTTAGGCAGACTGCAAGCTGCTTGAGGAATCTGAGGGTGGCATAGTTATTCAATTACATCTGTATCATTCATCTATGCATCAAAATTCTTTTCATTGCATAGAAATTTTAACTTTTTTAATGTAAAAATAAATATTTTGTCATGGTTTCCCGAGACCCATAAAATACTTTTTTTTAATATAATTTACTCACGTATCTTAAAGAAAGAAAAATGTGCAAGGTAATGATGATACAGCAAAAGCAGTCTTTTGTATGACTGCTATAATCTACACATATAATGACATGGTATAATCTGTGAAAAAATGTTAATTTCTAACTCACAGATCTAGGTCAATAGGAAAACAAGCCAAACACCCCACACTTGTTCTACCAAACTGTAAATCCTTCTTACTGCTCTGCAAACTCTCCACAGTTATATTAACACTCCTCAAGATTGTTACAATGATTAAGAAGCAGAGTATGTACATCCACACACAATTATGTACTCCTAAATTCTTTAGGTTAGAGTCTAACTAATTCATAAAATTAGCAAGAAAAAAATCAAACCCAAAAAAACCCCCAAAAAACCCAAAAAGAAAGCCCAACCAAAAGAGTGACCATTGTATTTGGAAAAAGTTATTCATGTCCTCCAACAAATTTTAAAAATAGAGAACTAGTTCTAAAACTAATTATTAGTGCTTTTTAAATTTCATATTTATCTCATATAATTTGTTTATAAAACTCATTCTAGATATGCTTAGCGGCACCTTAACCTTTCAAATAAATAACTTTATATACATAGATACATAAAAGGAGACAAAGGAAAGAAAAGCTGCTTAAAATGTTAAAGCCAACAAAATCCCCAGTCCTCCCTCCAGAAAACTGTATCCTTAAAGAAAATTATGTTTATTTAAAAAAACAAGACCAAAATGGAATATGTGACTGATGTTGGCAAAAGTATCTTTTTCTGAACCTGGAAAAATCCAAATCCTAGCAGTCATTACTAAAACAGATGCCAAAATTGAGGCATGATTATAGATTTAGGTGAATGCACAAATATTTTCTACCTGCTCACCTCCCTAGGAATGCAATAGGGAATAAAAAACCTCAAAACCTAAAAACAAGCCCAATTCTAAACCAAAAACCAAGTAGTGTGCTGAAATCTCTGAACTGCTGTTAGCATGCAAGCACTGAACTTCTCTAACAGTTCCAACATTATGCAGAAGCAAAGAATAAATATAAAGCACTGAAGACAACTTTTTAAATATAACTAAAACTAGGTACAATGTAGAAGCAGTGAACTGACACTGTGAAATAAAATTAGAAACAGGTTATCATGTCCCTCTGCAGAATGCACATTTCTTTAAACTGCAGATAAGAATCAGTGATGATTTTCCTTCACAGCTCTTGGGAGCAGAGAGGGACAGAGCTCTTGTTATACTCTTCCTCATTGATATGAAGTTGGCTTGTTGGAAGAGAATATTGCTTCTTATCTGCCCTTGATATGCATATGTGTGGATCTGCTGCTCTCTCCTATCTCTGCTTGGTACAGAAATAAGGAATAATGGCTTTTGCATTATCAGTGGAGCTATAAGCAGTGGCCTGCTGAATGGTTGTGGAGCACAAGATGCAATCTAATTATTTTTTTAGGGAAATTATCAATAGGAATTCTATCAGCTACAGACAACACATTAAACACTCCCAGGAAAGGCTGTTTAATACCCCAGAGAATGCAGACTCACATGCATGCCTCCCAGCCAGGGCAAGGAAGATGCATCCATTCCTTGCTGACAGCTGCTGGAGACTTCAACAAAAACAGAGGAGAGATTCATTAAGGTAGATCCTGCCAGAGAAATATCATGAAGTGAATAGCTAGCACATATCACAACCAGATAATTAACATCAAAATAAATACCCGGAGCATTTTTCTTTCTCTTTTTAAATCAACACTCTTGGACAGTAAAGAAATTCCCAAGTAGGCAGAGGTTTCAATGAACCACTGGGGATCATTTGTATTTGCTTCCCCATTTGAAAGCTGAAATATCAAGTCTTAACCAAACCAGTCCAACTCAGTTTTATAACAGAAGTTCAGGTACAGAGATACCTTTTTTTCAAGGAAAACTGTGTGTTTTGACCTTGAACTGTGATGCTGTAACCAAAATAATTAAAGACCAAATATGTAAAAAATTTATTAATCTCATGTTTGATCCTCTATGGACAGCCAGTGATGTTAATGATGGCATTACTCAAATGTGGCAGATAAAAGCCAAATGAAAGATCAGGCAGTGTTTTTCTCCAGTTGCGTACAAGGCACAGTGCAAAGTGATCCGCTGCTTACGCTGCAATTCCCTTAGGATGAGGGCCTTTTCTGTGGTTTCACAAATTTGAGCACAGCTTGACCCCTGGCTCTAGTGTGGATTCCCAGGCACCACGAGGAGTTCAGGGAGCAGGCTGGAACATTCCCTGACCACACCCCACGGGCACAGGCTGGCCCTGACCCCGGCAGCACAATGACCACAGCAGCTGCTCTGCCCTGCGGTGCACGGCCGGTGCTCCACACCTGCTCTCACCTTTAGCTGCCAGTGAGGCACCAAGTACAAATTTTTAATGCAAGAAGACAGAGAGCAGGATCCAAGCAGCAAAACACAACAGTTAGAGGAATTTCTTTATCTTACCTGTTACACTGGAGTCAAGAGATCGGCCGGCCATCCCAGCCGGCACAAACTTTCTGTAGCTGTCAAGATAAAGAAGCAGCTGCACAGCTGTTGCTGCACAGTCCTGACTACAGACATACAAGCCAAGCCATAATATAGCTAAAGGGATGCTTAACATTTGCCAGCTTGGCTACTGAGTACATTATTTACCCCCCTCTGGTGCTTCCTGAAGCTGAAATATAGTTATGTACCCACAGATGTATACCAATAGATGATTCAGTGAGCAGTTTATTTGAAAATGTTCTGTTTTAAGCAAATAGAGAAGTAAAAACTGTGCAACCAATTCCTTTCCTACTTATTCAGGCACTGTGGAAATATAATACATTACCAGCCTGTTCAGAGTATAAAATTTCCTGGATTCATGCTGGCAGTAAGTGGCCCTTTGAGGATTTGGGTGTTCCCCCTCCAGATACTCTTCTTATTCTTCTGGTTGATCTAAATCTTATCAATTTCTACCTTCTCAAGTAAAAAGCAGTCCAACTCTCAGACAGCTTGTGGTTTGTGAGATTGAGGTAGAGGGAGGATGACAGTCTGTCTGTCTCAAAATCTATTTCTGAATTCATTTATGAGCCCTCATAAAAGATGTAAGAGAATTATGAAGGCAGAGAAATAATGAAATAGAAGTCTTTTCCAAACTGGTCTCACTACCCCACCACGCTCAGATATCTGATTTCCGTTGTGACACACTTTCTTCCGCATTGATGAATTTTAATTTCTGTTGCTCAAGGGTAACACTTCAGGAGCAGTGCGAGTGGTCATTATATCACATACATATTAGAGTCTACCTCTCTTTAAACTAGATGCCTGAATTAATAAGGTCCTTTTCCAGTACTGTGCTGCCACACTGGCAAATACTTTCTGACTGAGTAAAACTAAAGTGAAAAAAGTGCTTTCCCAGCTGTCTTGTGAAGTCAAGATCAGAGAGCAGCATGCAGTCTTTTGATATTTCGTGTCGGCATGTGCATTCTCCACAGCTTTCCATATTGCCGATGGAGACCTCGTTCCTTGACAGCCTTCAATTTGACAAGGGGGCAGAAAAAAATCTCCTGCCTCCCCCCCAGCACACCCCACCCCAAGCAAATCACAAGGCACCACCATAACAGAGTATTAAAAAATATGCTATTTCTGCCGAGTACAGATTTAACCTAGTGAAGGGCAAATCACCTTGCTGGATATACACATACAAACATTTGCAACGATGCTTCAGAATTCACACTGCATTCACTAATGTTTGGACCTCTACAATTTTATCTGCCCTCTGCTTTGAAGGTAGGATATAATCAACTCTAAATATGGGACCTGATTTATTGATACTGATTTTGAAAGATGGGCTGAAGTACAAAGACGTTTACATTTGGCTGAAGATGGAAAACTGGACATCTACCAAAACAAAGCATGAATTATTGACAACAATTTAGGTTTTGTTCTTTACTGCAGAGTAATAATTTTGCCCTATGCTGAAAATGTTGCAGTATAAAAGATATAAAACATCTTTAAGAGGTCTTTAAGAGTAAAAATGTAACACTCTTTCCTTACAAGAAACAAGCTTATTTTGTATCGTACTTTCTATTTTTTTATCAAGTAATCAAAAAGCATAATAGTGCTACAGAGCTGAATATTGTCTGAACACTATCCCAACACATGAACTCAAATTTCAGGACAAAAAAAGAAAGATGTGTGCCCATTTCATTATGATGCAAAAATTTCTTCATGAGTTGTCAAGAGCAAAACTGTCAGTCAACATCACTGAGGTATTCAAAAGGACTCATTTGCTTGGGTAAAATGCTGCTCTACAGTACCCTGAAGCACCTTTTCAAAATATAGCTTGGGTATTCCAGCCCAGCAGTAAGTTTCTACATAAAAGTATGTTAACTGTGCAGAAGCTGCCAGCAATTTTGCTTTCTAAGTGCTCAGTCAATACTGCCTGATAAGATCACATCAGCAACACAGCCAGCTTTTCAATATGAACCAATTCTATATCTTATCTTTCCCCAGGTGATTGGCTGTGATGCCAAGCGAAAGGGCGATGAAGACCTCAAAACATGAGATAAATGATAGATGCCTGCAAATTTAATTAGCAATCAAAAGTCCATGGATAGCTATTTAGTGGAAATATGTAAGACCTGGCAAGATATCCACGGGTTCTCCTATTTCCTCATAACAAGAGATACATTGGCAAGGGGAAGAGAAGATCTAGTTCCTAATTTTTTCCCAGATTTGGAGAAAAACTCTACTCCACTCTGTGGCTGGTTTGCCAGATTGGCCTGTGCTGAAGCTATTGCTCTGTTCCAGCCATCTCACTCACATGCACACAAACACATACCAAGTGGGCCATGTCTGCATAGGAAACACCTCCCCAGACCTGTGCCTGCTCCTTCAGCAAGCTCAGTGTGTTTGCTCGGGTCCATTTCTTTAATTAGAAGAGCCCCATCATTGCTGCAGATAAGATATGACTCAGTTTTGGAAGACAGGAGATAAGGAAGAGGGGGAGAAGCAAGTAAACAACTGTATAGGGAGGAGGTAAAAAAAAATCTTTAGAAATAATTTCTAAAAAATAGTTCTTTCATGGCAAATTAAAGCACTGTATCAGTTAGTGCTATTGAACCCACAAGACAAAATTTGCTGAAACCTGTGCTGTCAGTTCCCTTGTATAAATACTTTCTGGAACATCTATCAAGGTTCTTGGGAAGCAGACAATATAATTTTAAGACACAGTATCCTGATTATTTTTTGGGTGGGATTGGAGAGACAGAACCAATATATTCTTGGGAAAATGCACACACTTACTTTATAATTCTTACAGTTTCTAGAAATTTACATACCAAATGTTTTCTAAAAATGTCTACACAATATTTTTTTAACTTCTTTTTATAAATATGTTAACAATATCTAATTGTAGCAGTGTTATTCTACATGTTTTAAATTTTATTTCTTTCCAGGTGACAGCAAACAGCCACCAAAAAAGGAGTAAATTATGTTTGAATAATATATTTACAGTGCTATTATTTGTGTTCTCCATCTCTCTCAGAACTGGAACTATTGGCAGCTTTCTGGAAAACGAGTTTTGTTGTATGCAGTAAAGACAGAAATGCATTAAGATTTGAGGTTGACAGACAGCTGGCTGGATTTACAGGGAAAGTAAGTACAGTGGTGGTAGCATCTATGTGAACTTAATAGCAGAAAAGTGAGAACCATGGGACATCTGGGATCAGACCAGGTTCTGTCAACCAGAAGATGATATTACACCTTTAAAGCCATCAGGGCTCCCAGTCTGGTGAGGAGACAGAGGGTTTAAAAATGCATCTGTCTAGCATTAAGGGAGCCCAGAGGACTCTGAGCAGGCAGAAGGATTTGTAAAATTGCATCAGTTTAGGATAAAGTTCAGCCTGCTCTTCCTGGCTAGTGGAGAAATAGGGGAATGCAGTGAGAACATGCAAGTCCTTCTCTTATATCTCTTCCAATTATTCTTACTTTAGTTTTCAGTTTGCACATATTTATAGATTGGCATGCCTATGGCTATTTAACACCATTCCTACTCTTTGTAGATATAGTTTTGCTTTTCCTTACTGAACACCAAAAGAAATCAGACAAGGATCACTCCGAAGTCACCCAATGAAAAAAGGACACAAGCACAAAACATCCTCTTGCAGTGCCTGATATGAAAGTGTGCTGAGGAACAGAGGTTTTCATACTAATGATGTCACCTCATTTACTTTATCATGGAGTCGTTGCTACACTGGGTTAGTTTCATTACACCAATAATTTTAATTGCAGCTGCCAAGGTGTGAACAAAGTATTCCTCTTCTTACGGATTTACATTTCAGAGAACAGGTAAATTATATAAAGCACAGAAAAAGGAAAGCTGGTAGAATTAATAAGAGAGATTACCCCTGGAATATAGTCTCCAAATAATTAATTCTACAACTTCAATATTAGAATTCATTATCTTACATGACCCTCTGAAATTATCTTCAATTTTGACCCTCACAGCGACTGAAAAGCTCTTCCTTTCTGTCATATACTTGAGAGGGTCCTGTAGGATACTGGGATTTGCATAGATTCTACATAATTTTTCATGCCAACCAGTTGTATAAATTTTAAGTCTGTTACTGATGACATTAAACATTATTTTTTGATGTTTCCCTTGCTGGGAGTTTGTATGCGTGGACAAGATTATCTCAGATTTTTTGCTATTACTTGAATGATTTCTTGCTATGTGTACATTTCACAACACACTCATTTTCCTTAGAGAATCTAAATTAGTATCAGTAAACAGCATCCAGCAAGTGCAGTGATGACTTTAGGTCTTTATTTCAAGTGGTCCCACCAGCTCTTCCTTGCCCCTCTTCAGTTCCTCTGCAGGCAGCATAATTTGGCAAAACTGAAAGGGAAATGCTGAAAGAGCTCTTCTACTCCTCTGTGAAGCAGGGTAGGAATTGCTTAAGAAGTATCAGAACTTCCCCTATAAAGGTACTGGAGTTATTTTTAACCCTGATAAGTTAACTTAAAAATGACCCAAACATAAGGCATGGCATTCACTAAGAATGACAGAATAAAGATAACATCAGGTATGATCCCAAAACCAGGTAAATACTTTTCTGTAATTAACACAGAGGGAAGGACATTGCTGATGATCAAAGGTAAGACAGCCAGGTGAAACACCTGATAGTGAATCTATATCCTGAGATGAGAAAAAAATCCCCAAATTAAAGTTGATCAAAGAAGGAACATGGAATGGTCTTAAAGGAAATTATATTGAGAGGACAACTATATCATAAAACAACAGGAAAACTATAGCATAAAACAAGAGGAAAACTGAAGATCTAGTACTTTGCTTTGAAAATGAAAAGAGAAAAGCAACAGTAGACTAGCAAATTGAAGAGCATTAGTTTTATCCCAGCTGAGCAAAACATGGGAGCAATAATATTGTGCTGATACTCAGAGACAGTGCAAGATCTTTTATTCACCAATACAAAGAATTTCTAGTTTTAAATATGAATTATTTGGATGTGACAAAGGAAGACAGACTTGGGTTTCTTTTTCAGACTGATTGACTGAGCTATTAATTCAGTGTAACTGTGGGAGAAACAAATACAGTCTTGTGAGGTGGCAGCTGATGTATTTCCATTTTATAAAGTACCATTAATGTCACGGTATAAAAGCACTTGTGAATCAAAATAGCTTAAAAAAGTGACATCTACCCTGCCCATAGCACTGAGATAATGAAAACATGCCTCTTAGAAAGCAGGGAACTTAGTCAACTACTGCACTGTCACTTTGCAATGAGTAACAAACTCATTAAAACTAAAGATGATAAGGCAATATATTCCTGTGCCTGGAGAAATTCCTCACACCAACTGGAGATCATAAACGATGCAATTGTCATGAAGAAGCACAAGCTTCAACCAGCAGAAGGCAACTAGACAAAGTTAACCCATCAGGCTGCTATTTTGTGCCTTGTGTTTAGAATTGGAAGGCACAATTTCTAATGAAACGCCCCTACCTGAATGGCAATTCATCATCAGCCAACACAGATAATGGCCCAGAGCAAGCTTCAGCTGTTCACCTTACATTGCTCAAACGATCCTGTCATGACACTTTTTTATTGCCATCATTGTACAAAGCTTGTGCTGCATTTTTGAAGACTGCATAAAGGAATACAAGACTATAACTGTAAGTTACCTAATTAGGTATTTCTTTTTTCCGATGTTCTGTGTGTAAACAGATCTGTGCATTTTCATTGCATATTCCCTGGTCTGCAGGGCTGTATGATTTGTTACCTCAAAACTCCAAAGGATTAAGAACAGAAGCCAGTTAGAATGCTACATCATAGCAAAGCAAAACAGGGTGATAATAATCACCACAATTAACCTCTGCCATTTAAAGTACAACTTATTAATATCTCATGTTACAGTAAAGATTAATCCATTTTTGTTTTTCTATTAAAGTACCCCTTTGGAAAGGCTGCAACTTAACATGGCCTGGAAACAGGCATATTCTTTTTACTTAGAAAAAGAAGAAAGCACAATATTTTCTGATTTTACACAAATGTTTTGAAGCCTTTCTTTCTGCAGTACCATGACAGCAGCTTCTTGTTGTTCAACATCTATTACCTCATGACGGGAAACAAACGTACCAGCACAATTTTATAGTTTGGATTTCCATTGCTCTCTATCCTCCCATATGTGCATTTCTCAACAAGCTCTCAGCACTCAATCATGTTGTCAAAAGCTACCAGCCTGAACCAAGATTTGTCTCAGTCACCACAACAAAACAGGGGATTGTCCCAATTCAGGAACACATCCTAAACTGGACACTGGGCTGGGGGAAAAGTTTCAATATACCCAGGGTGAGATTAAGACACAAGTGTGGTCAAATGTTGGTAACCAAAATGATAATTCACTTCTATTTACTATCAAGGAAGAGAGCAAGGAAGAAAGATAAGAAAAGAGGAAAAAGAAAAGAATTACAGGAAGCAAGAACTACAATCAGCAACCAGCAATCTGCAGCATCCCATGAAGAGCCTTTTTCTTTAGTATTTCACTGGGGAGAGTTCTGTCAGGACCCAAGCAGTGGGAAGACACGTTTTCTAACACTTTTCCACAAGGATCAAAGTAGGAAAACTGCCAAAAGTTGCAGCTACAGGCTTGACTTTCTATAGGTTCTGAATATTTGTCTGGATCCTCTGTCAGAATGTAGCTGGGATAGGCTGACCTGATGCCACCTGCAGTACTGGGGTACCATTTCTCAAAAATCCATTATAAACCCCTTCTGTAAAAGGGGCAAGAAGCACAAGCTCAGCTTGGAAAGTCCTAACACTGATCTTGCATGATCTCTTCATCTGATTCTGTGTAATTAGAACACACTCTTTCCAAATATGTCTCCTTAGCTAATTATAGCACTGAAAAGGAAATCTCACAGCAGTCCAGAATCAGGCAGGGGAAAAGGAACTGAGGGTTTAATCACCAACCTAAAGGCAAAAGCAGTACATTATGCAGCATGATTCCCTATCAGGGGTTAGATACTTGCAGTCAGGTTGATCTATGGCATAAATCAGTATATTTCAAGGGAGATACCCTTGGGAAGGATTTGGCCTGTTTTAAGACATAATTTAAAATTGAAAATTCATCCTGGAGTGGTTCAGAGGGTTTCAGTTTCTATCATTTTTATATTGTATTTTTCAGCATTTTCTGTAAGATGTGAATGTAACAGCCAAACTCAAAAGACATTATAAAAACATCACCATTCTGGATGGAACTTAACAACAAGGACTCATACATAGGGCTGTATGTTTTTGTATGACCTTTTTTCCTCTGACAATGCCTTTTAAAGCTTTTGAAAATACAACATCATTCACCAGGTAAATCAGTATATTGATTACAGAAGTAGTTCTTGCACAATTGTATCTGCACTTTTAAAGCAATAGCACTATGATTATTTTTGCATGGTACTTTCACATCAACTTTCATTTAAAAAAAAAGAACACCATGAATGCACAGATGTTTTAAGGAAAAATAAACAAACCATAGCACAAAAATTTAACTGGAGACATTTCTTGTGCTTGCTTGTTACACATCAGAGATATATGGTAGACTCTCCAATGCTAGAACTACTGTGAGCAGCAGAATAAAGAGTTTAAACTTCAGTAAAAAGTTAGGGCATAATCTTAATCTCAGTAATGTCCAAGTGAGCAGAAGCTGTGACCAGCTTTGTGATGTGGGAGGTATTGAGATCTTGTGCAGGAAAAATCTTTTGTGTAATTACGTGCATGAAAAAGTAAATTCCCAATTTTTGCCTGAAAGCACTTGGTACTGAGAAGAACTCTTCCGAAGTTATCATTGCCACAAGTGTTTTAGCCTTTCCTCCTCTTTCTGGCACAGCAATTGCTGCTTAATCTCCATCTGCAGCTGTTGGGCTGCTTCACTGTCCAAACAACTGTCTGCAGGCCCCAGAAATAGTCTTTTTGTTGATGACCTGGCTCTAATTCTCTTCATCCTATTCCCACCAAAAATAAGCAAATACCTGCAGCTGAAATTAAGCAAAACCAATTTTGCCTGATGAGATTCGGGGAAGAGCCCAGCGGTTTGGGGCTCATCCTCCAGTGCACATTATTAAATGTGCCTCTGAAGGGAAGGAGGCCTGCAAGTGAAAAATACAGACACATCACAGACATTTTTCCACAGTGCTCAAAAGGAGAGAGTTTCTTAATTCCTGGTCACAGGTCCCCTCTGACCTCCTCCTGGAAACATTAATGATCAAGGTGATAACACTCAATGAATGCCTCGTAACCCTGAGCATCACCTCTAGATTTAATTCAGCCATTCTTGTCTCTTCAACTTTCTGCCCGAGTCTTGTTCAAGAGTTATGTTATCTTGGCTTATAACTTTGACCTCTGAAGGCTGGGGGCATGGAGTCAATCAATTTTTCATACTTGAGACCTACGTGAAAAACTATTTCATTATGTCTTGGTCTTCACTTTTTGAAATACTCGCTTTGAATATTGCAAATGTGTTTTACTCAGAAGTACTAAGGAAAAAATGGTGCTTTCCCTGCTGAAGTCATGTTTTAATCTTCCTTATTTTAGCTGAGGGGGTGAGAGGGCTGTGTGGAGAGGTGGTGTGGTATGTGGGGAGTGAACCAACAAAAAAACTTCTGACACATTCAGTAGTAAAACATGAGTGTGCTGGTATATACAAATAAAGAATTTTTTACTTTTTTTACTTCCAAACTGCCAAACTAATGCTGTGTTCTATTTTTATTCTCACATTTCATGTGCTACTTGAAGCCATAGGCAACAGGATAAAGAGGAGAAAAAAGCACCTAACAATTAATGTTTGCCTATCCCTCTCACAAGTCTCTCATTATGAGCAGCCCTTACTTCTGCTGTATGAACAGTTATAGGTAGGAATTAGTTTAAATATCAAAGTAGGCCATTAAATAGGTAGCCAATTAGATAATCTCCATTAGAGAAAAATACTGCTGTTTAATTAGCTAGTTAAAAATCACCCCCATACACATACCCTGAGGATAAAACCTCCTGTAAAAGAACAAAAAGATATTTAGCCACTGCAGCTGCCAACTTTCACAGGTATACAAATGCCTTTCTCAGAGAGAATGTGTAGAGTCCACTGTGAGATTTACTCCTCTTGAAGTCACATGATGCCAAAGTGCCTGACACCTATTCTCTTGGCCACTATGGCTGAGTGCAAGAGAACAAATTCTGGACAGATGTGTATTGGAGGAGAGGAAATCCCTCTTAACCCTGTCCAAAATAAGATACTCAAAAAACACTGGCCACCTCTGAGCAGTCTTTAGAGAATCCAGCTTATCTGGCACAGATGCAGCTGTTCTAGTTTCTTCCTTGTCCCCATCTTCCCAAGGTACACATCTGCCTTTTCAACTCCTCCATTCCTTATTTTCAAAGATAGATTTTCATTTACCTCCTAATTAGGAAAACTATGTGGAAGGATTCATTGACCCTTACAAGAGCCTGTTCACTGTCAAGCCCAGAGTCAATGTCTAGAAATATAATTTATTTCTCGCTATTTTTTGAACTGTGGCTAAATCTAAAAAGAAGAAACACCAAAAGACATCATTACTATGCAAAAAAAAAAAAAAAAAAGAAATTTGCTGAATTTGATTTAGAACCTGAATATTCTTGGACATGCTCCTGTAAATTTATATTACCTTTGTAGCAGAGACAACTTTTCCCACTTGTTCATGTTACCTGTAAAATACAGTTCTGTGAAGATAGAGATATCATACAGAAAGAAATTTTCACTACACTGTAAACTTTTCAGACAAAAGGAAAAGCTACAATCATAGGATATCCTGAATTAGAAGGGACCCACAAGGATCATAAAGTCCAGCTCCTGACCCTGCACAGGACACCCCCCGATACCACCCCAATGTGATTCAAATAACCGTGATGTGAACTAAGTTTCTACACAAATTGTGATGGGATGGGAGGATATTTGGAGTCTGAACTGCACTTCATAAAGCAAATAGTTAACTGAATCAGTCAATATCAGTAAGGATATTTTCAGAACACAACTTCATAAAATCCATAATATCCTTATTTTTCAAACACAAAAGAGCAAGATTAATAATGATACTGCTATAAATCTTTAAGCGCCAACCAAAAATCTTTTCCAGCTACCAAACCCACTACAATTTATAATTTCAATATGGAAATACCTTACACTATCCAGGGGAAATCCTCCCAACTAGTTTGAAACAACCTGATTTAATGAATTTTAACAAGATACGTTATGTAAAGACAGGACAAAAAATCCCCACAAGTTTATTGTACTGTAGCCAAACAGTAATTCACTGGCGTGCTGTCTCCACCTAATTTTATGGCAACCAGCAAACCTGCTTGGTGCAACAGACATCATGATTTTTGGCTCCATATAAAATAAGGGATCTTAAAATGAGAGTTACAACTCAGGCATCATGTGTAGGATTCAGAGCAAACACAGATGCTTATCATCATTTTGACTGTCAAATAGTATCCTGGCTGCCTTCACCTGCTTCTCCAAAATGTGTGTCTTGTTCCATCTGTCAGCTCTGCCATGATTTCTTGAATACTCTAAGCCTTCTATCTATTTAGGCAACTGAATCCCAAATGGCAGCAAGCTCATAACCTACCAACCATCAGCTGAACATCTAACGTGTGTGTATTTGATTCGGAGCCAACAGACATTACTTACAATCTCATCTACAATAAAAGATTATTGTCACATATTTTCCAAAGGCTGAAAGCATCCCCAAAACCTGAACTTCCAAGAAAAAAAACTACAAAGCTTGAAAGACCTTAATGGCTGCATTCTCAGTTTTGTTTTTCAGGAAATAAAATTTTGCTTCACCACTTGCTTGAAGACCTACAGTAAATCTGCTCTGTAAATCTCACAAGTGACTAGAAGGAATTGCCTTTGAAACTGAGGCATAGCTCATATCCTACTTAGCAATTCTATCCCATAAAATAACATCAGGATGTCTTGTTACAGGCAATCTTTCAGCTGCATGCAAATATGATTTTGGCTTCCACAGTGCTTTACAAGCTTCACAGTACTCCACACCATTTTACCAAAAAGGGTACATTCCTAGCACTTGGTGAGGAAAGAGCCTGCAGGCAGAAGCCTGCTTGATATAGACATTCTGCTTTTCCACCAGCATATTTTCATAATCAATCATGGCACATATAATTATTATATAAAAAGCTAAATAAGCTCATACCAGCTTCCCCATAAATGCTGATGTATGGCAACTAAGCTTGACAGAACTCTACTGGAGAGGATAGGAAGTCAAGGATACTGAGGCAGATGATTTCTTTTTGGCTTGGCACCAGCCATGGATAGAGTCAGGGCCACCCACCTCAGCTGCAGTTCATAGATGTGCGACACTGCTGAGAGAGACACAAGGGCACTGGTGAGGGGTGGCAGTGCAGGGATGTGCATCTTGTGGCCATGGGCAAACCTACAGCATTTGGGTCGGGAAATTAAGTTTATTGAAGGGAGAGCAGATCATGAAGGTTCCAATCCAAAATGATGTTACACCTCTGTCATTCTATTAATGAAGTCCATCATCAGTGGATACAAGGCAGGCTGGGGCCCACACTGTAGGAACACAAACAACTGTTTGGTCAGGGCAAGACACTGTGAGACTTCACTGAAATGTCTGTCTGTGAGATTGAGTTTGGAGGACTAATTCATGTCTGTCCAGTTGTCAGGGTAGTTGCCCTCACCCACCTCACTCTAAGCACAGCAGTTGCCTTTCTGGGGTAATGGGAGTCCCAGCTCTTACAGAAGCCTCTGCTCTCAGCCCAGAACCCCAGAGTGAGTTGCTCCCTGCTCCTGGCCACATTTTGTTCCAGTTATTTGTACCCAGGTATCTCCCCAACACAAAGATAAAGCAACCTGCATCCTAGTGTAAGAGATATCTGCATATTGTCCCCCTTAACTATGTCAAATGGAGCAAAAAAAACCATGAGGGAGGATATTTCTCCCTCCTTCCCGACCTTGTAGGAAACACAAATGGGTGTTGTTACGCTACATAGGCAGGAGATTTTCCTCTGCCTAGCAACTGCTGTTTTCCCCTTGCAGCATATGGTCTTGTTTAGTTTTTCTCTCCTAGCAGTGAACTAATATACAAGAGGAAGGCCTCTGTCTTTTCACCAAGGGAAAACCAGAAACGTACTTCTAACGAAAGGTAGACACTTCTCTTGGTGCCAAGAAAAAGTGTTCATGGCCCATTAAACAGAAGGTAGATTCCTATCTCTCTGGTTCTTGTGTTTGTTGCCTCAGATTGTTAAACAGAGCAAGGGCACTCCTGCTTCCAAGCACCTGCATTTAATTGCAGCTTATTGCATTCCCCACAGGGAAACAGGAACAGCTGCAAAGGAACACTGTACTGATGCAAGAGCAGAAAATATTCTTTTTTCCGGAGCAGGAAATGTGCTCCTTTCTACAAAAAGCACACCACTCTAGAGAGAAATCATTAGGTAAAACATCTAATGCTGCTGGGTTTTCCTCCTGTTTTTTCCTTTGTTTTCATTCAAACAAGTTAATAAACTGCAACTGTAAAATAAGATTTAAAAAATTCAAGACTCAATAAATAGTATTTACAACTCACTTTTCAGGAAAAATAATGTTTTGGTTTAGCAACCTTCTTGTTTGTTAATTGAAGGCTTTTCCATCATGCCTTGGCAGGTCATCGAGACTTAAATTGAAATTAATATAATTCAATACAATTAATGAATAAACTAAGTCTAGGACTACAGTCTAAAGAAAAAAAATAAATACAAATAAGAGTTTCTCCCCAAACTGTTTGTTAATAGATTTTTTTATGGAGGACTGTGTAATGAACCTCTGGGAAAACATGTACATTTTTACCTTCATGACAGCTGCATTCAGACCCTTTCACTTTTCAGCATTTTTTCCATTTATTTTTCTACTGAATATATTTTTAATATTGTATTATATTGCATTATATTATTATAAAATAATACAGACAGGCTACCTTTTTCTGCTATTTTTGTTGGACTGTTTTCCTTTTTCTCTTTTAGAAACTATCTGGAATGATGAAGAATGCTGAAAACCTTAATAATTATGCCAAGCCCCAAACCCAGAGGCTGGCCAGCAGTTCCTGCTTTGAACTTGGGTGCTCTCCATCAGCTGACAGAATAATGAGCAAATCTTCATGTGGCACAGGGGGCTGGTCTGAGAGCTCCTGCAGCTTAGGGGAGCAGAGAAAATCCTGACAGAAACCTTGTCCTCTGGCTTGATGACAGTCAGCAGAAAACAAGACTCACTCATGTGAGGAACTACCCATGTTCATCTCATGTGGAAAAGCCAGCAGGAAAGCTTCTATCCCTTCCATTAAATTCAGGGCTTCCTGGACTAACTAGGTCACCTCTACCAAAACCAAATGGAAACAATAATCCTGGAATTTGGAAGCCCTAGGGCTTCCCAGCACGGTAACAACAGCTCTTTTAGACCACAAATGCTTTCTGGGAGCAAGTTTTAAGAGAGACATTTGCTTTCTCTATATCAACCTCTGCATCCAGAGGCAGCACAATAAACAGTAAAGTCACAACATCACTCTCTGTCTGGACCTCCTAATACAGTAGATGGGAAAGAACAAATTTTTCTTTGCATACCCCTCTCTTGACTTATTGAATTAAAAAGTGCGAGTTTTCCCTTGTTTTGCCCCAAACTACTTAAGAAATAGAATATTTAACCTCCCACCTACTTACCAAAAATAAAAAGAATAAAAGTGGGAATGTTTTCTTATTCTCTTTGAAGTTCATTGGATTTAAGCAGACTGTAATGCCAAGGTTTGGTTGGTTGCATGCACTGCATACTTTGTGTTATGCTCCAACTTCCTTATTTATTTTAGACAAATGAAACAGACTTGTTTTTAGTCTAAACTATAGACTAAAAAAGTCAAAAAAAGAGAGCCCATTTGACAGCCTCAGTGTATGATGATGCCTTTGACAGAATAGGCACAAGCCAAAGCAGCATTCTTTCCCTACCTTATTTGCATCAGCCTTAACTTTGAGATATCTCCTTTGGACTGAAGAGCAGCTCAGCTTTAGTAATCGTTCAAGCCTTTGTCTTAGGTCTTGTAACAACAAGGAATTTTCAGATGGGAGGAGAGGAGTTTTCATTTAGAAAGAAGACAGAACACACTACCACTCGTGTAGGTTAAGTGAAGGAGGAGACAAATACACCACGCAGAGTGATCTAGTCATGAAAGCTAGGAATTGAAATATCTCAGGGAATCTCATCTGCTCCTTCTTCCCCTTTTCATCTACTATCCTCCAGTCATCTGCTTAGCAAAAGATCTGGGAAGGGGTGGCTGCTGCTTGTGTGCCCCCCTTGGACCCATAGCCACATTGCAGATGAAGGGCAGAAACAACAAGATTGCCCTAAATATATGAGAACAGCACCTCTTTCCTGCATATCCCTGAGCATCTTAGAAACCACTTCAGTTCAGGAAGGTCTGTGTCCTCATCCCTGCAGAGCCACAGTGACAACCCTGCCCAAGTCCCCAGGTAACTCTGCTTGTGTGCCTGTACACCCTGGCTCAATTTGCTCTGATTTCTGCCTCATGCTCCTTTGCTCCCCAGCTAAAAGGTGAGGCTCCAGAGATTAGAAGTACAAGCATGATGGCCCAGATAATATTTTGCAGTGGAAAAAATATTCTATGGGACTAAAATGAACACAACGTTCTTAGTTAGTTTTTTTCCTCGTAAGACCTTTCTAAGGATTTAGTTGAGAGGTAGCTGTCAGTATTTCAGTCTCTGGTAACAAGTAAACAGGGATGCTGGATAACAGGCTCCACCTCTCAAGGAAACAGAAAATCTTGGAAATCAGTAAGGAAACTGTAGATGAAGAGCACTGGTTCATACTGGAAGGATATTGGTTAGTACCACCAACTCTGAATTAAGCTTTAGTATTTCTTTCATTTGCTGGACCTGCTTCAGGTTAATTCATTTTCTGCCAGAGCAGGCTTTGGTCTCACAGTCACCAGCAGTGATGACAGGTCTCAGGTTGTGACAGATGAAGTTGTTCCCAGGTGCCAGACATAGACTGACATTTGCTTCATCTATAAATGTCCAAGAGTATTTTCCTTTCTGCCCTTGGAAGGTAAGGCAGATTCCAGGTATTAGTGGGCCAGAGCAGGGATAGGAGCAGCTCCCTCTGAAGCAGCTCACTCTTCCCATGTTCACCTACACTTCTCCTCTACTGAAGTTTCTAAAGTCTCAGTAATTCATTTGTTCATAACAGTCTGACTAAGGTAATAACTCTCCACACTTGTAGCAGCAAAGAATTGGAGATGTTCTCAGGTGCAGTCTAAAATGCAATTTGTCGTGAAACTTGAACAAATATTATTAGCACTAGAATTATGGAGTAAGCTATGCACATCCTCATGGTTTGTTTTGAGGACTTCCCAAGGAATATAAATAAATAAATAAGACAAAATGCAGCACTATAATGAGACCTGAGTTTGTTATTAGGTCAGCTTCTAATTTTAATGCTATAGAGCAATAATTCATAAATATATAGATAATATTATGACGCTTTATTTATCTGACATCAAATCCTGCTTGCTACATATTATAAGCAAAACTCCTCTAGTAGACTAGATTTTTGTGTCACAAGTAAAAGCAGTTTAATACCTAGAGGAAAAAAAAGATTCAATAACTGTTCTAATGTGCATGCAATAAAACATTCAACAGGCTAGGTTTATATAATATAATTATATGAACATTTAAAATTTTACCAGCAATATGGTGTCATCATTTACTCTGTGGCTATATCCCATCAGCATCCTCAAAAGCAAGCTCTAGAAGAAAATATAACATAGAACTAACAGGATTTCAGTCAGGGTTTGGTCCTTACTTGTTACAGCATCAGCTCTAAATAAAAATATTCCCAGAGTTCTGAGGTGCATGTGAGTTTAAGTAAAGCCATTGTATGAATACCATTTTTTATAATTACCTACATACTGAAAATTGGATGGGAGTCCTACCAGTTCCATTCATCACGTGCATTTGTAATTGAAAGGTGACACTTTGCATCTCTTCTGCTTACTTTCTATTTGGCATGTTGTTTTTCATATTGACAAGCCATGTCTTGTCAGATCTTGTGAATATTATCTACACTGGTTACACCTATTCACAATTTAAAATAATTATCCATAAATCATCCTTTCTGCTGTTAGTCAGCTAGTTAGTCCTGTTTGTTCCCAACTCCTTTCCTATTATCTAAGGCTCAGGTGTCTAAACCTTTGAGATTACCTGAAGCTAAGAAAGCAGACATTTATTTGGCACTGAAACAGTACATTCTGCTTGTGTATGTTGGAGGCAGCAACTCCATACCCAAGGCTTTTTTTTAGCCCAAATTAAATGAATTTGTGTATATGCACACATCATTAAAGTACAACATTTAGAATTTATCCAAGATCTAATTGCCTGTACACCAAATGGAGTTTTTATTGCTCCCTATAATAGGAAATCTAGATAACTATTTTTGTTTGCTTGTATGCCTGCCAATATAGAAGTTGACATAATTCAATCTTTCAGATTCAAAGCAACCAAGATGATTAAATTACTTGCATATTATTATATCTTGACAGAAATTCCCTCTCCTGAAATACCATTAAATCTGAGGGAGTTTGTTTGTTTTTAAGAATATTGAAGCAGAAAACAGCCAACAAAAATTTGCAGTCTACCTAAAACCAGGGAAATCTACAATATATTTAAGACATGTGAAAAATGAATGGCAAGTGAGTGACGGATTTCTTGGCTACTACAGAGGATGAAGGAAAAGAAGTAGGTGTATGGAGACCTTTTCTGACGAACATATATACACTCTTATTAAAGATATGTTAATTTGAAAAGTATCTCATGTTACTAATAAACATATGCTTCACCATTTCAGGGATTGTTTTAAGCTTATTTGAGTGTTTTCCTGATTATCCTGTACATTAAGGTTGTACTGAAGTTAGTCACATCGTGCAGCTACTAATTCCTGTATTTCTTGTAAATGTCAACAGCTAAAACACTTCTATTACTGTCTCATAACCAAAGTGCTATAAACAAAGGAAAACAAACATCCTGTGTGCATCAAATGATATTCACATTGACAGCAGAACTGCATTCAGATTGCTCTATACAGATCCTCAGTGAGTCTTGACCAAGCATGGGCGATAACCCACCCTCTCAGACTGCCCGAGAATATAACATGTGAAAAATGTAAATTCTAATTATCAGCTGAAACTAAGGAGATCTGTTCACATGATGTTTGCCAGCTAAGGACTGTAAACCACTCTGCCTCTCATCCTCCCCTTCACCTCTTGGAGATGGTGTCCTCCCACCCACTCTGCCTCCTATGTTGTTTCTCTTGGAGATCATTATCCTAGCTCTGGATCCTGAAACACTGACATGCTCCAAACAATAATTTCACCTCTCAATTATGGGCTACCCAGAACTTCAGGTATTCAGTTTTCTTGTATATAGCTGCCCACTTATAGACACTTCTGATGCCTGCAACACCAGCAGACCAGCTGGCATGTAAAAGTAATGCCAAAGTACATAATACTTCTCTTTGGATACCTACCCATCAAGTCATCAATATTCAAGCCCTGGAAATAATGAGAAATTTACCTAAATGGAGGTCCAGTAAGCCTAGCAGAGATGCTTACATGTTCTCTTAATTTAGTTGATAGAAAACCTGGCCTGAATATGAAATAAAAGAAACTATTTTCAGTGAAAATTATCAAATTTGCCTGACTCCACAGGAAAAATTCAACAGAAAAAAAATTCTGTAAAAATTAGTATCATCTTCAAATAAAGGAAATTTTTATCAGTTTCTCCCCACAGCCTGAAGCTGAAGAGCACAAAGAAGCTTAGAAAATCCAGAGTGTTTAATAAACATCCTAATGGTTTTACTAAACCCTCATATAATATATTTTTATCTGACTAAGACAGAATCACTCACTCTTCCTTCTTGAAGAGTCAGGACACACAGTTCATATGCTGGCTGATCCTCACTTACCTCTCATTTACTATCAGCCAAAAGTAGAACACTTTAAAGAACTTTCAGGTCTGTCCTTCTTGCCCCCTCAATCACTATTTCATAGAAGGCATTATTTTATTATAGAAATCTGGGTAATTTTCTAGATGTGGCATCTATCAGTAGTACGATGCCAAGTTACAGAGTTTTAAGAAGCAAATTGAAAGAGACTGAAACAAATCCATATTCTTCCTTCCTAATCTTCACACAACTTGATTTACACAACACTTTGCTTATAAATCTATTCTTTTTATCGAGTGCACATTCATAAAAGTTCCTTATTTTACAATCATAGGATCATAGAATGGTTTGGGTTGGAAGGGACCTTAAAAGTCACCTAGTTCCAACTCCCATGGGCCGGGACAGCTTCTATGAGACCAGGTTGCTCAAAGCCCCATTCCACCAAGTTAATTTTCATTTAAAAAATAAAGTACATGTTAAAAAAAGCTTTTAGACAGTGTGTGAATAGCAAATTCAAAACCCATGAAACATGCTATAAAACTTCTCTGAGAGCTCAAAACCTTAGGCTAACTTTGTAAATACTGGTGTAAAACAAAATAAAAACCTGAAGAGGTACAAATCCAGTGACAGCTAAATTAAATTCACAGAAATGTCTTTACCTGAAGATTAGTGTTTGCACTGATGTTTCACAGATACTTTAGCAATAATCCCTTTACACAGGCATGCAGATTCAGTTTTACAGATAAAGTATCCTCCAAGAGCCTCAGCTTGAGGCTGTCTTTTCAGAAGCCAAAGGGCAGTATTTCAGACTGCTTCAACAAAAGTAAGACAGTGATTAGCAACTGTCTTCATTTATACAGTTGTTGAGATATGCAGATTTTAGCTGCATCGTGGGGGCTTACACATACTCATTGGCAGTTTTCCTTTTCTTCATGTTGACTGCAGTCTGTTTGTCTCCTCTTTCAATTTTTTACCCTGCCTTTTCCATCTGTTGGCTCTTTTATCTCCATCTAACTAATGAAGGTCTGCCCATTTCATTTCAGAAGTTTCAGCTATGACAGTTGTGCATGCTCATTTCAAGCACTTCTTATTTATACCTATTCTGACTTCACTGTGCAAAGACTTGGGACTAGAGCTAGTCAGGAATTTATTTTATAAAATGGACCTCTCCTAAAAATTATACTCATCGGCTCAGAATAATGGTTTAACATGAGATTGAGATAAAATGAATTTTCAAATAGATGTGATATTGTTTAATTGTGTTTCTATTAAACTAGTTTCCTAACAATATTAGGCTATTCAGAATGTTTGGATTTATTACACCAGAACTACGTTTAAAGCACCACACAAACCTCTCATGTCTATTACATGTAGCTCACCATGGAGGTCAGCCCATACAGGTTCCCTTGTGTATTACTTTGAATAAAGACATCAGCTATATCAGTAGGGCCAGTTTTAGAAGCCTGTATGAAAAAATTAGCTCAAACATCTGCAAATATGAAGAAATTTAAGAAATTTTATTTAAGAAATAGAGTGTGCTGCCCCTGTTTTGGGGAAACTACATTGCTTATAATGTGCAAGAAGAAGGGATGCTAAAATGTTTCATATGTTAAAGAAGATTAGCTGTATTATTTTTGTCTGAGAGTAAAATAGAAAAGCACATTTATGTTTAGAAACAGAACTAACCCATATATATTCTCTACACACACATAATTAAGACAGTACCAAATTTAGGCAATCACGGGCACATTTGGTCATTTACAACAGAGTTCTTCCTTTGTGTACCAAGGGCACTTCGTACGTGAAAAGAATTAAATCAGACTGCAAATACAATCTATCATACAATTCGTTCTCATATTCCATATGGCTTGAGCATAACATCAGAACACCTATTTCTCTTATAAAGGTCCTTCACATTTTATGTCTTCGCTCCCTTTTTATATTTTACCATATCAAATCTTAGTGATTGGTTACTTTGTTCTCAGTCCCACTGGGCCTGTTATCTGTAATTAAATATAAGCCTCCTTGATATTAGTAGTGTGCTGATGGATTGTTGCTTACCTACCAGGCAGCACTTAGAGAAATGGAGGTCCTTGAAAGCAAACAGCATCAGAGCATAAATCAGCTAGAATGAAGACAGGAGTGAATATAGATTTTTGTGGTAGGAACGCTCGGGAGATTGTTCTTCGAAGTCCACAGATTGGAGATTACATTCATATTGATTTATCGTCAGACATTTATTGATCATTGGCTAAATGACTCTGCAGATAAACATATGTATCTTTCCACTTCTGCCACTAAACCTCACCTTACTGACGATGCAAAACTGAAAGCATAATCCTCTCAAACTTAAAATGTTGATTAAATGCTGTGTGAAATTCTGTGCAATACAAATGGGTCTGAAAGAAATCACAAAACCTCACCCCACCTCCTACTCCCATCAGAACAAATGAAAACCTGATTAAAATATTCCAGATTTATTTTCAACATCTTAAGGTAAAATTCCTGGAAATCTGAAATCCCTTAACTAAATTTCCTGTAACATCATTGTACACATTTTTAAAAAAAGGAAGAAACCCCAACAAATTTACAGCTACTGCCAATTTTCAAAGTACAGGGCATTAATATGGAGAATTTATGTCACGGACAATGGACAACCTGATGAGAAGGAGCTGTCAGCAAATTCCTAAAATTATATTCAGCAAGCCTTATCAGTTTAAACCCTGTAGTATTATAGAACAGATCCTATATTCTATGGAGCTGAGGCAGTTTACTATAGTTCAGTACTGAAGCTTTTTTTACTTAAGGTCAGATTTTTTATGGGTTTTTTCAGAAACACTTTTTTCCATTTGCATGTTGCACTTAGAAGTATGAAATTCAAATGCGATTGCACCACAGAGCTATTTTTGCAACACATGGAAATCTAACATTTCAGAGACACAAGCCTCCAACTAAGTGCAACTTACTCTTCAGTGTTGTCTGCCATTTGCAACACATTGATTTGCTGAAATCCCTGCAATGCTGCACTCACTTAGTTCTCGTATTTACTCAAGAGCTACCAAAACACCAGTGAAGCTAACATTTGCCTGACTATAAGCCTGCATAAGCCAAAATGAAGCAGAGAAGGAATATGCAAAGAAAGAACCAGTTAAACACAAAGATGAAAGCAGCATCCGTGCAGTGAACTGCCAGCCTAGTTTTAATGAGCTCATGAGTTTTGCTGTGGACATCAGCAAAGGTTTTCTCATGCCAATAAACAGGGAGGGTCACCTGAGCTCAGCCTCTGCTGATCCACACTCTTTCCCATCCAGACTGGTCTGTGGACACTTAGCACTCCATCCCCATGCCCCAGCAGTGTCCTCCTACCCAGCAGCAAAACTTTTGGTGAGAAGAGAGATCAGAAACCTCTGCAAGTTCAAGGCCCTCTCCCACTCTCTCCATTTCCAAAGCTGGTTGGTAGGAGTGACTGAATGCAATCACTCCACCTTAAAAAAACCCAGGACAAACCCATTAAGAATGTTTTCAACTTCATACAGAGTCTCTCTCACAAGGAGGTTTTGGTTCTCATATGGCATGGTAATTTTTCCCAGGTCACTGAGGAACCTGTTGCTGGAAGAAAATCCCTTGCACTTCTCCAAGCCATCTGGTCTCTTGATTGTTCTCTCTTGCTGCTACAGACTGTAATTAGTCCCAGCTGAACAGGTAGATAACCTCCTTTAAGAGCCAGAATCACATGGGTCATATACATTTCATTGCAGAGCATGGACCAATATTTAGAGATCAAAAGGAGTTCCCTGTTATCTTCCTTTCCTTGTCCTCAGAATCCACACAAATAAGTTTGGATTGGAAATTAAGAGATAGGAAAAGTATTCACCACATTTTACAATACAGGTAGAAATTAAGAAAACACGTATTATTAATTCAAAATTCAAATTGACGTACACCAGAGCTTTCCCACTGGAAAAATAAATCATTAACTGAAAAGATAAAATATTTATTTGCAAATAGCAAGGATTGGCTTTGTAGAAAATTATGTCAGAAATCAAGGCCTAGAATTTACTGCCATAAAGAAGACTTTAAATTAGGAAGTGTTAAGTCAAAGAAATTGTGCCAAGTTGGAACTCTGAAAATGCACCTAGTGATATTTAAGATTAACTTATGTATAATACACCACTAGAATGAAAATGCCTGGATGACCATAGTCCCAGAAATGCATTTAGAGAACTGCAGAAAATGAAATACTGAAAAATAATGAGCACTTTGGAATGTAAGAGCCTATTGCTTATACTTTATTCTATGAAAAGAAAAAAAAAAAGAAAATTAACGAGACAGTATAAAACTATATTTTCATTTCATGGTTATAGCTCCAGTGAAATGTCTAAACCAAAACAAATTTTGTTCATTATTGTTCATTATTTATGTTGTTATGAGAAGCCAGCAACAAGCTTGACTTATAAGAGTAAATGCAAATTGCTCTTACTGCATTTGTACATTCACAGTATTAGATGTGTGGAAAACTCATAATGAATAATGTGACTTTTCCCCGTATATTTGCTTCACTACCACCTTGAGGTTATAACATATAGCAATTTGAGTGGGAAAAGGAAAAGGGAAAGGAAAAGGGAAAGGGAAAGGAAAAGGAAAAGGAAAGAAGAGATGCAATCCTGAGGGAAGAAACAGATAAAGAATGCAGGCATTGCCTGCTTAACAATGACTGGGCTACACTCATCTGTATACCTCACCCTACTTCTTCCCTCTGTCCATAAGAGCATATTTTGAATACTTTGAGTTGAATTTTGCATTATTCATTGTGTAATTGCTGTGATCCATCATAGAGACTCACAGATTCTTGGGTGGTCCCCCACCATTCTCAGACTGGCAATACCCACTCTGCAGAAGCTGAAAAAGTGAAACACATCAAACTCCTTGGAAAACAATGTTGTGCCATCACCTAGGATAAATAAGACCTGGTTTCTTGGTGGCTGGCACACACCTTCACTGACAGCTTCAGATACCACCAGCACTCAGAGGCATCTGAGTAAAACACTCTAGATTGATGTTGTAAGTGCACAGTGCTCCTTTGGGTTGATACAGCCCTGTGCTGTCCTGGGCACATCTGCTATTCCACAGTGTACCAGGACTCACACACCCATAACTGGAACTAAACCCTCTGCCCAAAAACCCCACTTGTTTTAAGTGTTGCTATTGAGACTCACAAAGAATAACACAGCACTACACGTGGCAGGAAAGGCTATTTGATGAAAATACTGATTGGCAGCCATGTGTACCTAGTTCTGCTCCTGGCTTTGCAGCTGACCTGCAGTGAGAGACAAAATGAACCATTTTTATCATTTTGTGCCTTTATTTACCTATCCAATAGATAAGGTACCTGAAACTTACTTTTTCTTTAAAAGCAATTGGAGATGGATGTGGGAACAGCAAAATGTATATATTGAGAGCAAAAAAATCTCAAGCAGGGGCACAAAAGGCCTTGTTGAATGCCTTCCTGAATAAAGAAATTGATATCATCTCTTCATCCCTCTAAATAACTGTAATAAAAATAATGTAATTCTTCTATACAATTTGATACTACCATTTGGTACTGTAATTTTTGTGAAGATCTGAATACAATCATGGGTATTCTACCTTTCACAAAATGAGGCCAATAACTACCAATCAATCAATTCTGCTCAGATTTTCTACAAAAGAACTATAGACATAAATTGCAAATAGGTACAAATATTTGCAAGTGGGTGTTCGCAAGACAAAAATATTTTCTTGTGAAGGCCTCATAGGCCCAAATTAACAAACAGCTATACCCGAAAATGTGTTTCATATTGGTGAAAATGTTTGTGTTGTAAGCATTGCTCTTTTACAGTCTAGTTTATACCCCATGTGCCATCATGTGGATAAGTAGCTTTCTCAGCCTTAATTTCTTATTTTCCCTTCTTATTTGAATAACAGCTGGGAATCCTGGCATATTATAAACTGCCAATCTCTTCAGAAGCTGCACTTACAAGCATTAAGTAAACATCAGTTATTAAAATTAAGTCTTCAACATGCTGAGAAGCATGCATTTTTATCTCAGATTACAAGTAGGTGTGTTAAAAATGAGGATGGTGTGCTCCTTTCTGGCCTACCCCTCCTGCTAAGTATAAAATGCCCTGATTACAGTAGTTCAAGCCATCCATCCCATTGTGAGTTTGTTGAGACAAATACATCTGGACCAAAGATGGCTTTCTGTAAGATACCTTCTTCCTGCTACTAACATTCTACATGGTTCACATGCAGTAATATTTTAAATAAATACCTTTGTCACATCAATACCTGTGATGAAATGCTTTGGAGTTGGCACAGAGAGAGGTACATCTGGATACCTTTGGGGAGAGAAAATCCATACTAATTGTAGAAGCTCTGTTTAACACCTCGATAAAGCTTGTGATTAAGGAAATACACAAGGCAAGAGTAGGAGCTGTGTGTGTTTGAAATATAGTAAAAAAGATAAAAGGAACAAATCCAAGTTTAGGTGGACAAACTGCAGAAGGACATATCTAAATTAGTGAAGGTGAAGGAAAAAGTGGGATATGACTCTCCATCATGTCCTGGGATTAGAAGGGAGTCTGGCCAAAATTAAAGAAAGAACTGTAAGTAATCTAGCTATAATCAGTCAAGGGGTATTAAGTGAATGGATTGCCAGTCTCATTTGTTCAACAAAGAGATTAATCTCTGAATAAAGCAAATCTGCATGAAAATTGTTAGAAAGAACCACCAAATTCTGGCTCCTACCTTCTAACAGCACAGGAGGTATGTTCCCACATTTCATCCTCATACACTGAAAGACCAGCCCAAGGAACATATTAGAGGCACAGAAAACACAGTTGAGGGCAGTTCTCCTGTTTCTGTGTAGTATTTTATATATATACATGTATAGCAGTATTTTATATATAGCAATAGTGTATAAATGTATAATAGAAACTGGCAATATTCAGTGTGAAAGTTAAGAGCATATTTGCAGCCTAATAAAACCAAAGCCCTATTTTTTTACCTGTCTTATATGATGTGCTTCAAAAAGTGCCAAGCCTTCCTTGCCCAGCATTTGTGCTTCTAAGTATTGCTCAAAATAACAGAAAAATAGGCATCTGTGTTGTAGGTTTGCTTCAACACAGCTTGATTTATCAGTTGCTTTCTCTTCTGTAATTCTTTTAGTTTTATTTTTCCTTCTTCCCCAACACATGTACAAAGTGAACCTGATGCCTGGTGTATGTGGTACAGCAGAAAGTCTTGTTGTGCCTCAAGAAAACCTTGTTGATCAATATCAATTCCATGTAACTTCACCATGCATTCTTTGATCCTTCTCAACTAAGTTATTAAAAAACCATGTCCTTGTGTTAGTCATCTACACACAGCATGTCTGGCTTTGAGCTCTCCAGTAGTGATACAGGCACACACAGATAATGTTGAAAGGAAAACACAGATCCATCTGGACAAATAACACTGTTTCACAGAGTTACTCTTAAGAACACTTATCACTTAGGTTTTTATGTGCAAAATGAGAAATAAAAGATCTTTTTTTTTTTTTTTTACTGAGAAGCACTCTCCAAGTCCAAGGAGACTGTTTCACCAAGAATTCTCAACTGATGTATTTGCACTGTGATTATTCACAATAATTCATGGTTTTGTCAGCTATACATTGCAGAGTATATATGAACAATAATCAGATGATGGAGTATCAGTAAAAGTAAAAATAATGTATTTATCTTAAGATTTTTCACTAGATGTGTTTGCTAACACATTCACACTGGAAGCAGAAGACATTAAGGATGAGCTAGAAGCTCTCTTCATATTTTACTGATCCAGCATGGAGTGAATGAGAATCTGGCCCTGCAAGTGCTGCACAGTGAGTGAGTGAAGCACCATTAACACCAGTCACATTTCTACAGAACACACCAGAAGCCGTCAATCAGAAAGTCCTAAAGAAACATTGTTCAGCATTTCCATTTTAAACTTTTTCCCCTACTTCTTTCCAGTAGGAAATCCTTCTCACATGGGCAAGTGAACTTTAGTTTTTCACCTAACAGTAATTCTGCATCTAAAAATAGGAGAACAGGTCCTGTTATGGTTTTGACATCTATTTGAATAGTAATGTGGTTACCAAGCAAACCTCAGTCATCTAAATCTTTGTATTTGTTAATGGTACTCCAGAGTACCTGTGGAGCTCCTTGGAGTTAGGTACAGCAAAAAAACTCCAAGAACAAACAAGCAAGAAAACCAACCCCAGAAATGCCCCCAAAACATAAAAATCCTTTATTCTAAAGAGCTTGTGTTCCAAACAGAGTAAGAAAAGCAACAAAAAACCCCTGCAGCTAAACTATTGTAAACGAGTTTCCTGATCAGCTAGAAAGGAAGCTAAATCTTATGATTCCTCTGAGTCACTGATCATTCCTGCTTTTCGTTGAATGAACTGAAAAATATATTTATTTGTATGCATTTTACATCTGTCAACTGGAGAGCCTGCTAAAAATCAAGATTTAACATACAGAAATTTGAGGAGAACCTGAATAACTATACCACACTGAAGAATAAAGTTCAGAATATATCTATCTGTATTAGCTCATCAGATATACTGTGAATCACTTACAAAAGAAACCTTCACATTTCTGCCAGGATATTTTCTAGCAAACATCCACCAGCTCTGACATAGTTTTTGTAAATGCCTCTAATTCATATGAAGAAAGTATATGAAATCACTGTAGATATTGTTGTTTATTTTTAATTTTCTATGGGTTATAAAACGCACACTTAGAACTAAATGCCAATCGTTTCCTCTTCAGTGTTGCTGAACAAGATATCAGATTCCTAATGAGGAAAAACCAGAACATCAGTTTGTTATGCATCTTATTCATGAGTACATCCAGAAAGGATGAATAGATGACTGACTGTAATAAGGAATAGCTAATGATACACAGCACAGTAGACATTTTTCATTATACATCACTTCTCTCCAGTTACCAAAAGTATGGATTAGCAATGATGCTGGGAAAAGGAACACACCTGACATTTTGGTGCTTCAGTCAGCTCATACAAATGAGCTAATTTTCAACACATTGTTGCAAACTCAACAGAACTTCCTGAACATCTTATATTTTCAAATTAGAGATACAGGGAGCAAAATTATAGATTCCTCTCTTTTGCATTTAGTTGACAAAGATAAAAGGCAGTGAAAATACTTATATATGTATCAGTCAAATGAGCGAAATATGATGAATGAAGGAAAAAGACAACATCAATAAGAAACACATTCGCTGTTAATGACTCTAATTCATGTTTCTGCTTTTTTGCCTCTTGCAATCCTAACAAAGGCCCTGCCATAGCACAGAAACAATTCCAGGACAATGGAAAAACCAGTGAAGTGGATTGGTTTGTTTATACCTGTGTGAAAGAAAAGCGTGTTTGCATAAAGTGATGTGTCCGGGCTTGTGTTTCTAAGAGTCAGTCCTATCACAGAATTTGACTGACTTTTAATGTAGCTTTATAAAGTATAATGACCACAAGGAGACCAGTTTCTTTTCTGACCTTGAACAGGAGTTATATCTCAGTTACAGTGATTGCTCTAATGTAGTGAAGTGAGGATTCCTAAATGTGAAGGTTAGAGACAAACTGCTTGTGCTAAATATGCAAAAGGGCTTCTTAGCCACGTACCTCTGCCCCATCCTTCCTGTCAGAGACCCTTTTTTCCTTCCTGCCCTCACATCAAAAATGACCATTGTCAAATACACAATAGGCACAGGGTCATGCAATCTTTTCTTTGCTGACCTTTGCAAAACTGCTTTATAGTCTCTCATAGGAGACTGAAATTAATCCATCGGGAAAGAGAGAAATACCTGGGGTCAGAATACGCTTTCTTTCCTGCAGAAAGCATGTTGTATAACTATGTGAGAAATACTTCAAAAGGAGGTGGTTGTCATTTCTTCCACTCTCTTATTACTGCAACCAGAGCTTGAGAGTTTCGTTATTGCACTTATTTCTGAGGTGTGTTTTATTCAAACAGATTCTCAAGGAAATCGATGTAAATGGAAATCTTAAGACTGAGAAAAGAATCTTAGAAATTTTGTGCTTCCAGTCAGAACTGGTTTTTTCTCACATAGCACACCGAATTATGACAAAAATAAGCTGTTTCAGCCTTCTTATGTAAGTGAGGATTGTTCATGCCCCTCCTAAAAAAATAAATCTATTCAGAAATCACAAAAAATTATTAGAATTGTAATTGAAAGCAAGCTGTTAAAAATTATTTCATGTAGTGATCTAAATGAAAAATAGCATGGATACCTTATTCTATTAATTCTTTCATTTGAGAAATATGCTTTGTTCATAGATGCAAGAAGCAAGAAAGAAAACAGTGAACAGTTTTGGAATAAAGCTCTTAGACATAGCCAGAAACACAACTGAGGACGATGCACTTGCTTGCTATTTTGGCATGACTAATTAGAAAGATGTGTAGAGTAGATTTCTGTAGATGATAAAGAGGAAGAGACCAAACATCAAATTTCAATACATCTAAACTGATGGTGAGGTGAGATTTGACAAAATTTAATATCTCTTAGCAATGGGGTTGATGTCTCATTAATTCTGTTTTACTACATAATGATGCTTTGGGATTAGCAAATACAGTTTGTCACACAACTTTAAAAATGCAGAAACCTGTACAGCTTCATTTTCTGTTCTAGCCTCTCTTTTCTCTACGTGTAATACCTTTGAGAACAAAACTCTCTTAATGTTCTAATGCATTTTTAATGAAGAATAACAAACTGTTAAATCACACATTAATTATTTTACTACATCCTTAATGCAATGAATAAGTAAACTCTTTGGCTGTACTGCTCTTACTATATCAGTAGAAAGTTGCCAAAACATGGCTGATAAGTGAAAAAGACACCATCCACATACCAGAGTACATCTACTGATATGTGATTACTGTCTAGCTACTAAATAAATAACAGCCCATGATTTCAGGAATATACAAGCATAACCCCATGACAGACATGAAAAACCAAGGGAATATCATGAGATATTGCATCAAGGTACAGCTGTCAGATGGATTTTGAAATTATCATAATTTTCTAAATATGCCAATGTAGGTCAGGTGGTATTTTTTGTTTGTTTGCTTGTTTTAATGTACATGCTTTATAACAATCAAGAAAAAGAGAACCCAAAACCAGAACATGAGATCCAGCTTCCTTCTAAAGTTAGGACCTTAAAACCATCTCTCTATGAGTGCTATGACCCAGATCTATTTCTATGTGTCAAACTAGAACCTTGAAACAAAGATCCCTAGGAATACATAAATATTAGTCTTAATCTAAATCTTGACCATAAGCCTGCAACCTAATTTTCAAAGTTTCATTCTCTGTCCTAAGCACCCTATAAATTGATTTAAGAAGTGTCAAACTTTGCAATCAGAAAACCAAAGGAGGTACATCTGCTCTGCATGTCTGAAAGGCAGACCTGACAAGCCCAGCATGAGAATAAGGCTTTCCTTCATGGTGGAATCCACCTTGGGCCAGTATTCAGAGTCAGCTGAAATCTTCACTGGGGATTCATAGGCACAACATTGTCCAAGACAAATATTAGAGACATTATTGTGCTTTTAATTACACTATTGGGTAAAACTCAAGGCATTTGCTAATACTGCTTATGTACCTGATTCCAATCAACCATATCAGCAGGCATCTCTTTTTTCTCTGTAAGAAGTTTACTTTAATGTTCTTTAATGTTCTTAAGATCACAAGCAATTTTTTGAGTTCTGCTCAATGGATTATTGCTGCTAATGAAAGAGTCAATGGGAGCTAACTGCATTAAAAAGGCAACTGCATTTAGCAACAGTGAACTGCTCAAAAAAAATGTCATTTGACCTTAGAAGAAAGTGTGCTCGTACCTGTAACATTCAAACCTCAAGATCTTCATTGCAGCAGGTAGTCCAGGCTTTGGCAAAAGTAGGCAGTGTCCAAATTCTCAGTATCAGCCCAAGGGCCATGAACTGCAGCTTCTCAGAGGAACAGGCTTCCAAATTTCATATGCATGAAAAGAGGACAAGTTCTTTGGGAAACAGGGTATACACTTCTGTCATGATAATAGACATATTTGCTAGAAATGAAATGTATGAGCATTAACCTCAGCTTGGGAGAAATCTTCATAACCAGGAGTGGTCCAGGTCTGTGAAAATTTCCCATCCTAGTCAAGAGGAAGAGACACCTTGCAATGATCTACCTATGTCTGATCAGAACTCAGAGCAGAACTCAGATCAGGACTCAGGTCTGCAGGTTGCTTCAGGTGGGATCTAAACATCAGCTGGACTGCCAAATGAAATGAAATTTCACCCTCTTGGAAGAATTTTTCTTTTCCTTCCTGT
The DNA here is from genome assembly GCA_013400955.1 of Drymodes brunneopygia. Lineage (NCBI taxonomy): Eukaryota > Metazoa > Chordata > Aves > Passeriformes > Petroicidae > Drymodes > Drymodes brunneopygia. The sequence goes on along the minus strand of VZTZ01020280.1, from coordinate 1,668,763 downwards.
TTGTAATACTCTTTGGCAAAAGATTTTCTTTTCTTTATATATTTATATATATATATGCAATACATTCGTAATCCAAAAGTAATAGTAATTAACGCATATTTATTTCCCATCAGAGAATCTGGCCAGATATATATCTTGGGTATGAATTGTTGAGAGTGCAGAAACGGAGAAGAAAATTGGTCATTTTTTCTTTAGCAACATTTTCATAAGGCAATGAACCTCTGTCATTAGAAAACCCTGCATAGTTATCAGGAATACAGAATCATTACGGACATGCTTTGTGCACAAGACCTTCTCCATAGAGCTAAGGTCAGCTAAGCCATAACCTGTGTCTATGTAGTTCTGTTTCTGTCATAAGCTAGTGAGGATACAGCTCAAAAAATAAGAGAAAGAAGAGTGGTTTCTCTCCTCCCCCCAAAAAAGCAGCAAGAGATAACAAACACAATAAAAGTAATATGCAAATAGTAACATGATGAGCATGAAGAGCATCAAAGTCAGGAAAAGCTGTAATTTAAAGCCTTGACTTGGAATAGTTTTGCAGCCTAAGTGACAAGTATTTAGTTAGACCAATAGTGTCACCTTCAGTGTTGAAATATTTCAGCTGTTTCAATTTCTGGCAGTTTCTTAAAATACTAATCCAACTCTTTTCTCTACCTCCTCTTCCCCAGTCCTGACCACAGTCAAAGTCAAATACTATCCCAGCTATGGGGATAGCTGTGGATCTGCAGTCCAACTTCCACTCAGCTCACCAGTCAGCACTTTACAGCCTGCCAAGAAAAGGCACTTGCAGGAGTGCTCTGCAACCCTGATATGGCTGAGTTGGTATTCTTCAGTCCTACAGTTTATATGGTTAGTGGCTTGTTATGGCCCATTGCCACTCCTGGTGTATTCTAAAGCCTCTACAGACTGCTTGGAGTTGTTCAGCACTGGCTTATGCAGATCTTCATCCCTTGGGTATAATATATAGAAAGGACTGTAACAACTTTGGAAGGATTGTCCTTGCATCAGCTTTGTGTGCAGAGTGTGGCACCACCAGCAAGCACAGGCCTGGGGTGCCCTGTGCATCTTTGGCCACCAAAATATTCATAGAGGCTGTTCCAAAGCTGACTGCACTGAAGGCACACCAGGTCCCACATCCAATGGGATTGGATCATGGCTGTATTAATTACCTTAATTACACTCTATTTGCATGCTTCATCCCACAGTTCAGATTTCTCCTCTCTTTTTAACTTTATGCATGCAGATGAAAGGGTTCTTGAACACTAGATAAATCTTGCGCCTGACTGAAGAGAAAGGGCAAAAAGAGATTATAAATTATGTTTTCTAGTTTTCCAATCTGCTTACCAGATTCTTCTTTTTTAACATGTGCAAGTAGCGAGAGCCTATTGGGTCAACTAGCTTATAATTAATTATTGATTAGATATTACAGCCATATGCTGAGACTCACTTGGAAACCAAAGTGCTTCCTTGGTACTTATGTTAGCATTTATTAAATATGCATTATTAATCTGAATTACGTTGTGTTCAAATGTAAGCCCTTGGAGCAAAGATAATGATCACAGCATTAGTATTTATAAAACAGAATTGATTTTCCAACTCCACCAAATTAGCTGAAATATGGGATAGGCTGCAGGTGTTGAAGAATGAATGCTACTGGAGTAAATTGGCACACTTAGTTTTTTCTATATAGTACAATAAAATAAATATAAAACAAACCCAAACTTAATTTATTCCCCTAAATAGTGTAGGCATAAAAAGATCTAAAGGTCTTTAAAAAATAATTAAGAAACCTTCTTCATACATCATGGCTCACACAATTTTGTTCTACATACAAGCCTTGCAACATAAAAGAGAATTAACTTTAGTTTTGCATATGCAGCCATTTCACAGAAAAATGGTAAAACTTCAGTGAAGTAAATGGTTCAACAATTCACTATATATTTTGAAATAATTTGTTTTCGTTTTCTTGTGACTAAATATATTTATGTAGGAAAGAAACGAGAGTGATTTAATGAGATATATGACAACATTTAGGATTGTTTTTTGGGCATGTCTTGAAACCTGACCATGAAATTCACACCTTAGTAACAACCTTAAAGAAAAAAAGAAAGAAACCAAAAACTGACCCAGTGGTGTTAGTTAATTAATGTTAGTTATTACATAACAACATTATAGGGTAATTTCATTCATTTGATAGCACTTCTACCTAGTGACTAGTTTACTGTTTCTCTATAGCCAAAATGGTCTGTGATTTGCATGGAAAATTTCCACATTTATATTCATATTGCTTTCACTCAGCAACAAGAATTCAAAAACAAATGTACTGACATGGTTATAAGCTTCACAAAAATTTCTAGGGTACTGGGTGGGAGATACAGGATTTGAAAATACCCTTCTGTCTGCTTTTTTCTTTGTAATACTTCAAAATTATGGCTAAAAGCAGAGAAGAAAGAGGAAGTGGATTTGTTCTCTGGTAATTATGCAGTATGCAGTTTCTCTGACAAGACTCTGCAGTGCTTGGAAGGGATAGGGAGCTCAAGAACAGGCTTTTGCCTCATGATTTAAAATTCCAGGAAAAAAAAATCAGTTAAAAGTGATCTCACATTTTTGTTGTTGTTGTTGTTGTTGTGGGATTTTTTGTTTTGCCACAGGTAGAGGCTGGTATTTCATTTATACTATGGCTACTAAACCTGAAATATAAAGGGAATATTGTACCAAAGAAGACAGTGGATACCTGGAGTTAAGTTGTTCATTGTACCTACTAACCTACTTAGCACTTTGCATGAATAAAATATTGACACAAAACAGCAACAACAGTAACAAAACCCCATCACTTTTGGGTATACTCGTATTTAGAATTTAAAGAAGGATGAGAGCATAACACTGTTTTGATGTTTGATTGCACTAAGGGAGAAAAGGAATATTAAACTGAGTGCAGCAGGTTTAAGACATGTCTGTATGAACACATGCCCACACACACAAGTTACAAATAAAGAGCAGACCAGGGAAAGAGAACACATTTTTTTATTACAGTTAACACCGGTTTTATAGTCACAGCTCATTTTTTGTCTGTATTGTGCTTTTGTTGTTTTACTCTCCCTTTGCTACAATTCCATTTAAGCTCAGGTATATTTACTTTCTATTTCTACTCAAAAAGTTGATAAGAATTAATTTACAACTGCACAAGTCAGAACAAATGAAGAGAAATAAAAATAAGGACTTGATGCAGTGTATGCCCAAAAAATAAATTAAAAGCATTTTGATCTCTAAGGTGCAAGTCAGTTTATGAGATTGTTTTCCCCTATTTGTAACCATAAGTATTAACAGGTTATAAATTAGATACTGAGGACCTTATCCATTCTTCTCCAAATAAAATACAACATGATTTTCAGCAAACAAGGAAGTAAATAAGGCATGTGAAATATAAAAATAGAAAATTTGTATAATAGGCTGCACCCTGCTGGTTCACGTCTTCCAAATTCAGCCAAATTATTTTAAAGGTAAAACTACCTTTCACATACCTTCAATTATTTCATCACATGTCATGTAGACTTCATTTCTGATTTAAAGCTAATACAACGGTATACAACAAATTATGAAACTTATTCTCCCTTATTATTGCTTAAGTGACAAATACATTTTATTTAAATAATGAAGTCACAACTATTTATATATTAATATATCAGGAAATTGATTTCTTTCTTGCATTTTTCATATACCTGCAGTTTGACATGTTTCAGCAATGAAAACACATGGATTTGTTTTCACAGATTTTGTGCATATGGAATGAACTCTTTGAAGAGTATAAAACCGAAATTACATTTTATGGAGAAAGAAAAGAGTTTTTGAGCTTTCTCACCCCAATCTCTACAATTATAAAACCATATTGATACTCTGAACAGCCTGCATATAGGTGTGTGTGGTCTGGAAATATCTGTACACTGTATCAAGCAGGGGGTTCCCACTTGTGCATGTACTGTGCCACAGCACTGAACCTTCAGTATAAATAGGAACACAAATGTTTTCTGTCTTGTTTCTCTCAAGAAGTTAATCCAGCACTACCAGCTTAACAGTTTAGCAATACTCATATTGGATGATAGAGGAGCAGCAAAAGGAAAAATGGGAGAAGGAGATGATGTTGAGTGACAAAAGGAGGCGAGGTAAGGCAAGAAAAATTATAGCTCCAAAATTACTGTTCAGTAATTTGGCAAGTTATTCCCAGCCAGCATTGGAATGACTACTGGGGGCAAGCATGCTGGAAGCTGTGCCTTAGCTGATGTAAAGATTCACAGTGTTTTTGAGGTTAATTGAATATGTGGGAATTTACTCCCGAGTCTTTGATAAAGGTTGGAGGAAAGGCAGAATTTCCATTCTCAAGGAAAACTAAAAATCTATTTTTCACTCTGATTTTAAAAAGAAAATTGACAGCTTTACTTCCTGTAAAATGAAAACCTTTCCAAAATCCATCTACTGGAGAAAGGAGAAAGTAAAAAAAAGATAAAAAGTAAATAAACAAATGGAAAAGTTGTTGCTGGGTTGGATGACTAAATGCATTACATACTTGAAGGTGGCTGTCCCCAGCTGCTTTGGGGAAAGGCAGCCTTCCTTTATAGAGTCCACAAGAGATGTTCATACACCTTTTATTAGTAGAAACAGTAATGAGAGCTGGGTATTGCCTTGTTTAAAGATTCCTCCAAAGCACTGTGTCCCCATCTCAGTGCAGACTGACTGCAGTCCCGTGGGTCTGCATAACAACTCACCACCACCTACCTCTGGTGCCTCCCCTCTCCTCCAAACACACTCCTCAGAGCCTGTGCTCCTGTGCTTCCAGGTGCAGCCTAGCCCACAGAGATTAATTTACTTGAGCATTGATAAATAAAATGGTTTTTTGATTTTTCCCAATGTTTTGCTTTAAAAAGTAGGGAAAACAAACATGTCTGATTTGATTTGGCTGCAAGATCTGTAGTTTCTGTGCTCAGTTGTTAACTAGGATTGTACTTATCTATCAGACATTATAGTTGAGGATAATGAGGGGATGTTTTGTGATATTTTTTCATTGCTGTCACCCATCATGATTACTTAAATCTAATTGCAAAGTAAATGAATTGGTGCAGTCCTCATGCCCTTAGGCAGAGGATGACTGCTAGCCCACGTGCAGACTTTGCAAACCCTAAATGCTGAAACCAGAGAAGAAAGGCTTAAGCTGCAATCATTGTGTTCCTGATTGAAGTCTTTCAGTTTCTCCTTTTAGAATCTGAGTTTCATTTCTAGGCCTGTATGACCCACTTATTTCAGACCACACTTACTCAATACCTATGAGTCCCATAATGAGTGAATTTATTATGGCAATTAATTATTAATAAGTATACACTTAGGATAGGGATGCATTCTAACAAAAATAGAGAGACTACATGGAAACTGTGCTTGAAATACATAAGCAAGTAATTTAAAATTTAAGATTGCCCAGAATTAGTTTGTAGTATAGAGTAGATGATTCCTCTAAGCTAAGGTTAGCAGCTTAAACATATTTTACCTAGTGTGTGAAAATAAAAGTTCTATACCTCAAGAGTGAGCACCCTTGGAAACAAAATGAAGAATATAAGTGGTAGTTCTCTGTCATTAGATATCCTTAAGAACAATTAGAGAAACATATTTTTGGGAACATATGGTATGTTCTCTCATATCCCCTCCGATTCCTATTATTTATGTTAATGTTTCTGTGTATGATATATATATTCACCTACATATTTCATTGCTCCTCATGTAAAAAAAGTAATATAATCATGAGTGATTACACTTTGTATTTCAGTAAAAGAACACTTAGAGTTTTCTAGAAGCCTTAACACAGTTCTGATTCACAAGGTCCCTATGAAATTATTTGAATAGATAAATGAAATTGGAAATGTGTCTTGTATGCCTGTCTTGTTAGGCTGCTATGAGCTGCTTTAGTCTTGCCTCACCCAGAAGCTAATTTTCATTTCTATTTCCAGGAATAGAAATCTGATATACAGGAACAATTACGTGAACGTAAACATCAAAGCAAAAATTTTGACAAATATAGCCAAGAAAACTTCATCCAGAAAAGATGTAGAACAGTGCTAGTGCTTGCTAGTAAATAGTCTCCTGAGAGATCCAAAAGCTCCTTCCTCCTGCCTCAGCCAACCCTGTGAGTGGATGTGTGAAGCATCAGAGCAGCTTCATGGATCAACTGATAAGACCTGCTGCCAGCCAGATAAAAATGATGAATGAGAACACCAGTAAAAGTAATAATTAACCTTTTCTGTATTCTGAATCTTGGAGATGAGCTATCATTAGATGCACAAAACTGACCCAACCAATACTTCAAATTCTGCCACTAATAGCAAAAAGAGCTTATGAACAGGATGTTCAGTTAATCATTGTTTACCAGAGCCCATTTGGTAACAGTTAAATAATGCATGCAAACTTGGAATGGTCCAGAAAGTCTCAAAGTTCATTCCAGGTCTCAAACTTTGAGGAGAAATGCTAAAACCCTGCATCCAGCGAGTGAATTGCTCATCATCTATGTACAATACATGGTTCACTGACTGACTTATCATTCTGAGAAGGAAATCCATTTGTAGCTGTAAATTACTAAGCTGAAACTTCCATGTTAGTAGCTTTCAATGCACTTTGTTTCAGGAATGCTGACAAAAAAAATCCAGGGTGATGCATCTTCTTTTACTGTAAAATATGTGTTACAATTTAGAAATATTGATGAAAAGTGAAAATCAATTTCTTCTGTCATACCTTTGTGCAGAGGCCATTTGAAAGGTGATATGCTGCACTTCCAATCTCTCTTCCATTTTGCAGCACCTATAGAAAAAACCGAGTAGGTAAAACAAAATGGTCAAGGGGAAAAAAGGAATAAGAAAAAAAAGACAAAAAGACGAAAAAAAGAGAAGAAAAAATAAGAAAAGAAGAAATTTAAAAACACATGCTTGTGGTGTCACTATCCACTTCTTCAGCAAGAAGTCTGGCATATTCTTTTTATTTGGTGCCAGATCCATCATCCACTTAAGTGAAGATACAGGCTATTACTTGCTTCAGTAGGAGTTGGAACAAACCTGCAAATTGCAATTGTCAGGGTCTTTCTTGCTTTGTGGTATCCAATATCAGCAGGTATTAAAGAGATTCAGGACTCTGAAGGCATTTGTACAGCATGCAGATAAAAACAAATTACCAAACACTCTTTGGATAGTGAAATGTTGTCCTATAATTGCATGTTCTGATAAACACACATTTCATGACAGAACATTTGAAGATCTGTAAGAGGACTTGGAATTTAATCCCAAAGAATTCACAAAAATACACAGAAGTGTATTGGGGTTAGAAAGATGCAAAAAGGGTCCAATATCAATGGATGACTAAATAGTAAATTCTAGTCTTATTTTATGCATTTTAAGAAACATCTAATTTTGGGAAAATAATTTTTTTTTTCATTGCCTATTTTTAATTGGGTAAAATTCAACAGTCTGTCTCCTTCTGATATATTTTAGTTTGATTGTTTTCAGAAGATGCAAAATGTTTTATGAATGTTTTCAAGATGGAACATTTGAACTTTCCATTTTAAAGTTGAAAAAAAAAATCCCCAAATAATAGAGATGGAGTAGAAGAGGCTGAAACACATACATGCATCATCTGCCTTTGATCATTTTCCAGCATTACACAGGAAACCATCAAAAATAAAATACAATCAGCCAATTTCCCTTCCCTGTTTTTATCTATTTATTTTTCATCCCGCAAACTAAAGCTGTCTTTCTTGTCTGCTTTAAAGTTCTACTTATGTACAGTAAGAAAATACGATGTTTAATTCAGAGATTTTAAAATGTAAATACCAAAATATGTCATGGTTACAGCTGAACTTGCTGTCCATCTCCTCAATGGTTCATATCAATCACGTGCAAAAGCAAGTGGCCCTGACCTTTGACTGTTTGGAGCCAAAATGTCCCAGTATTTCCTTTAGAAAACATCAGGAAAAATGCCAGAAAGGCCACTAGGGCTCCTCAGATTAGACTTTTTGCTGGTCTATCTTCTCTAATCATCACCAGTGTGCCTCCATATACTGATCTGGATGCCTTAACTCAGCCACATCTCTTCTCAAAGGTATAAATATATTTTTTTATAGTTAACATCCCCAAGATTACAGATTTTTATTTGATATTCGTTTATCTTCAGGCAGCAGCAAGCACAGCTGGACTCCCACATTGATCTACAGATGCCAGGTACATTTAAACAAGGCAGTGTTTACAGAAGGAGGAGGAAAGACACGAAGATTTTCTCAGCACTTTTGTTCACCTGAACATGTATAAGGTTGTGTAAGCATGAGTATAAGCTATCATATAAGATCTCACAGCTGAAGTTTTCAGTTTAGAGATCAGTAGCTACAGTCTCGTGTTTTATCAGCTTTCATTCTGTTTGCAGCCATTTCGTGTCACCCTTTTCACTCCTCCACCATAAATGCTTTCTAATATCCAGAAGGGATTTTTTTATGCAACTCTTATAATATATCCACCGCCTCTCTTACATGTGTCTTCCTTCCTAAGGTAAAATACTCTAAGCCTCAGACCCCAAAATGTATCTTAAAGATTCTGTGTTGTGTAAAAATCACATAAAGGATAAGATCACTGGAACTCTGCTTCTTTCAGCCAAAGAAATATGAAAACAAATGCAAGGAAGTGGGCCTTTTAAAAAATCTTTTTGAAGACTTCCAGGGAATATTTCAATACATACCATAGACTCAAGGAAACAGGCTGCTTACAGCACTGTCCCTGCAGGCTTTGGCTTCCCAAACGGCTACTTCTCATTCCAAGGTTACAGAAAAATACAACAAACCTCATGTAAAGGGCTTCCAGGGAGGAGAGAAATTGTTTGTGCGTCTCTCTCTGTGAGAGTGTGTGTGTGTGTGTGTGCTTGGGGTGGGGAGGAGGATGTTGGAATGGTGGAACAGTTTCCCTATGTCTAGATGGACACAATATTGGCCATGCCATTTCCCAGTGTGACAGGACCCAAACCCAAGGGATTTTGAATGATAAACCTCAAGAAATTGAGGAAAGACTCAAGACCTGTCACAGTTACATTTAAAGTGCTTTTTAATAAGGATTCTAGAAAGAGAAATCATGTCCCAAAATGTGGATAGATCTTGAACTATTTATTTTTCTTCTTTCCCCCTCTCTATATTTATCATATTTTGCTTCAGCTTGTCTGATTTACTGTCCCATTTGAACAATAAAACAGGGTCATTGATTTGAAGTGTTTTCATTATTATTTTGCTTTATTTTTGCATTTACCCCCACAAGCCTAATTGACTCCTGCTTTGTTGGAAATCCAGCTGTACGTACAAAGTAGGTTACAAACATTTTAATAATCACTCAGTGGCTGCATGTGATATTTATTTAAAATGCTGTCTTATATAATACATGCTCATGTTTTGATAGCACAGAATAGCATGTGCTTTGAACAAAAGATTACCCAGAGAAGCTATTAAACCATCCCAATCAAATTCCAACTTATAACTATTTATCTCACATATAATATTTATCTGCACCTTTTTTTCCCTAATCATGGATACCAAATAATCTTTCTTCAGGTGATCTGTGCCAAAGAAAGTTACAGAACTCCAGACTGAGAAACAGATTCCCTGTTACGACTCTTCAAAACAGAAGTGAATGGGCTCAGGAGTTGTTACAAAAAATGTTAAGAATCAAAAACAAAAAATGAAATTTATTTACTGGAAGGAGGTTTGAATTGTGAAGTTGGAAGATCACAAATTGAGGCCCTAAATTTTGAGGAACATAAAGTAGGAGAGAGGTATATCCTTCAACATTTTGTTGTTTCTGAATCAATGTCATTCAGGAACAATGAAGCCTGCAAAGAAATTACAAAATTAATAAAAACATGTTTACAACTTCAGACTCATACAAACTTTTCAAAATGCACAGTAGCTCTGACATTGCTTCTGTGGTTTCAATTAGATTTTGTACTTCAAATTGACGCTGGAGAAGATTAGAGGATTGCTTCCAACCTCAGAAAAACATTTCCCTAAGAGGAATTATTTTAAGACTTATGATTATGGGTATATTCTTTTGATACTTCTGTATGAAAGAAATGCAAATATTAGATAATCTTAAATATTGGCACCTATAATAACTAAATAAAATACTGCATTTCAGTGAAAAAAACACCTATAATTTATAGTTAGTTCATCAGCTTGGTAAACTATAACTACAATGTAAGTCATTAACTCCTTTTATTCAGTAAATAAGGTGATTTCAAATTTGGACATTTGAGTGAGGGATGTGTAGCACTCTACAGTTCATGTTCTGTGTGCTGCAGCTAATGGGTTTTTCCAATGTCATGGGGCACTCATGAACTAAATTCCATGTCCCTTTGCTCTCTTTTTATTACTTTAAATCTTATTATGCCATTGATTTTTAAAACAGAACTCCCCACAGAATCCAACAGGACTCTGCTAGGAAATCGATGGTATCATATGACCTTAAGTATTCCATTATTTGGCTGCAGAGGTGGATTGAACATGTTAAAAAGGGTGAAAACATCAGCAGGAGGGCTTCAAATAGGAAAAAAAAAAAGAAATCTCCTTTCAACCAATGATTTCTGACAGTTAAAGGTGAAGCAGGTTTTTTCCTGCCTCTCTAAGGGAGCACAGTTCAAGTAAGGAGAAACAAAAACCACATCCCCACGGCCCACAGGCACTGCTGCATCCTTGTCCCCCAGGGACAACCTTCTGAAACAAGGATGGGCTTTATTATTCCATTAATACACCCCATTGCTGCCCCTTCATCAGGACATCAAGAGATGCCTCTCTGCTAGTTTCTGTGAAAATAGTAGACATCTCATGTAGGTGAGTGCATATGTGTATATATATTTTTTTTCATGTCGCTTCTGTAGCCAGACTCCTGCGCACGACTCAGAAATGCCTAGGGCCCAGAAACTTCAGAAATATTTAAAAATCTAGCATTGATTGGTACAGAATCAACAGGAATAAAATCAGCTTTGAGCCACTTTAAACACAGATCACGAATGGCAAGGGATGTTATCAGTTTATCCACATTTACAATGCAGGTTTGCAAACTTCAGTAAAAGAAAGCTTGAAAAAAATGCTTACAAGCACTGGTCATTTAAAAGGAAAAGACAACACAAATAATACGACTTCTCTGTAATGATCATAAATTGCAGATCAGTGACTAGACATGAATCCAACAGTATCCAATTTTTTTAATGGCTCAAGTGGGATAATTTATATTCTAAGGGAGCAAAAGATACATAGTGTACTACCTTAATCTCTCAGACCAACTTCAAACACAGCCAAACTCATTTCCCTTCCTAGCAAATTGCCCAAACCTGATCACATCACTCTTGCTCTCCCATCATCCACATAACTGCAGCACAAAGAAACATTAATTTGTACAGAAGAGATCACATTTAATATATAAAATTCAGTGAAAATAAAACTAATATACAGTCCTTTATACAAGTAGCAGAGCTTCTGGGACGGTAGGGGGCTAGATGTGGAAGAATAAATATCATGTGTGGAAAAAAAAACCATCCATCTAAACTAAAATAAAATTTTCCACTATGCCCTCACATGGTTCCTCTCTGATTAGAACAAGTTTCTTTTTAATATTAGGTGCTTAGTAACAGAAAAGAATTTGTAATAACGTTTCTCGCAGATGAAGCATCCGCTCTTTCATTTCAGGAAGAAACATTTTCTTTTACCCAGCACACATTTTAATTGCCTAAGATGCAATTTCCCTTATGAATAATTTGAATACAGCTGACTTTTTGACTAAGCAAATTTTCTTCAGAACTCAAATGATGTGTGCACTGTAAAATATGGAAAACCATGTGGCAGGGTAGCAGAAGCAAAGTGATGAAGTATAGCATTAATTTTAATGTCATTTAAGAAGTCGCCAAGGTTCATACTCTGTCAGTGACACGTGCCTCTGACCAGATGTGTAGCCTACATTTCAGTTCACAGCCACAAAACATTCCTCCACAAAGCTCCCTTCACATCATCCCACTTACTGTCAGCTTTGCAATTACAGACCCTCTCTCAGCACCTCATAAAGGCTCTGAAAAAAAAGATCCACTGCAAAGTGGAGTTTGGATATAAGGCTGTCTCTTCACCAGAGAATCTGTTACTGTCTTCCCCTCATATACAGCCCTCATGGGGTCCTGCACTTACAACTTAACATATGAATAACTTATTGAAGTCACTATGTCCTGAAGTGGGAAAGCAAGACTTAGAAGCTAGAATTAAAATAATTCTATATTCTTTTGATTGAAACATAACAAACCAGGAAAAAGAAGATTTTAAAGCATATTCTTTTCTAGTGTAAATTGCAGGTGTGAAATTTCAATAAATGAAGCAATAGACTTAGATGTCATCTGAGAGTCATAGATAACTTATAACAACTAAAAATTAGATCACCATTTCCATTAACAGAATCAAGCTGTAGACAAATGTTGGTTTTAATGATACCACAGGGCCCAAACAGGACCAATAAAACAGCTTTGTTGATATTGTCAGTGCATATAATTTGGAAATCCATTGTCTCATCCTAAAAGTGCACTCGATGAATGCTTTGTAGAAGCTGTATTAGCTGCCTAGTTGAGTAAAAAAATTGAAATACTAATTACTCTTTCTTTGGAAAGAGGCTTTGTTGTTTATTTTAATGTTGGAATTATTTCACTAGGAGGAATTTTATTTTACAAGGACTGTGTTGGGAAAATTTGTCTGCTAAGGGAAATAAACGAGTTGCTTTTGTATGAACAAAAACTACCTCAGCTGTTGAGTAACCACTAACCATAACTTAATATAATTTCAGATTATTTGCATTTTCACTTGCCCATAGCAGCTAAGCCATCTGTTACACCTTTTTTCATTTTTTTATTCTCTTTAAAAATAGCAAAAGCAAACACTCTTTATCTATGCCTTTTTAGTGGTAAGACAGTGTTCAGCTATACTGTACCAATGAGTAAGAACTAAAAAATTCAGCAGTTTCTGATGTCTCTTCCAAATGTCTGATACGAGACTCCAGTTCACTGGACCAGATGCATACACAAACTAAACTCTGGCAGATGAACATAAATTCCATGAAGTTCATCTTCAGCGTGTTTTAAAATATTCAGCTTTTTTCCCTAATCAGCAAGAAAAATCAACTAAACCTGCTAAACCCTTATATTAAGCTTCTTTTTATAACAATAACTTATGAATAATGTGCTCTTCGGTCAGAAAGATCTTGTTTAATAAAAAGAAATCCAGCAAAAACAATCTGCTTTGGTATCTGAAATAATCTTGTTGGTTAAACAGAGACACTTCCTTCCTTTAGCAAATGGCAAAACTCTTGTAAGAAAATGAGCTCTCAGCTTTCAGTCATTTAACCCCATGTAACACTGAGCATGGTGAGCTTTTTCCCAGGAGGCTCTTTCTGATTTTACGTGATGTTCACTTCTTAAGACAGAAAGTAAAACAAGCAAAACAACTACAAATAAAAACTGAAAACCCCCCTTAAAACAAACAAACAAAAACCCCCAACAAACAAAACCAAAACCAAAAAAAACCTCCTAAACCCCACAAAACCACCAAAACTCTCTCACCTCTCTCCTTGCCTGCCTTTCAATTCCCTAGTGACATTGTGCTGCTTGTCTGACTTGATCTCATTGTGATGTTTACAGGATGAGGGAAAGGCCATGGATGTCGCTCTCTGGACTTTAGCAAAGCCATTTAGCACCACTATCTGGACTTTAGCACCACTTTCTGCAGCATTTTCCTGGAGAAACTGGATTCCCGTTGTGTGGGCAGGTGTACTCTTTGCTGGATAAAAGTCTGCATGGTTGGCCATTTGCACTGGAGAGTGGAGGTGAATGGTGCTGCATCCAGCTGGCCCCCGGTCACCCCTGGGGTCCCCCAGGGCTCAGTCCTGCTTAACATCTTTATTGACAACCTGGACCCTCAGCAGGTTTGCAGAGGACACCAAGATGCTGATCTTGAGAGTAGGAAGACACTCAACAGTGCTGGGTTAATGTTTAGATTTGATCATCCTGAAGGTCTTTTCCAACCTAAACGACGCTCTATGGTTGGGTCATGGGATTTCAAAGAAATATGCATTAAAACTTGGAGAACGTTTCCCCTCTGGAGAACAGCACTAATTAATTCATTAGTGATGAAATGTATTAGTGATGAAAAATGTCAGTGTATTTAGGTCTATCTTCTGGTTAGGGAAATCTTCTCTGGGTGTTAGAGAGCAAACTATTCCCAGAAATTGATACATAAAAGCGTCTCTCTGTCGGGAGGAAGTTTAGCAAAACTCTGAGGGAAAAAATTAAATGAATTCCTAAACTGTTCCTTAGCATAGACAGTTTTCAATATTTAATGGACACATTGAAGTTGAAAAGAGGACATAATCCCTTTTTCTTTTTTTCTTTTTTTTGTCCTTTAAAACTGTAATGATGAGGTCTTTTATTTTATTTTTACTGAAAACTTAACCCTCCTCCTAAAACCCTGCAATCTATAAGTATACATATTTAGAACAAAAATATTCTATCTCTACCATTGAAATCCAAGTATAAGTAATTTTATTGACTTTTAGGGTGTGCTATGGTCAGGGAACACCCATGGAAACTGTGAGAAATTACTCAAGTAACACCTTGAGGGCCCCAACAAATTTCTGGTAAAATACCAGACTCAAGTAAAAGCATTCCAGGAAAATCTCTCCATACCTAACATTAATTTGCCTTGCAGAAATGGGAGATGGTGTGGAAATCATCAGAAATCACTAGGGACCACTTGAGTCCAGACATCTGAAAGCAGATTCCTGGGAAACAGATCCTGTACTGAGAAATTCCAGTCCAAGAGCTGTCAGTTCAGCAGCAAAGCTGCATGGAGCAGCAGCCCCCACAGATATCCCAAGTTTCCCAAAAAGTGTTCAACCCTCAGTGCCATGTCTGAGAAGCACAAGAGTAGATAAACCCCCCATCCAGGAGTCCCAAAGCCCTAAGGCTCTGACAATTTCATGGAGATGCAAGATCACATCTAATAGCTTATGGCAGGCTGAGCAGCTTGTTTGCCTTCCTTAATAAGATACAGTAAGTATAGCTTGCCACCTTATAAATCCCAGGAAAATTTCGCTAAATTCTCCAAAGGGAAACCCTTCACTAGTATAATATATATCAGATTTGCACTTATTTAGGACTATCTTACTCTTTTCTCCTTCACTGAACAAATTGGCTCCTCTATACTGGAGCTGAGACACACTGCCTGCTATGTGTGCATCCTTTTAAAAATTAGATCAGCACTCAGGGCTCTCCATTCACTAAGGTGTTTTCCAAGCATTGCTCCTTTCATTGCTTTGTTTCTTAATGCTATTATTTTTATCACTGAAGAGTACTCATGCCACCCTGGGTGAGTTGCAACGTTACAGTGGAAGCTTGCACAATATTTGACTTGGTTTGGCCTTGAAATCAGCTCAGTAAGGGCCGACAGTGCACCTCACTTTGAACTAAATTCACTTGAAAAAAACACAGTCGTACAAGAAAAACAGTTGTAGAATTTCAAAGCACCGCTGAAGAAGAAGGGACAACTTTTGCCTGAAACATAGGCTAAGCAAGCAATTAGAATTAAAGGAAAATGAAATTTGGGATATAGTGTGGAGATGTTATTAAAAAAAAACCAGATACTTTATGCAGCGTACATTTTAACCCCAGTGAATATAAAAAAAAATTCACTTGCAATTTCCAAGCTGTTATTTCTCAAAGCTAAGGAAAAAGACTTTATGTGTTCAGAATTTTCTTTCCTTTATTTTTTCACCGTTTCCGCAGATGTTTGCTTTTAACTAGCCTAACCAAGCTGGCTTAGATAATTCCTAATTTACAGAGCTCTAAGCCTTTCCCCTGAGCACCATCTGTTTTTTTATAGGCAGCAGTTCTCTTTAAAGTGTGATTTATTCTCAAATCTGAAACTTTAAAAGGCATCAAATCTTTGCCTCAAACCTGGAAGTTCCTTTTTCCCACACCCTGGCTCCTAGCAGAGTTTCTCTCTTCTCAAGTAAATCCAAAGTAGTGTCTGCAAAATGCTAGTTTCTAAAATTTCGTATGCCAAGTCTATATGAGACTGCTACACTGATTTTACCAATACACTGGCTTGTTCATGATTGTGACTGTCACCACTTTTCAATTTCTAGTCCCTTCCTACATATATGTAATTGTAAGAAAAATATGAGTAAAGACCAAATAAAATTTTAAAAAAAATTACCTTATATTTTCCTGTAATACTAGTGGACCTTTAAGAAAACCAGACTCCAAGTATGAAAATAAAAATGAAGAACATTTTTGCTTAAAAAGTTGCAGAATAGAAAGGTAAAACTAACAGATATATGGGAGACAACAAAAAAAATCATTCCAGAACAGCGCTTTAAGAACTCTCTAAGAGGAATTCTAGGTCCAAATAGTGTATTCAGGTGATCAAAGGTTTGACTATAGAGTTAGCAGTTGAAATTTAGGAGAGGATTAATAGTTTTCCTCTCTTTTTCGTCTTAGTTTAAAAGACAATGTACATTGAAATCATGTTTTACTGCAAGATCATTAATCCATCAGTCAAAGCTGGATGAATATAAGTGGGATGGGACTCCAGAAGGTCATCCCATCCAATATTCTCCCACAACATGGGTCAGATTGCACAGAGCCTTGCCCAGAAGATTATTGAGCATCTTGCAGGAAAAAATGACCTTTCCACATCTCTGATCAGTTTCCTTTGTTGTTAAAACTTTGGAGAGCAGCTCATGGCTGTCTTTCATTCCTTTACTCACAACACTTGTGTTCCCAAATTCTGATCCTTTATTAAACAGGGCCTAGGTGCTATGACAGGTTTTATCAGCAAAATGAGAAGACTTCAATGCCAACTGCCAGTGACTTTAAATCAAATCCTGTGCCTGAGCACAGATGCAGACAGCCCATGTACACAGGCAGGTGTGATCACAGGAGGGAACAAAAGGTGACAAACAGTCTGTTGGGTAAGGGCCAGGCTGGAAGGGGGTCTGAGCAAGCTGGTCAAGTGGAAGGTGTCCCTGTCCATGGTGGGGGGATTGGAACTAGGTGACCTTTAAGGTCTCTTCCCATACTAGCCATTCTATGATTCTATAATAAATCACAACTATGCATCCTCCATGTGCTTCCAGCCAGATCTTTGGAGGATAAAACATGCCCCATAAAACATGTGCACAGGATGCTTTCCTTCACAGTCTGGACAGGTTGAAAACATATATTAAGACCCTTCTGGAAGCCAGCATGGTAAGGCACTGTTAGTCACCAGAATTCTCCAACAGCAACCTAACTCTCCCCTACACAAACTTTCAAGCTTAGCTATATTTTCTGTTCGCACTAACTGGCTTGTTCAGAGCTATATATTAATTCTGAATTATCAGACTTTGGCTTCATGAGACAGCTGTTTGCAGTGAGATGAGTTTTATCAAAATAGTAAAACATGCCTGAAGTGTAAGCAAAGCAGCCCCATCCTGTGAAAGAGCAGGGTACAGGTACAGGAACAGGGTACACCACCTCCAGTGGTGCTTCTTGCATAAGTGTCCCTCCTAAGGATGAGAATTGACCCGTGAAATTGCTTGGACAATGTGCCTTAGCTCTCTCTTCTAGGTCTGTGACTGAAGAGCTAACTTCTTTATCTTATAACACAAGCACAAATGTACTGGTAGGAGACAGGAGCAAATTTACCCCGTGACAATTCACACATTCCCATGGCTTTAGCACACTCTAGTAAATACTCGTTACCAGAAAAAACACCCCAAAAGAAATAGAGCACAC
The DNA here is from genome assembly GCA_013400955.1 of Drymodes brunneopygia. Taxonomy (NCBI): domain Eukaryota; kingdom Metazoa; phylum Chordata; class Aves; order Passeriformes; family Petroicidae; genus Drymodes; species Drymodes brunneopygia. The sequence continues at coordinate 1,650,907 of VZTZ01020280.1, read as the reverse complement.
TTGGAACTGGCAGAGGTTTTAGAGCATTAGGGGGGAAAAAAAATCCACATTAAAAAAGACATAAACTATAGCTTCAAATGGACCAATGAGAATGATGATTGGAATGGGCTCAAATTTGAGGAATACCTTTTCTAATCAGAAAGAGGGCAAAGTTTCACAACAAAGTGACAAAGTGACATCTTATTACCAATTTGAATTCATTCCAGAGGAGCATTTATATGTTAGGAGGAAAGGTCTACTGGAATGGCAGAAATAAGAAATGAAAACTAAGAGCCACTAAACAGGTATAAATAAAATGCAGCAAGATTTAACATGAAGCAAATAAAGACTTACTCAATAAGGATTCTCTTTTCCTCAGTAGCAGCAGAGCAATGAATTACATAAATCTGACACCAGCTAAAAACTAAAGTATGTTCAGTACATTTACAATGACATAACAGGCAAACATTGATAGAAATCAAGATACTGACCTTGGTCAAGAAGTACATATCCATTACAGAAAGCTGACTCAGGCCCATCATTATATGAAGGGCATCTGCATGTGGCCCAAATAGTGCTACTTACCACAACTTAGAGCAGCTCTAAATGTTCAGCCAAGGTAAAGCCATTATTATACATAGCACCTGGAGAGCCCAGCCATGGCAGCACTCTTCTGCTATCAGTACTACTTCTATTACAGCAACAAATGCCTCCTGGAACTAATTGGCACTCATTGTCAATCTCAGAGCAGAGACTGAAGAAGTGCCTTTTGAGCCTGAGAGGTTCTGAAGAGGTGATTTCTCCAGCACAGAGCTGAGACTCTGTAATGAGGCAGAATATGGATGATTCCTCTGCTACTGCTCATTCCTTACCTGTCCTTACTGTAAAAAAAAATGGGATTCATCCATATGTTTAAGGAATCCTGGGAGTCCCTGTGTAAAACAAAAAGTGATAACGCTGCAGTTCACTGCTCATGGGGACAAGGATCACAAAGAAAGGGAACAAAGACACTCTTACTGCAAACTTTCTCCCACCTCATGCATTTCATTGCTCGAAAAACTTTTTGTGATCAAGCAGGGAATAAGTCTGAACAGCAGTAACAGCAACGGGCTGATTCCTGGAAGTTATCACCAATATTCTATCCTAAAAAAATAGTGTCTTTCTAAAACTTAAACACAGTCTGGGGGGCTGTCACCTGTGTTACACCTGCTAAATCTTGAGATGCAATTTACATAAATAGGGAAAATCTTACTGCAGAGCTTTCCTCAGTCAGTCAACCTGCTATTTAGAAAGCAACAGCACATCAGGACAGTTAAATAAACTACCATCTTTATCAAGCATTGTTATATTCCTGTCAGATAACTTCTTTCTATGTGAACTGCAAATAAATACACATCAATTCAATTTGGCAAGCTTCTTTAAATTTAGGGGAATGCTTTGAGTGCTGGACCACAGTCTTCACCTAAACTACATGTTGAAGTGCTTAAAATACAGGACAAAGCCTTTAACCAACAAATCCACAAAAGTAAGAGACCTAGGCAGTCTGAAGGCAGTTTAATGGGCTCATGCCAGAGCTCTTCAGCAAAAGAGGTTTATAAAGTATGTATTCCTGAACATTAGGCTATTACTGCAGTCCATAGACTTTTGAAATGTTTTCAGACTTAATAGTGTTTTCCATCAGTTAGCTGGAAAAATGGAATTTGATACTTTCTAGTTATTCTGGATAATCCCAACAAGCATGTTCAGCACTTTGCTTTGTATTTAGTATTGGTGTGGGATTAGGCACTTGTTTGGAATCTGATATTAAAAGATACCTCTGCTGTTGTAAAATTTTTGCTGCAAAGAATAATAGTTATGTTAATAATTATTATGATTACTGTGTTAAAACACAGTTCCTTTTATTCCCCTCTGTCCATTCAAAAAAATGCCCAGCAGAGCTTTAAAAAAGAGCAAGGTGGTGGCATACATAGCTCTCCCTGAAAAGATGACAAAGGATTTGTCATCTAAGTGGTTAAAGAGCAGACCTCCAAATTAAAGCACTTTGGAGACATGGAGAAAATGCCATTTACCAAAAGCCAAATTGTCATTTTGGCACAAGTGGATCCACGACTAAAGGGTGGAAAATCTGTGCCAATGCCTGCTGCAGCTTCTGACACACGTTTATCTCCCCCTCTCCTGAGATGCTGTGCAGCTCAGCAGCTCATGGAATCTCATTGACTACATTTTCATGGCAATTGCAGCTGTAATTTAGGAACGTGCTCTACTAATCTGCTGCCTCTATTGAATGCAAAAGCGAGGAACAACCTGTCTGAAGTCTTCTTCTTTGAGAAATATTCTGAATCTCTAGGATTCTGTGTGTTGTTTTTTGCTTGTTCTGACAGTAAAGATAATTATAACAATTTCTGAGTTGTGAGATCAGATATTTTCCTCTCCTATACTCCACTTTCTCCCTTTTGTTCCTTTCAGCATCTTCTACAGTACCTCTGGACTAAGGTACATTTGAGCCTGCAGCCCATCAGTACTGTTCTGTACTGAACATTTCCAGAATCAGATGAGAGTAATCACAAAATTATATCTATATCTTGGCAAGAAAAGCTGAAGACTCCCTGGTGTTAGGGCCTCAGAACTCAGCTATGCCATATCAGTTGGTCTAATTACATGTTTTCATATGAGTAATAATATAATATCAGATTTCCTCACAAAGACAGAGGCAAGGACTTTTAGGTAAGAGTACTTTTTCTACAAGAACTGAATTTCATTATAGATAACTTTAATCCACAGAAGTCTATATCACAAATGACATTTCCAGTGTTCAGATTTCAGCACACAGAAGAACTGAAAAAGGTCAGAACTCCTTTAGCACCCCTCGAAACATACACTGTTTAATAGATTTAAGTATAGACATATATATACAAAATGTTCAGGATGTGAAAATACATGTAGAACAATGGAATCAGTACTAAAATAGAAGTGAAAAAACAGATTGTGTGTGTGTGTGTGTGTATCATTAAGAAACAGCATAAATTTATGAACATTTTTGCTGTAGTAGAACATGAGGGAGTGGTATGTCCTAAGTTGTCTTCCCAGCCTGGTAAAGGGTGACAATTGTCATTCATGCCCCATGGAATACATTTACCACCAATATAAATAAATCTTTGATAAATCTTTGACAATTAGTTAAGATGCATAAGCTCTTACAAGCAACACACTATAAGATAGCATCTCTTGCAAGAAGACTTTAGCCAAAATATTTAGGCCTCTCCTTTTTAGATTATCTTCTGATCATTATCTACAATTTGCTCAAGCAACTAAGCAACTCAAAGCAAACCATGCAAGAAACAAAATACAAGAAAGAATGTTTCTATCTTAATCATTTAGTACTCCAGTTCTGCAGAGAAGCTGGGCTCTCAGTATCATGGGTTTGCTTGAAGTCTACCCAAACCTAATATTCATAAACATCTTGAGGTAACAAAAATCGTTGTCTGTCAAGCAGACAATATCTACCACATGTTTAATGACTGCTACAAATTAGTGTTTCTGATGTCAGAGTCTCATGTCCAGCTCAGCCTACTTACTATTTCCCTATGCTAGTGGAATTGACTTATTTGTGGAAAAAAATACTTGATCCCACTGTGGATAGGTCATTTCACCACCTTTTGATCATATTTAGTTCAATCCATATCCTGCTGGACCAACAAAGATATTCTTTTCTAAAAAACTTTTCTTTCTGAATATGGCATTCATCTGTTAATCAGCTTTCCCTTTCATATTTATTTTGGTAACTTCAGCTTTCAAATAAAATACCAGAGCTCTGTCAATACCAACTCCTGTGTACTGGAATTTCAAGGTAATTTTAAACTTAAAGAACAGCAATGTTCTTAGTTTAACAAAGTATATCACATATATATGTATGCTTATATATCATATATATACATATACATGTCTATAGCACACATTTATAGTATATTTTAAAGATATTAACAGAAGCACTTAGTTAACATTTTATATAAGAAACCTTTTATTGTATATTATCTCAGTGTCTTGAAACAGTACGTACTTGACATTTATAATTTACTTTCTTAATAATGGAATTCCATAGGTAATTTCGGTCTATTATGCTGATAAGTCTCATGGGAACATCTGTACTTAAAATACGTGTCTCACTCAAGAATAATGTGATTATTGCATTCATAGATTTGTGAAAAGACAATCTATCACTGAGATCAGAAATCAGCTCTGTCAAGTATCTCCAAAAGTGCTCAATCTGTCCGTCATGCACAGAGTCAGACTGAAACACAGAATTTTGAATGGAAAACAAAATACAGGTTTATAGACAAACAAGAGCTAGGATGAGAACCCAGTGTGTACAGGATATTAACCTGAAAGGAATTATATTCTAATACAGACTAACAGAGCAGGAACCACCTTGACCAAAGTGGCAGATTTTTCCCATTTATATATAAATGAAGTTGCTGGAGGTTATGGAAAGTTATCTACTAGTTACATACAATCATTTTATTAGATCTCATGCAAAAGATTCAAAATACCTTCTTACCTTTGTATCACCTTTCGTGATTTTTAACAAGAATTGTCCTGCTATTAGGATGGCTGTTCTCTCTTTTGAAATGAAATCCTAAACATGCATGGAACATGAAATGACTGACAGAATACTAATACTATCTCACTCATAAGAAATGATATTCTGATTAATATTCACTGCTTCAATTTGTACAGAAGAATTTATCAAATTCATTCATTGATTATTCAGGCTCTGCTCATAACAGACAGAAGCAGATTATCTAAGATTCAACATCAGTTGCTGAAGTACAGAAGGTGAGTATGTTTAGGAAAGGAACAAAAATGAAAATGAACCAGCTAACTATGCAAGAGAAACTGGGGCCTAAAGTTTCTAAGTAAACAAAACTTGTTAGGAAGAGTGTGCATATGTTCTTGCTCTTTTATTTGGATTCACATGGGAAAACGAGCTATTATTCACTTATTTCCCCCTCCCCTCACCCTCTGCCATTTATATTTAACCAACTGCATAGCTGGGAACTTGGGACCTGGGTGGGCATCTGTGGAGATTTCTAAGCATTTTTGTAGGCAGAGATGACCCATTGTAGGCCACAAAAATGATGTGATATTAAACAATAACATAAACATTCAACAACATACTGGAGACCTCGGGTTCATTTTTTAAGCTTATACTTCTATCTGAATCTTGCACTTTGTTTCCAAAACCCATAATCATGTAAGAACAAATGCAATTTTTTTTCATTATCTGAAAGACATTTGTTTCTGACTTATCCACCTGACATTGATAAATGTATAAAATGTCATTCATCTGTAAATGTCTTTCATTATTAACGTTTGATATATTACATAAATATATAAATGTAGGGTTTCCCCTTCCAATACTGGAAACTGATGACCTAAGACAGCAAACCTCACCTGCCAGGCAGTGTAGGTTGACCAGCAAGAGCAGGACACAGAGTCAGAATGCAATTATTGAAATGCCACAAAGTCTCTATGAACACGGGGTGGTTAACATTTAAAGTATATAATTCTGATTATTCAGAAGCTTCTCAACTAGAGGAAAAAATCCTTACTCTTCTTCCCAGGAAACACAAAGATAATCACAACAGAAGGCAGACTTCACCTGTCTAGAAAACAAGATCTTTATTTCAGCCGAGTATATCCTTTGGCATATAACACATATTAACAAGGGTCCCACAAATTTACTGTGAGATTCTTTACTGCAGCATGTGGGTAGAGAAAATAACAAATCTGATGGCAATAAGGAAGCAAGATATTCCACAGAGGTCTCACAGTAATTTAACAAGCAGCAGTATTCTTTTCTTTAACACAGTTTTTGTCCTAGATCTCCTTAAATATTTTCTACCAGATGCTGGCCGCTTATCCTGCCCCTAAAGAACCAGACACCTAAGTAGCTTTCAAAATTTTATTAATTTTCCAATTTTTAAAGCTCTGTTTTCCTGATGTCAAGTCTACCTTCCCTCCTGACTGGCAAAAGCTTCCTAATAGCAGCAAAACTGCTGGAAACCCTGCATGGAGCTCAGCCTGCTCTTGTAGCTGACAGCACAACAGCCTTCTACCCATTTACTCTCTTTTCTTCAAGACAGACAAAAAGGAAGGAAACTTCACCTTGGAGGTAGCAGTTTAGAAACCTGACATTTCACTGCTTGATGCTCACTTTCATCAGCAGTAAGATCTTGACTTTAATACTGGAAAATAATGAAGAATAGTGAAATCAAAACTGACATTGTGTGTCTGCTTAGACTCATGGTGCCTGTACACTACCACAGAGAACAATAATTTCATTCTCTTTGAAAGCATTTTGCTATTGAATGAGAAGTACCTTTAGCTTTATCTACACATTGCCTGTTGCCGTTGAGTCAGTCTTTAAAAAGGAAACTTCAAACATGATTCAGGTGCATTCATTTGTACTCTAAGAATTAATACAGAATCACAGATTGGGTTTGGTTGAAAAAAACCTCTGAGATTGAGTCCAATCGTTAATCCAACACTACCAAGCCCACCACTAAACCATGTCCCTAAGTGCCACATCTACACGTCATTTAATATCTCCATGGAAAGTGACTCAACCATTCACCAGCACAGCCTCTTCCAGTATCTGACAATCCTTCTGGTGAAGAAATTTTTCCTGATAACCAATCTAAACCTCCCTTGGTACAACTTGAGGCTATTTCCTGTCACTGAGAGAACAGGCCAGGCCTACCTGGCTACAGTCTCCTTTCAGATATAGAGAGCAATAAAGTCCCCCCTGAGCTTCCTTTTCTCCAGGCTAAGCACCCCCACTACCTCAGCCATTCTGCACAACACTTCTTCTCCAGATCCCTTTACCAGCTTTATTGCCCCACACATTTTTCAGTATCTTAATGTATTTCTTGCAGCGAGATGACAGCACAGAGCACCCTGCAACATTAAATAAAACAGAGGAAAATTCATATTGTAACACAGTGCAACAAACCACACCAGCCTGATATATTCATATAAAAGGAATCACAGTGCCTTTTGGAAATATTTTTTTTCCTTTTTATAATTTAAAAGTGCAGTGACGCTACCAAATAAATTGTTTGAAGTTTTTCAAGGCTTATAGAAGATGAACTCCTTCAGGTTTTACCTTTGTGTTATTTTTATTGCTCCTTCTCCATCCTTCCTTTTTCATTTCATTCCCCAATAAAGAACTAAAAGCTATGTGAAAATGAGAGGAGATATTTTTCCACTTACTACAGGTGTTTATATATACTGCCACACTTATATTCAGATATACAGATAAGCATGTTTTCCATCTCACACCATTTACTGTTGTTTCCCTCTATTTATTTCTCTCAATGCATCAGGAAAATAACATATTTTTAGACAAAAATGGAAACAAAGCAAAGGAGAGCAGAGCAACAACACAATTGCAGAACAGAAAAATGGCTAAAATGTTTGTCTGGTACTTGGAAGACCTGAGGCAGAGTCAGACATGGATAATTGGGCTTGAGTCTGTGCCAGTCTAGCTTCATGCCAAGTCCACCCTCTTTGTTTTTCTGAGAAAGGGGAAGTTGTCAGAATCTTTCTACTTAACATGAAAATGTTTCATAAAACTTTATCACTCAAAACTGACATGTCACAGTCAGTTTGTTTCAAAGAATATTCATCCCCGAAATGAAAGTGTTTTAACAAAAATTTCCACCACTACTACAGACCTTTTTAGAAGGTGGCAAAATGATTCCTTCTGATGCTATTGCATAGCCAAGGCAGAATACAGTAGTGTGCTTGTAACATGGTGTAAAACTATGCACAGAAGAGATTCTTGAAGAGCCTCAGTGAAACGGTCACTCGTGTTCACAAAAACTGCAAGAGAATTCTGAACCACTTTGAGGATGTAATTTAAAAGTCAGTCACCACTAGTTCAAGTAGAATGCAAAAAGTGTAAGGCAAACTTCCACCCCTGGAAGTTTGTTTATTCCCAAAGCTTGAACAGGAGTGTTTGCAAGGCTCAGATATTGCACAAATTATAAAAGCCACCTGCAGAGCAGTATCAGGGACCTGTTCTGGTACTGCAGCCTGCAGCTACAGAATTGTTTTCCTAGGATGTAGAGCAAACTGGGAGCAAGCCAAAAATTTCATGTTGATCACATTCATCACTTCACGTGTAGCTGCTGTTGATTTTAAGGGGATTTTTAGAGTACATTTTATTCAGATTCTAAGTTCAGTTGTTTTTTGCAGGCTTGTGCTCTTCTGTACATGTTTCTCTTCAACCCTGATTCAAGAGCCGGCTTCTATCATCCAATAATTTTCCCACCTTTAAAAGAGCTCTATGGCCTCTTCTGTAAATAGCCTATTTGCTTCAGGTGCATCTTTTACACAGAATTTTTGGGCTTTTTCTCAGTAACATTAAAGGTTTGTTATTTGCCTCTGAATGAATATAGATGTTGTTGTGACTACAGTGCACACCACTTAAACTGTCCCCCCTGAGCTTCCTAGGTAGTAACTGTGGTTTAGTCACAGTAGTTACAGGAAGTAAACCAAAAATCTCCAGAAAATCTTTATTAATAATATATTATTTAATAGGATGCCATCTTTGTCTTTATTTTCTAGATATAATTTTCTAGTTACTGAGGTTCCAAGACAGAAGTCTCTGTTCATTCTGGCTTATCAAACTCTACTTAACATATCACAAGAAACACAGAAGGAAAGTCCAAAACTTAGAACTTGCAGATAATATACAACAAGCAGTTAAGCAGTAGATATCAAGGAGAACAGTGCTGTCTGAGGCCCCTATAATATTGGGGGAGAATCTAACCAAAAGAAACTCCCATATTTAATGTCTCCACTGTCTCTAGAAAATAAAATATATCTCTAACTGCAAAACATGACAGACACCCAAAGAGAAGCAAAATCACTGTGATTATCCAACAGTGCAGGGAAACATTTCTGACTCAGATTTAGGTCAATATCCTGAGTTTGTGCAAGGTGACATGGTAGGAGACCTAAGGCCTCTACAGTCAAATTCTAACAAGGAACAATGATCTTTAAAGGCAGCAAACAAACACATAAAACATTGTGATCAAATTATGAATCAGCATGTGGTAGGCAAATAACTTTTTCCTTTAATTTTTGACACAGATAGCTAACAGAAACCTTTCAGCATGCATTATCCCTTACTATAAGCAGTTCCTCTTCCTCATCAGTACTTACCACTCAGATGTAATTTTAAGGTTCATATTTTCTTACTCAGCCTAGTGGAAATAGCACCATGTCAGAACAGATAAGAGGAACAGATAGAGGACATAAAATTGTTAACATAGTGTGCAGTGAGGTCCATTCCTCTTGTTTTCTACTTTTCTAAGCAAAGTGATAATAGAAAGAATATTTCAGTTGTGATAGAGCATCACTAAAAGACCTTGCAGAGGCATTGCAAACTGCTGCCAACCATTACTGCATCACCAGTCTAATTACAGCTACATATCTCAGCTGGAGGTGGGGGAATAAATTCCTACCCAGGTCTAATGTCAGTGGAATATTTTAATTATGCCTCGAGCAGTGAACTTTTGGAAAAAATTAATAGATCACAAAGGAAGTCCTTTCTTCTCTAGAACCATTTCCTAAAATGTCCTAAAACATCAATAACATGTTGTGTCTCTCATTTCTTCATATCTACCTTGGTTCTTTCAAACATATATGCCAAATATACTGGCTATGTGCCAAGAAACATCTTCAGGTGAAATCAAGTCAGCTGGGGAATGAAACTTTTGGCAGCCATAGGATCTACAGAGATTGCACACTGCACATTTTTATGTTGGTCAATAGAGATTTTACTTTTTTATTTTCTCTCATTGAACTTCAGAATTCTGACTTTAAAAAGTATAAAATTTCCAAGCTTAACAGTATTGTGTTGTATTTCTAACACACATTTGTAACATAAATCATCCTGAAATCAGATTTCAATTTATTGATTTGCCTCACTGTAACTAGCTGTACTCAGTTTCATCACCAAAATACTTCACACAAATGAAAACAGTTAGAATGAGGGGAGGTTTTCCACACAGTACCTGAATATTAAGAAAAATATTCTGTGTTATTGCTAATGACTTCTATTTTTAAAACCTTTTTAAAGCTGAATTACATCTAGACTTGCACACAAATTAATTGCCTAGAGAAAGGGTTTGTGGTCTAATCTGCAGTATATTAGAGGGATCTATGTCTGATTGATAGGCACTGCCCAGTAGTCATATTTTCTTTTCCCCTTTGAAATAAAGCCAATTCAAAAGTGACATCTATGAATTACTGGGTTACCTGAAGGTTAAGCCACTTAAGGGAAGAAAAAAAAATATCATTTACAAGTTGAAAATCTTTTTTTGCAAATCTTGCTTTCATTCTAGGTTGAATGCCTCTAATGATATCACAGGAGCCCCGCAGAGAAAGCAAGATCATGAATAAGTATTTGATGCTCCAGTGTTCCATTGCCTAGAAAAGAAGGATGCTGCCATTACTGCAAGCACATAAACTTTGATTACACTTCTTAAAGTCATTTGCTAAAGTGTAAAATAAAGTGCAAGAGGCTACATTAAGATGCTTCATTGAGTTTTAATCAAAGGGAGAAATGATATTTCTATTTACTATTTATCTTCAAAATGTGACTGATTTTTCCAGTGATAATTGCTGAATTTCTGTAATGGCTAGTGTTAAGTGTGTCTAGATATTAATACAATTTAGTTTTAATGATGTGCCAGTTAATTACAAAAATTTACTCACATACCCATGCAAACCCTGCAGTTCTGATACAATTTTTAGAAGGTAAACTGACTTCTGCTGACATATGCTTTAGCAAGTAAAATATTAACAGAGTTAATGTTCTCTTGAAGTCCTATTTTCTCTCTCACAGTAATACTGCTGCATTTCTTATTGTATTGGCTAAGTCCTTCAGCATGTTGGTGAAGTACACATACAAAATATTGAATTGTGGACTAGACAAGAAAGGTAAAGGGCAACATATAGTACAAATGCATATTTTGCAGTGTGAAAAAACCATAAAAAATAAAATTTCAATAAATAAATGCTTATCTGTTTACAAAAAACCTGATTCAATAATATCAGGCAAAGCATGGAAAATATAAAAAAAAATGAAAGCTTGAATAGTGTTCCACATTCAAAATATATGAAAAGTGAAAGTGAGAAGGGAAGAGAACCCCCCATTTTTTTGCTAACAGCCAAGCAGACTTAAATGTGGTTTCTCAACAAATATAAGTCCTCTTGAAGAACAAAAGATAGATTGTAGTAGTTAACATATTAAATTGCTTTAATATGATACTCTTATTTCTTAGCTAACCATTCACATTTTGCCAAGGTCACTTAACCACTGAAATTTAGAGTTTTACTGTGAAATGAAATTTTAAATACCTTTTATTTGTAGAATACCCCAGAACTTATGAAATTTCTCTCTTTCCCTGGTGGTGGCAGTTGCACTGCCTCTGGTTACAGAAGGGTAAAATGGAACATAGAAATGTGTTTCTAGATCACAAAGAAAAGCAACTGCAAGTTGTGCCACTTGCACAAATTAATTTCATGATTTAGTCACAAAGCCACAATTGTGTTCTGCTAAAACTCTCACATGCCTGCACAGAATGCCACGGTGGTGCTTGTCCCATGAGGAGACAAGGACAATGAGGGACACATTAATTCTTCGCATTATTTCCATTGCAACAACAAAACTGAATGGACCTTATGAAAATATAGAATACTGACTCAAGATGATAAAAACTCCCAATCATTTTGTGAGCAAGGTTCCTCTCCCTGGTGTAAATCAACACTGACTTTTATGGAGTTACACTAGTCCATGCCAGATGGAAGTCTGAATTTCATCAGAAAGACTTAACCATAGGAGGGAACAACAAGGAAATTAAGTTCCTCTGTCAGTAATTAGACATTAAAAATAATAATAGCAACTGTAATCAAGAAGAAGAGGCTCCAGCACAAGTTTTAGTCAAAGCCATGCTGAGCTACAATAAGATTATAGAACACAATGCCAGAGACAATTCATAAACTGGGAGAAAAAAGGCTAGTAACAGTGCTATCCAAATCATACCAGGCAGCAGCACTGCAAAAGCCATTTCTATTGTTGGTAATCCACAGTCCTCTTCAAAAAGGAGAGCTAATTTAGGCTATTTCTTGTGGCTGACATGAAGTGAAATATCAAAGTAAAACTGAAATTTGCTTTTATCTTCCAAATCCCAGAGACTGTCCTCAAAGTACTTCCTGGCTATAAGAACACAAAATTCCTTTGTATATTATGAATACATGAGAAATAGGCATGCTGTGGATTTTTAACCTTCAGGATGTAATCACAACTGTTCCCTTTCAGCAAACATAGATAAACTGAAAAAGTACAACTGAGGGAGTTTAAGCATCAACTTTCATAATTTTATATAAACTCAGCACTTTCTGTTTGTTCTCAAAAATAAATCTGAACATCTCTATTTGTTCAGAAACATTGCGCCAGAATAGAAAAAGCTGTATCTAATTCCTAGAATTACAAAAAAAGGATGCAAGACTTCCCTCATGACCATTTCAGGTATGTTCCACTGGTACATTCCAGATACAAGGTAATACAATCATCAGTCATTAGGGAATTGCTAGCAATTGCTCCTTCACTGACAAGTTGCACTTAACAGAACTTCTTTCAGTAATTTTCAAAAACCAGTCAGAATCTGAAATTCATTCTATAAACACACTCAACAGTAAAAACTTAAAAGGGACTCCTGACATTTTATTTTGTGAATTATAGAGTTTATGGACTTAAGAAACTGTGTGAAAAGGAAGGCCAAATTACTGTGTGTTTCTTAAATAGTTTCAGAGACAAAGCAACCCTCTCTCTTAAAGATAATCCTGCATACCTACCTAAAGATAATTTACTGCATACCTGTGTTTCAAATCTTGCATGCTCTGCTGACAGTGGCTGCCTTTACCTGACTCAATGGCACAATTCAAACTCTGGGTATGTCTGCAACACATTCATTTTATTCAACATCTACTCAGTTCCCCATTTTCTGCTGTCAGTGATTTTGTTGCAGTGCTTAATCTATCAGCAATTTCCCCTCTTTTATGGGGTCATGACAGAAGATCACTCAGCACCACCACAGCTCAGCTAAGCGTTCCTTTGTTTTCTCTTTAATTTGGTCATGCTTTATAAGCATTTCAAATTAAGGCAAGGCTCCAGTGCTGCAGCTTATTGTTACACAAAAGCAGTAGGAGTTGGAGCTCCCAACAAAGCATCTATTGTTAGGTTTGGTAGAACATATTTTAAGAGGTTCTTGTTGAATCTAAGAATAACATACAGACTGTGCTTCCTACTCACAGAGTAGCAAAAGAAAAAAAACCAAAACAAACAGACAAGCCCAAACTCCACCCACTACCATTTTTCAGTGAACTACTAAAATCAAGCAGAGTCCCTACAGTCAGTGTAAAGACTTGGGGAACACAGTTACTTTTCACTGTTTAGGAACAAAAGTGGAAACTCTTAAGCTAAAGCAGGGATTTCGGGACCACTTGGCTCAGGTCCACAGCAGCCCAGACAGAAGAGCCCAGTGCTGAGCTCTTGAGACATAAGCTGAAGAGCAGCAGCATGTCAGGTCACACCTTAAGTACTCTCAATATCCAGTCAAGCAAAGAGAATACAATGAAACAGAATGAAAAAGAATTAAAATAATTCCCACCTATGGAACTTCATATAAGTCATCAAACAGTCCTGCCAGATCCAATGAAACACTTCAGTCTTCTATAGAGATTAAGCTGGAGTTACCTCCCTCCATGACCACTTAGGTAGTTGTGAGGGAGAAGGGTAACTAAGAAACATTCACACAGTCTCTAATGGTTCCCCATAATCTGTAGATTTGAGATACAGAACAAGGTAGGGCTCTTAGCCAACAGTAACTTCACACCCAACAAGACTCTACCTTCAATGAACAGTAATGCATCCTTCAAGTCCCACAGAGAATAGATGCATCCCACCTCTCCTGTCCCGTTGATATAAAAAGGTGCAAAAACCATCAGCAGATATAACCCAACCCATCTGTACAAGTCATATGACAAATACTTTTTTTCAGCTCCTCTATTGACCTCTGGTGTTTTCTTAAAAATAATTCATATGGAGACAAATTATTTGGTTCCTTTCCAGGTAGCAGTGAAATGGCTACTTAGTTTAAGGTGATAAAAAAAATAAGAACTGCTATCAAACAAGTCTCTAAAATTCCAATTCTCCTAAATTCTTCTTCAAGGGTTATTGCTTTTCTCAGTAACATCAGCTCTTGGAGTCCATGATTTTATTTTAGCTTGTTTTAGCTTTTTTTTAAACTGGATAGTTCACGGAGGAACAAGCCATAGTTTCCTTGGCTTAAAAAAATGTGCCTTTGTAAATTATGTGCTAATGATTTTTCTCAGCTTCATGGTTAACTCATTGAGATCTATAAATCACTCTCAGATACTGTCTCATGCAAGATAAAAACTCAAAATAGAGATCTCATTTAATTCCACTGCAATTAAACCAATTAATAGATCATGTATCTTTTCAGACACCACAAGAAGTTTTTCCACCTTCCCCAATATTTTGTACTGCACTCTGTCTTTAACCTGATCCTACAGCAGAGAATCTTTAATCCAGGTTCTTTTATCAGAGAAATGGCAGAAACAATTTCTTTGTATGAAGTCTCATGCCTTCCTGCACTTTTTTTTTCCCAGGGCTGTGTCTTTCCCCTGTTCAAATCCGCTACAATTTGCAGAGCAACAAACTTGAACCTGGCTCTCTGCCCCTCTCCACTCTACGAAACACATTTTAATTTCCTTTTACAGCTAAGGGCAAATATATTTCCCATTGAATGCATTGATAGTCGAGTGATTTTGAATATACAGCATATACAGAAATAGTCAGAAATTGATCACCAGTAATCAGAAGAATACATAAGACAACATACGAGTTTTCAAAACCCATACATTTTCTGATTTATTATCTTCACTCATTAAAACTGTATTATGTAGCAAATATGATCCATATTATAAGTCATGGAGACAAACTGATAATTAAGTCCAAATTTGCCAGGATGCAAATTTGCTCAAGGATATAGATGACTGTGGTTACAAAAATAATAATAATAAAGGCATCACAATAATATTCTTCCAAGAATACAGATGGTACTGTCATACTGAGTGCATCTATACTGCTTTTAAACTGCTGTGACATGGCCAAGCACTAAATTACAAAATTATTCTGTGAGAGGAAAGATACTTACTAATTGTGCAAGAGCAGCCACTATTGTATTCTGCTAATCATCTTCATCTCTGAGGCATAATATATATATATATGGACATACACAACATATCAGAAAGCACTCAAAGAACCATGGGCTAAATTTAGTAAAGTCTGGAACACATTATTATACAACACATCAACTACTCTTTTTTTTCTGACAATGAACTAATTCCTAGAACAGTATTTAATCTGAACTCTCTCAAAAATCTTTTTTAATGATCAGGCAAAAAATGTCAGAATGTTTAATGGTCAGATTTAAAAATGACAACCATCTTGGTTAGTTAAAAGATTGCTTATACAGTTTCTGGTGTACTCTTGTTCTGTCATTAGACCATCCCTATTTTAAAATCAGGAAGAAGGATTCCAATGAATAATGTGGTTCAACTTGATGGTCTCTTGAAATTTAAGGTTAAGGTGATGACAAGCAGAGTAACAGATCCTTGGAGATTGCAAACAATTCTGTTTTCTGAAACATGTATGCCTCTGCTTGAAGTAATATTAAAATGAAGAAAAAGTTATATCCTTCTTTTAACCTTCTGTTTTAGGCAACATTCACAGAGATAGCTGCACAAAAATGTATTTGACCATGACTCCTGAAGCACTTTAGTATCCAATTCCATAGGAAAATTTAGAACATCAAAAGTGAAGAAATGCATGTCTGAATTGTCAGTCTCGGATATATGCTCTGATCAAAACCCTTTTGCTGTAAGATCATGACCTGTAAAACTACTCTCCTGGGACCCTCTGAATGAACTTCTAGCTCAGTGGTCTCCTTCCCAACAAAAAGCAGAAAGGTGGGAATTTCCAATAAAAAGCACCCCTGTGCATAACCAGATAATATTGTGGTGGCATTGATTTCAAACATTCAGTGGCCCATGATTTTCCCTGCAAGAGGTGCTGGTTTTGTATGAAATGATGCTATCTTTAGATAAAATCTAAAATAATAAATAGACAAAATCTATGTTACTGGGCAATTAATTTCTCCCAAAGTCCAGTTCCATCTTCTGATCATACTCTGACTTCACCATGGGATAGGTTTGGGGCATGTATCATGCCTAACCCTCATTTTCTGTCTGCAGCTGAAAGGGAAATTAGGCCTATGTTTCAAGTGGGAACTGTGCATGCTCTAGCATAGCCAGAGTTTTGGTTATTTCACTACAATCAGATGTTTATAAAACACTAACAGGTCTGGTCAATGTCCAAAATCAGGACTCTATATTATATACACATGCACATTGAAGAAAAATTATTTGAAATTACTATTAATTACAACTGCAATTCTAACATCCATGAATCTGTCACAAGCCAGCTGGTTTTAAACTCACCAGTATTATTCTTTTCACCATATTAAGTACACATATTAAGTACAGTGACAAGAAATCCTGATATTAAAAATAAATTCGTTTCAAGAGGTGCAAACCCATGTCTACTTTAGTCATATTCTTCATGATACAGCCCTCAGCATGGCCTCTGCATTTGTAGTATGATAGGAATCTGGCAGCTCTTGACTCTCAGCATAGAAGTCAGTGATCCCAAATCTGTGTCCATTTGTGGAATGAAGTCATTTACACAAATCACTTTGCTGGGGAGGGGGGGGGAAGGAAGAGGGCAGAAGAGGAATGAAATTATTTAGCCATTGTGACCCTCATGAAAATTAAGAGACTTAATTGTTTCAAATCAAATCCTAATTCAAGTTTCCTTCAGAAATTCACTTTAAGTAACTTTTAATAGTGAAGCTGCAAGCTGATTTCTGCAGAACTTAGTCCTAAATAAATAACCACAAGTTGTCTTCACTTTGAGTTGCACTAAAAATTTTCCAAGTGCTAGTTTCTATTTCATTATATTGAAATGATAATAGACTTCATTTCTATGTTGAAGTGGAATGTCAGATGTCTTACGTATGCACTTTATATGCAAAAGTAGGCAGGATACCAGGAGGTATATGGACTACCAATGGGTATCTCACAAGACACCAAGCATAGGTAGGAAAAAACACTGGTTATAGTGGATGACAGGCTTTCAAACAGAGGTTGAACATCTAATCTTACTTTGTTTCTCCTCTTAGAACTCTGAGAACTGAGTTTTTTGTATATCTGCAGTTGTTTGTGTCTATTTAAACTTGTAAGTTTAGCTTGCTGTTTCAATTTCAGTGGTGTTTTGTCATGTTTCACAATATTATTTCCATTTAGCCAAACTGATGCTCAGCATTCCTGAAAATAAAATCAATATTTTGACTCCTAAATGTAGACTGGAGCACTTTTTGAGTGACAAATTTCATTTTATATTACCACTTCATCCCACATCTCAGAGCGGGCTTCCCACAGAGAACGCTTTGGAAGCATTGCAGCATCAATGCCCAGGTTTCACTGAGTCAATGTGTGACTTCATCCATGACTGGTTTCTGTATGTGCTGGCAGCTCATCCTTGTAAGCCACATAGCAGATGTCTGTAGCTTCATGTTCTAGGCTAAGAAGCTGTAACATGGTGCTTCATCCTCTTTTACTTTGGCATTTTTGTGAAGGTGACATCATTTCTCATTTGGGACACACCCATTGTGTAATATTTATAGAGGGGCAGAGTCTTTATGGCAGTATTTTTGCATCCTTGTGTTTTAGTCACTCATGTCAAAAGCAGAAGATACAGAATAATACAACATAAGAGAGTCATTTACCTGAGATGATGAGGAGCTGGGAAAAGGTCACGGAGACTGAATACAAAGGTTGTGTCAGGCCTTGGAAACAAAGCAGGTGGTGTTTATCTCACCTTCCTCTGGCAAGCAAACACAGTTCATAGCACTTCAACTTGGCTTTTTGAAACGTCATATTTTTTAAATTACAACAGTGAGCTGGAGGAGTTAAGTAGCCCCTCATTTCTTTTTTCAATAAGCCCTTCAGCCTTCCCAAGCCTGTGACACAATGCTGCTTGCAGCAAGGCTGTACCTGAAT
Source organism: Drymodes brunneopygia (assembly GCA_013400955.1). Classification (NCBI taxonomy): domain Eukaryota; kingdom Metazoa; phylum Chordata; class Aves; order Passeriformes; family Petroicidae; genus Drymodes; species Drymodes brunneopygia. Next base: position 1,632,649 of record VZTZ01020280.1, on the reverse strand, counting down.
TAGCAAACCAGCCCTAACTCCCATTGATGGGACTTGGCATAGAAAGAATAGAAGAGTGCTCCTAATATGTCTTAGAGAAAGAGACAATAAAAGAAATGACATTTAAATTTATCAACACAACTCAGGATTTTTTAAAATTTTTCTTATTTGACACTACAAGTGTCAAATGCTAGAGGGGTGCTAGAGGGGAGGCTTCTGTGAGATGCTGCCAGAAGCTCTTCCTGTGTCTGATGGAGCCAATGCCAGCTGGCCCCAAGACCCAGATCTGTCACTGGACAAGGCCAAGCCCATCAAGAGCAGTGGTAGTGCCTCTATCATAACAGTGCTACACTTGAGAGATAACCCATTAGAAATACATGAATAGTTAGGTATTCCTGTCCTTGAATGATGGTGTACTGCATCTTTAAATTTTAATTTATTCACCTTTTTTTAACTATGTGCTTCATGAGATATCTGCAATAATTACCAATAGCAACATCCAGATTACCTAACCAGAAGATAAACATGATTCAAGCAGAATCCCATGTTCATTAATAGTTTTATGTCTTATAACCTGAGGTTAAAAAAAAAAATCTCATATTTCTCTGGCCCAAATTTTACCAAATACAAAATGGTCCAATCAGGGGCTATGGTATTGTAACTGCAAGAATTTTTCAATACTTAGAGTAAGTGGATGCTTCTGGCACAGCAAATTTAAGGGAAAGAAGAGGGAAGAATTTCTTTATTTAAGTTACAGCCATTACAAGGAAAGCTATCTACTCCTAGAGGTGTTTGTCATTTTGGAAACATATTTGTTTTTCTAAAATGAGTTTTACAGTATTTATTGCAAAATATTTGTAGTATAGATATTTCAATTCTAATTCAGTATTAAATACTTAAATAAGCAAATGAATTATAAGCCAGCTTTCTGCCAACTGCACTGTTTATTTCTTCTCTAAAATAGTACTAACAGTTTTTTCAAACACTTTCCATAAAAGAAAATGTTTCAGTGAGTCAAATAATTTTCAATATTTAGAGAGATAAGCATTATAACTCAAATAAACCTTCACCACTCATTTACAAACATATATTATAACATTTTGCTCAATATTTGCTTCCATTCTGCCTTTATGCATTCTAATATTGTTTGGGTTTTTTCCTGAAGCTACTTTCAGCAAAGGATTTTTTTCCTAGGTTTCTACAACAACAGCAAGCTAACTGAGCTGAATCAGTGTGGAAATTTAGAAGTTGTTTTGTAGTCTTCCTACCTCATGCACATTACTTTACACTCAGATCCTGTTTTCCTTTGTGTTATCCTCTCCAGTTGCAAAAACAGCTCTTTCAAATTACAGTTGTCTTCCCTAGGCTTGGTTCACCTTGATACCTGCACTGGGCAACCCTTCATGCCTTGTGACCTACCTTCTTCTTGAACACTCACCCTGTTTTTCTGTTGTTTACATCTGAAGTCAATTACTGCTGCACAAGGGTGTGTGCATAAATAGATATGTGTATATGTATGTGCATATATATATGTATTTATTTATATATTTATTTATTTATAGGAAATGTCTTCTGTTTGGTTGGCTTGCTTCAGAGCATTTCTCACATTTGTCATGGTCATTTAAAGCTCTAGATCCTCAGACATTTCATAACTGAGTTCAGTCATAGTAATTTTAGGCCTAGCATCAGTCTTCCCTGATCTTTAGTTTTGCCTTTTTTCTGAAAATCTCTGATAATTGTTCACCTTTACTAGAAAAATAGCATTTAATCCATCAATTCTAATGTTTCTATTTTAATATCTGTATTTATAGATAGGCTTTATTTCTATTCATGAGTTACTTTAAAAACATGCTTTGATTTTTCATGTATTTCTCACTACTCCTATTGCTGTTTATTTTATTTTCCTGTCTATTGGCTACAGTGAGTCAGATTTTTGAAGGATCTCTTCTGAGTTCAATTGCTCGAAATTTGTTATTTAGCTATGTAAGTTTTTCCTATTCTCATTTTGTTCAGTAGCACAACACCTCCTGAGACGCTATTACTGCTTCCTTAAGTAGAAGAAATGCCATATCCAAGGAGTTTACTTTTCCTTAGGGCACTTCCTATGAGCTCCCTTAAATCTGTCTTTCTCAAGTTTATCATCACTCTAATGCTTTTGTGTACATAACTTTCCCATAATATGGATTGTAATAATATTGTGATTATCATTGTTTTGCAGTGCTGCCAGCACTGTAATTTAAATGAACACCTATGTTCTACTTCTATGAGTACAAGAGGTATTCACACCACCTTGCTCTAGCCAGTTAGGTTAGCTCAGTTCAGACACAATTTCCCCAGGTTTCCTGCATTGTCAATAAAGACAGAAAGCACACCTGCAGGAGGTGATGCAGGAAAAATACCAATTGTCAGTACCTGAAGTATACATCCTATGAGGTAAAACATTCTGGCTTCCATTTAACTCACCTGGCTTAGTGCTTTGGGCTTTGCATGGTAAGCGATGATCTGCTTCCCCTGAAGCACATCCCACGGAGCTAGAAGGGAAACAGGCATTCCTCATGCAGCTAGAAGGGAAGAAAAATGTTATCTGTTCTAATTAGATGATATTAAATAACAATGGTCTAATTTTAATTAGGCTGTCTCTTTTAAAAAAAAAAATTGTTTGAATAACATCTTTATATCTTCATGTAGTCTTCATAATGACGAAACAAAAGCTTGTGCTCTCTGAGTCAAATTACTCAAGTGTTTCTGAAAAGGAACAATGTTTCATTGAACAGGGTAGTTTCTCTCCACAATTATCAGAAAAGCTACAATAGACATCAAGACATTTGAAACTAATGTGTCAAGTAAGTTTTTTAAATATTAAAAAATACATATACACATTTAAAGTTTCCTTGTCTCTTTTAGAGTCTCTCCAAGGCTTAAATATTAAGGGGAGTTAGCATTTGTGTCAATGGCAGTTGTGTGAGCTATATGTCCTACAATAAAACAGTTCTGCAGCTAATGTTCATGTCACTGAGGAACCATAGCTATCCATTACTATCCAAAGACAGATGTGCAAGTTTTGACTCATAAAAAGTGGATGAAGGAAACTAATGGGACACTAATCTCCTGGTATCTCGTGGGACAAAGAGAAAGTGAATAAGATTTTTAAAGACTACAAAATTTGTTTCCTCTGCAAAAGCTTTGCAAAATGTTATAAATAAATCATCAGTTTCATCATGGTTTGACTTTTGGGACCATCAACATGACAGAATGAAAAGAGCCTTAACTTGGAACTCTGGGACTGCAAAAGCATCTCTTCGTCTGTGACCAAACTCCCGTCTGCAGACACGAGCTTCTGGGAGCAGGTATTTCATCAGCTCCTCATTGATGACAATTATGTGATATTTACAATTTCAAAACAATGCAGATAGAGCTCTCTTGCTATAAAACTTTAACGAGCAGCATGTTTTGTTGGAAGTGTCATAAAACTTTCATCAAAGTTCAAAATATTCCCAAGAAAACAGCTCTGTCTTTGACAAGAAGATCAGAAATTTTCAGTTTAGATCAAACACTGTGAAGAGGAAGAGAAATGTCGTCTGTTATAATTATTAGGATACGATAATTATACTTTTACAAGCTCAGAAAATTTTTAAAAAGCAACTCAGTAAACATTGTAAAATCCAGTACTAAGATTAGCTTTTATAGTTTTCCCTATAAGGAAGATGAACAAAGTCAGAGTAGTTAAAACCAAACAAGAATGGTAGGAAGAGAACATTGATTTAATTTATTTTAACCATTATTCAGAGAGGTTAGTCTGAAGAACTGGCCACCAGGGAAAATCAAATAGAATAAAATAAAACACAAAAAATAAAATAAATTCTTTCTCTACTTCATTCTGGAAGAGTTCCTTTTTTTCCCACTAGGTAAAATTCTTCTAGTCCTTTCCCATAGCTGATGTTGTAGATAACCCTACAGAAGCAGGACATACTGAGTTCACTGGACTTTACAGCAGTTCTTAATTGTTAAATTGCAGCTTCCCTATCCAATGGTTCCATGAATAATCAAATAATGAACCTTATGACCTTTGAGGCATTAAGAATCAAAACAAATCAAGGCAGAAACAACAACTAAGTATTACAGTATGACAAAAGTCAGGATGTAGTTAAAGAAAGGGTGAAAAACTCCCCAAACAATAGAACAGAGGGTGAGTGAAAGAAAGAAACATTCTACAGAATCACATACATATTAGGGGAACATAAAAGGAAATTAGTTCCTTTCAGTAGGACACACAGACTAAAAATGTTTCCATGAATTCCATCTTTGTAGACAAATCACAAAAACAAGATTTGGTTTTTTATTCTGCTTTGCTTTTCTGTGGCTAGTTCCAGCACAGGCCATAAGGAGATTCTTTGCTGCACTCTGTCATCCATCCCTGGCTTTGTTTTCCACACTTTGTGTTGCCTCCATAGCACAGATCAGGATTCTCTGCCTGTTCATGGAGCCCATGGCTATCCTCCCCCAAAACCTGTTGAAGTCTTAGCCTGTTCTGCAGCAGATCTTGATTCCTGAATTTTTATACCTGCCAATGGATTGAAATGGAAAGAATGGTGACAGCCTCCCCCATTTCTCTAAAATACACCTCTTTCTTCTTCTTTCCCTGGATAGAGCAGCCTATACACCATGGCTATGTCAGACTCTCTAACAGCAAGTAGAGAGGTTCAGTCTTGATAATACAAGCCTGGATCCCCAGGCCTTTACTTGAATACATCCCTTAAACTCAGCCAAGCAATGGTGACAGCACCTCCCTTCCATGTTAAAAGGAAACACAGACCTGACCCCTGGTTTCAAATGCATAGCAGCAATTCCAGGTTTCACTCCAGTCACCTACTTTAGGACCTAAAATCCAGATATGAATCATACTTGTTCTGTAAATTCTTAGTTCTTTAGTCTACAGGAGACATAAAGGCAATGTTACTGTTTTAGTAACAAGGTGGTATGCAGTACTGTTCAGAGCTGTAAACGTGACCCTGAGAGCCCCCAGACGCCATTAAAATTCTGTGTTTAGGTACTCAGATATTCAAACCAGGCTGCTTCTTAGCATGCCTGAAAATCAAGGAATTTTGCTGTCAGAAGTAAAATTCAGTTAGATAATTCCAGGAAGTACCTTTGGCAATTAGCCACACTTCTGGTCTTTGGCAATTTTCAAGTAAAATCTGAGACCTGCCTTCCTAAATGTGGAAATGAGGTAGAATTAGGACAGGTTTAAATTCGTCCTATGCCTCTGTGTGCATTGTGTATTGACCAGTGGATGTAGTTACAAACCCACTAGAACTTACTGCAAGAAATTAAGATTTATTGTTCATCTCATTCATGTCCACAGTATCACAATCTCTGCTGGCTCTGGTCTCTGGACCATATTCTTTTCAAAGCAATTGCTAAACTGGAACTGAAACAGCATCTAGATTTTGGTTTCAGGTACTACCCCTGCCCTCCATATTGCCTTTATTAGCTGTAGCTATCTATGCTACACATTCTTGAGAGCCATGAATCACATATTCAAAATTGCTTGCTATCCCAAATGGCTAGGTAGTGAAATAAAATGTTATTTGAGCTGCAGAATAACCAAAGCAGGTCTTAGTTTCCCACTCTAACTCAGGAGAGCACAGGAATAGGTGTCACTGTACTGCAGTCATGAGCTCCCTGATTTCACCTCATGCTCCCATCCCCAGGATGGGAATGCAGAATGGATGCTGTAGGAGTGAGCAGGATTGTTCATTTCAAGCCATTTCACCTCATCATTGCTCCAGTGTAGATGACTGGAACATTTTTCTATCTGGTAAATAAATACAGATATTCCACATCACACCTTTAGCTGGCCCTCCTCTTCAGTCTTTCCTTGCAATTGTCTCACTCCTCTTCCTCTGTCAGGACTGCATTTTTAACAGCTTGTTCCTTTTCACTTGTGTTTGTATGTCAAAGGCCTGTGTTTATTCAGTATGTATTTATGTAGATATTATGTTCAAAATACCTGGGTTAACAGCAAAAGGCAAGCAATGTAAATATTTACCTCATTATATATATTCAGCACACAAATTAAAGTAACCAAAGTCTTCTGAATTGTGTTGGCAACTTGAAAAATACAAACAGGGGCAAGACAGCAACAGTGCAAGGTTTTCAATAAAAATAGTAGGGATCATTGAGTTAAAGACTTGCAGAAAACTACTCATTAAATTAAGAGAGAGAGATGAAAATGGATTCATTTAATTATGCACTTGGGTATATAAAAACGCTTAATACAAAGAAGTTAAGTTATGCTAGTTTAAAGTTTATCTCCCTTTCCAGAGATCTTCATGCTTTCACACAACAAAGGCATTGCCACGGATGCTGGAAATATACTTGGCTGAATAATAAAAATAATGTATTCATGAGTAACTTATTCAGAGATTGACAGGAAAAATGTTGAATAAATTATTCACTGAACATTTTTTAATAATCTAGAGAGCTGGTCAAATAATAGAAATATGTATTTCAGATAATTTATTCAGAGAGTAATGTCAAAATCCTTTGGCTAGGATTTTCCTAGTCCATTAGGAATAAATAATTTGACAAGTTATTGATTATAGTTCATTTTTGTATTAAAACAAAATTCAGCAGGAATGCAGCTAAGCAGAAAGATACATAATTGACAATAAAGTGTCATCATCCTGATGATGAAAATCTTTTATCATGCATGCAAACACAGCCTGTGTTCAAGAGTTGCTTCAAACAGTGCTTACATACCAACATAGGCTCAGACTTTTGGGTGGGTTTAAGGTCTGTAAGTCTGTGTTAATAAGTGTTACCAGGCAGCACAGTGGGGTTGGGCAAAATCCTGCCAGCTAGGAGTGTGGGGCTGGACAGGTTATCTAGCCTTTCCTTTTTAAAGATTGAGATTAATTTTCCTCAATGCCAGTAAATCAGTTAACTTTGATGTGGGAGAGCAAAAGCAAGTAGCATCTTTCTGCAGGTGTTCTAGCCTTTAGGTTTCAAGGTATTTGTGCTCAAACAGCTGAAGTGAGAACAAGAAATAGACCTCTTTATAGACTTTCACAAAGGCATCTCGTAGGAGAAGCATTTCCCAGGAGCAAATCAGTGAAGAAGGGGAAAGGCCATGGTTTGTGTGGGGAGTGCTCACAATGCTGCTGCCACCCCAAGGTGCACCCAAAAGGCACTTGGGAGTCTGGTTTTTTCTGAGTGCTTTTCTTGTGGGAATGTGAATCAGCTCTATATCCTGCACAGTGCTGTCGTATGAAGCCACAGTTCAACTTTGAAGAATAGAGAATTGAAAATTCAATATTTTCTTCATCAAAAGCTCTCCTCATCCTGAGGAAGCCAGGTGAACATCTGCAGGAAGGGGCACTCTGCCTCCTCCACACTAAATGCACATAACATTTGTTTTCCTCAATTCACCTGGCCAGGAAAGCTAAGACAGTGAGTACTTCTCTGCATTGTCTTCCTGACACACTGGACATTAGATACATTTACACCATAAAGACTGCAAGTTCTTGATATTGAAGAACTGGCAGAATGGATTGAGAAACCCTGTGTATGACAAAGAAAAATACAATGCAGAAGTTAAATATCTGAATCCTTGTCAATACAAAAAGGCACCTGGCAGAAGAATCCTCTTCACTTGTTATTCTCTGTTTTTGAAAGTAAATCTTTAGGAATTATAATTAGAAGTGAAATGGAAAGCAGGAGTTTTGTGAAACATTTACACCCAAAATAAAACCTCATGCAGACATTACACGCATTGCTGCTGGCAATATGTTTTAGTGCTGTTAGGTACAGTTCCCTTCAACTTCCACCTGCCCTCTCAGGGACAGCCCTGTATTCCCAGCTATGACTATACTCACTCTATTTGACATCCATCCTCATATCATTCATCCCTTCAGCCTCCTCCACAGATTCTTCTTCCAGTCATGGTTTGCTTTTTTCCTTTTCATATTTTGAGGGTGGGAGAGAGAGAGAAGATGTATTTCACAGTGTAGCTCTATGCTTCATTAACAATAACATGTTAAAATCTATCAACCTTCAATTAGTCAGTTCACCATGTCTTTAGCCAGCCTGATACCTGAAGATGTCTCTGCCTGCTCTCTTGATATTGTTGGGTCTTCTCTTCTTCATCAGTTCATAAATATACTTACCATATATTGTTTCCATCCATTTTGTATGTGGAGACTGTGAAAGGAATTATAGAAATAGAAAATCAGGATTTATAGAAATAGAAAACAAGGAATTATAGAAATAGATGCAATTAAACCAAATAATTTTGATACTTGTTGTTTTGTAACACATAACTCACCCTTCCCCCATCAGAATGGAATTTACAATACATGCCATGAAAACTTGCATAATATTTACTCTGCAGCATCTGCTTGAAGAATGAAAAAGCCAAGCTGACCCTGAACACATGGTGAATGTAAATGGCAAAGAATCAAACTACTCATCCACTCCACTGGTTTTAGATGGAAAACAGTTTTTCTCCCATGTTCTTAATGATCTTGAACTGAAAAGGGCAATGGACTGTAGTATCATGCATTCATTTGGGTGGATCATCCAACTCTTCCTTTATACCTGTTATCAGCTGTCCAATTCCACTGTGTACAAATGTCCAAACATTAATGCTTCACACCATCTCAACTATATTAATCTTATTCAGGTCTTAAACATCTGAGTTTCAAATCCACATAGAATACTAAATTATTAATACTGACACATGAAATTGCCTCATTATACATTTCCAAATGCATGTAGAAATATTTTTAATATAAACTAGATCACTGTCTTATGCTGGTGATCTGAGAGGCTCTAAGGAAGGATTGGTTGTTCCATGGTTAAGCTACTCTTAGTTTTCTTGTTTCTTCTCTCAAATTTTCTGAACTTTAAGAGAAAAATACTAAAGGTCACCAGTTAAATAAACAACAAATTAAATCCTTTCCAAACCTTGAGTAGATTAAGAAGATATTGCACAATGTAGTTATTATACTTGTAACTGTAGAATGGCCTTGACTTTTGTGCATATAATTATTGATAGTTTGGGGATTTTTTTATAGATAAGTCCTAAGGCTGTTCCGGGAAGAATATAATTAATGATATTAATTCTCTCCCTACTTCTCTAATTTCCCTTTCAACAAAAGCTAATGCTGTCTCTAATTTTTTTACCCATAATAAAGCTATTGCCATAACAACCTTTTCCTCCAGGTTAACTAATAATTTGCCATATAGTTACCAGATTAGAAACTTTTCTAAGATCAGAATAAGTGACATCTACAGCACTTTACTTAGTAAGCCTGCCACCAATAAAGAAAGGTGCCATTTCATAAACTGATGGAGAATTTTATCTCACTTTACTGCAAAGAGCTGTAACCTTTTTCATACTTCTGAGGTCAAGCTTAAAAGCCTTCTTCTGACTGGACTATGCTTTCTCCTTTCTGTAAATAAATTAATTATTTTTATTAAAAATTCTTGTTATCTATATTTTTATGTGATAATTGTCTGGATGTTTGAATATGATTTAGATTTGTGCTGAATACTGTTGCCCTACTGTTTTTCAATTGACTATTTTCCATTAACTACTTTAGCAAATCACCAGGATTATTCTCTTACTGGAAATATTTCAGCTTCAGCCAGTACATAAATTATCTTCAACTTCCTTCTCATTCATATGAAGGCTTTAGTGCTTCTTTCCTCATTCTTGTTACATACTAATTTGATGTTTTTGGGGTTTGGAAGTTTTTAATTTCTCTCTGAGGTCAGCTGTCCTGGTTCTTGTGCATCCCTAAGTACTCGCTGCCAGGGGCAGCACGAAAAGCAAAAGACACTGATGCTGTGCAAGTACTGTTCAGCAATAGCTAAAACAGCCCTTATTACCAGTACTGGTTTGGTCACAATAAAAGCCAAAAAGGGCCAAATAAACTAAAGGAATGATAAAGTTTAACAAAAGACAGAATATTTGGAGGAATAACAAATCACACCTCTTATAACTAGTGGGAACTCTGGGTAAAAATAAGTCTGCTCTTTCCCTTTGTCCTAAGTAGCATTTGAATCTTCATAATTACATAACTGGCAGTAATATATGGCTCTTTTGAAAATTTGTTTTTATTTACACATATACATAAACAAAGAGATTATAATCATAAATTTGGAAGGATGCTAAAAAGCTTTCCAAAGTGTATTCGGCATTGTTGACATTTATAAAGAGTTTGGGCATTACTTCATCTGTTCCAGAAGTATCTCTTGTAACTGTAGTGCACTGGGAATTCAGAGACAACAGTTTTTATTTTGTCTGCTAATGAGAGAGTTTCAAGAGGCTCAGGTAGAGGTTATTGAGTTGATTTTTTACAAATTCCCATTTACATACTGCTGCTAAACAAGGTACCTGTGGTACCATGGCTGGGATCCACTGACACTGTGCATGAAGTGAGGGCCTGATCATGCTCCTTTTTGGGGTACATCCTGGGTTAGATTGAGCAGAAAGCACCACTGGTTCTCCAGACCAGGGAATACACAGCCTTAGAAGCAAAGGGAGAAAAACAGGAATGAAAAAGCATCATGGAAACCCAGATATTGCAGTGATTCAAAGCCAATTTCATTTTCAAAATCTCTTTCCTCCTGAAACTGTGATGCTGCAGTCTTTAAAAAACAAGACAACACATTGTTTTAAAAAATAAGACAATTCCATAATAAGGATGAAGCCTAAGTAACAGCTCTAAATGGATTCTAAAAAAGCTATGCAGGCATCGACATGAAGAAAATAAAGATGCTTTGATGTGTGTCATCTCTTCATTTTAGCAATTAAAATGGGTTTTGAAGCTCTCTGGAATTTAATTGAAGCCCATAGAGTATAAAATTATGCCGTCCCTTGCAGATAGTCCCATATTTAGCACAAACAAGGTCGTAAAGATCAACAGACTTAGAAAAAATGGTAATTTGCATTTTCAAATATATAAACTTAATTCTCTTTATTTAGGAGCTTGCCAAAACTACGACATACAACTGTCCTTTTTTTGGTGTGTTGTTTTTTGGTTTTTTAGCCTCATAATCAGGGGGTGCTTGGTGTTTGTAAACATCGTTTTGCATAAACACAAGCTGTGAGATAGAGTAACTTTTTTTTTACCTGTGGAAACACATGAGCAGGAACCCTATATTTTGTCCTGAAAGAGCTCCACCTGATATGTTGTTTGAAGGATTCCCCAGAAGGGACATTTTCCTATTTAAAAAAAAAGTGTTATTCCAATCTTCCTAATAATTATTCTGACATCTCTGCACTCAAATGACACCTGCTCATATGTCTTAAATATGTGACAACTCAGAATGAATGATGTTAAATTTTTCATTCAAGTATGACAAGTTAGAGGAACTTAACAGAAAGGATCTTGAATGACATAAAAACATTTTAAACTATGTTATGAATATACACCAGTAATTGCACTGTGGATATGTTATGAAGTAGCAAATGCAATTATTCCAGTTGTTCACAATAATATTTAGACATATTTACTAGTAAAACTTTCAAAATGGAAGTTTCAAAAATGGTGCTAGATAAAATAACAATCCAAGTGCTGGATGCAAGCTGACCATAAGAGTGTTGAGGTGCATCTGTGGGCTTTCACAGAATAACCGATGTTATTCTAGCATTCTCCTACCCTGGAAATTTTTGTGTTGTAAACTGCATGCAAGCCAAAAATGAGTCTTTGTGTCTTTGCTACATACAGAGTGAGACTTGCAATAGGAGAAAAGAATATCATCAAAGTGTACTGTCATAAAATTCCACACCCACATACAGAAACTCAAATCAGCTTCTTACTTTGCTTCCAAAGTACTTTAATACACAGTGTTGTATTTTACCAGTGGTAGCAGCAATGTACTAAATCAGATTTATCTAACAGGTGCTCTCCAGGCTGTGGACAATTTCATAATAAAAATGTATTACAGTGCTCACTCTTGGGAGTAAAGACTTTTGTTATAATAGTGAAATGCATTATATGAAGTGGAATTTCTAATGGACTTCAACAGAACTGGTGGCTTGGATGCTTGGTGATATATCAGGGGTAGTGCCACAGAAGAAAGCCTCACAGGAAGAAGGTAATTTATGTACTAGAAACACTTAGGCTTTCCATTGCATATATTTGCAACAATAAATCAAGTGGACAACATGTTTCCTATTTGCATCTGCAATAAGCATTTCCAACTGTTAACACTGTGGATTTTTTTTTTCATTATGTAGTTTCATTATCCACTCATGCTTCTGAAAAATGAGAAAATGGAGGAACACACAGAGCTGGCAGATTTAAATGGCTCTTAGAGAAGTACTTCAACATCAAAAATGATCAAGACCAAATTGTTTATACAACCTTTGCTTTCACCACCTTCCCTAACAAATAGTATTAGTAAATGAATCATGTTAAACCACTTAAATGCAATTCTGGAAAGGAGGGGAACAATTTCCTCACAAATTCCTCTTTTATTAATAACTACCTTTTTAGCCAAGTTATGATGTTAAGGAACATACAGATTGGATTTTTTTTTAAACCAAATGTTATGAATGAGTAAAGTGATATTTTGAGGAGATCAGTAATGTTGTTTCCATTCCTCAGATTTATTCTCTTTAGTAAGAATTTTAAATATCTGACATACCTTTAAACAGTATCTTAGGCCTCTTTTAAAATTACTCAAAATTCCTTTAACTAAAGTGATTCATTTCAGCAAGCATAATGACATTTTCCTTGCTTTTCAAGAACATCATACTTTGTACATGAGTACAATAACCTTAAGATTGTATTGATCTTAAAAATTAGGTCTTGTCAAAAGGTGATAAAAAACATCTCAGCAGATCTTAGTGGAATATCTCCTTTATAGAACTGTTGCTGTAGCTAAGGTCTGGTCTACCATTACCCTCTCTAATCCTCTGCTTATTGAATACACCTTGCATCATTATTTTTTTTCCATTATGAACTCCTACTGCATCCTTTGTGTTGCATTCACTGGCAATTCTGAATTTCCCCTAATGCTTACCTATTGGATTGGTCTGTGAGAACTGTGGGGGTTTCCAGTATTTCCATTTGTAGCTGCAGGTGTCCTGTAAGTTATGTGAGGAGTTCTGATGCAGGTAACTGATGATAACAAAGACGTTTTCTCCTGTACTTCCACTCATTCTGCAACAGCACAAATAAACTAATAATTACTATTTATAGATTTGAAGGCTCTAGTAATGATGACTTTTGCTTTACTGAAGGTGCTTCAGAAACTGCCATTTATGTCCAATGGTAAATAGATTATTGGCAAGCACTAATCAAGACTCAGGACAGCTTTGGGTGGTACAGAAGAAATACAGTATCTGATTTTTAGAAATATAAATGAAAAGTAAGGCAGGTAAGATGAGTTGTATAAGAAAATCAGTGGTGCTAGCCCTTTATCTAGCCTCTCATGCCACAATGCAAGCTGCAAATTAGAAATCCTCAAGCTTTTAAGAATGACCCACCTCTCAAAAGGGGGTTTGTGAATAGAAATATTTATGTTTCCTCTCAGTCATTTGGCATTTGAAGTGTACTGTCAGCTTAAGGAATTCAACAACAACAGCAAAAAAATAAAAGGAGTAATTGAAAGTAGAAGCAAGGCAGAACACCAACCCAAAATGGCAATCTCCTCAGCCCAGCACAACTTTTGGTGTACTCTCACTCCTGGTAGACAGAGTTTAACCAGATGGGTTTAAAAGTTCTTTCATTAGAAACCATAATTTAAATATATTTTCAATTACATGCAGAGAATTTTTGCCTTTTTCACCAAAACCAGTTAATTTTCCTACAGTTTTCTCATATTTTGGGATTTTGAATAAATTCCACCGAGCTTGAGGCTCTCCACCAGCCATTCATGACTCACATGTAGCAGAAGAGATCCACCCATTGACCAAAATTATCATTTACAGATCGCTTCAATTTGGGAGTCACTCAGGAATCCAGCAGCTCCAGTTACACCAAGATGCAGCTTCTCACTTCAGCTGATGTTTTGGAAAGTGCTGTCTCTGAAATGGCACAGTCATAATTTTTAAGGCAAGATTTGAATAAGTTTTATTTTAATAAGTTGTGCCTGAAAAAAGCGCAGTGATACATTGATTTATGAACCATTTATCGCTCATGCAATGGTTTGCTGTATTCCCACTATTTCTTGTTAATTAATGAAAGGCAAATTTAAAAAAAAAATGCTCAATGTGCTTCAGGACTCTTGTTTTGTGAAATTTACTTGCTTTACTTTATTGCCTGGATAAGAATCTCAGCACACCACTTTATAAAGAAAGCCAAGTTTTAAAAATCTGTATCTGCTGGGTATGTGGCAACACAGATGTTGCTACAGCAGTACAGAGTTGGCAGTTTGGTTGTCTAATATATGCACAATATATATTTTCTAAAGATAGCCCTTGTGAGAGTAAAAACCTGGATTAACATCACTGAACTGGGCTGGTTAACAACAATGGAATGACCTGTTCAGTCTTTAGGAAAGAGGTGAACCAATGGTCACTAGAACATTTTAAACACAAAATTTTTATAAGCAAGAGGAAAAACACCCCAGCATTATGAAAAACAATGTTACAGGATTTTATGTATTTTTATGCTTTCCTATTACTTCATTTTTTTTCACCATTACTCTATTCATTCCCTTTACAAGCAAATTTCAATTCCTTATCACTATTTAATGCTCATCATAATAAAAAAAAAGTAATTTTGAGAAGAGAATAAAGATAGAAAATGTCAAAGTTGCAGAAAACTGAAAACAATGTTAGAAAAGAAGCTGTTATAGAGTTTTAATTACATTTTCTCTCTGCTGCTTTTTCTATAATGGCTTGATTCTTCTTGTCAGTGCTGGATATTTTTCTAATGAAGTATCGGCAGTCTTAACATTATTAAGCACTGAATATGCTTTTCACTTCTACTTTCTATGTGTCATTCAGCCACATGCCAAAAACCTTATCGGTTATAGCACAAATTAAAAAGGTCACTGCAGTGGATGGGGACACTCCTTTGCAGCCCCCACGAGTTTCTGGAAAGGAGAAGGCATTATGCAGCTGGAAATCTTCCTGCCTCCCAGAAACTACTGCTACTGTAGTGTACAGCAGCAGAAAAATTTTTAACCAAACAGTCAATGCTGACTTACAGTAATAAAAAAAAAAAGCCTGAGGAATATATAATTTTCATTAATAATATTAGGCAGTGTAGGAGGGAAGTTTTGTGGCCTTCCTTCCCCATTTTTCCCTGCTGCCTCAAGGTTGTCTGATTCGAGAGCTGCCTTTGAAGGAAGCATGGAATCTCTGTGTTGATAATTTATGGCTACAACAATTTCACAACATTCTACAGAAAAAGATATTACCTTTATTATTTTGATTATTATTATTATTCAAACTAGGAGATTATATTTACCATACAGGAATTATCATCATTTCTGTATTTACCCAAATTTATTTGATATCTGCTTTCTCTAGTAGAAACAGTTTTCACTTATTTTGTCATGAAAATCTCACAAGTGATTTATTTATTCATCTTTAAATTATAAGTCACAACTATATCTCAGTCTTTTTATATGTTCAGGTTCCTTAAGACATTTTAAGCCAATCTGTGTTAGACAACAATAGGTCTAACACTATTCATGATGAAAATAAATAAAAGCTAAAATATTTACCTCTTGGTAATAACTTCATCATAAGTACATACGCCACTTAAAAGTTCAATTGCTGAGAAATTTGCAGGTCTGACTGTTCTCCTAAGAGTCACATGGCTCAGAAAACCCTAGGAAAGTTCAAAATAAAAACCAGAATTTCTTTAGGAATAGCATGCACCTGGGACTGAAAGAAGAATGACTACTCTTACTCTGACTTAAATATGTGCATGAGGATGCCAAATATTTACCACATCCATGAATTCTACCTGACTCAAGGGTCACTAATTCCTTTCTTGTGGTCCAGAAAGTCACCCATTATGCACTGTACTCCTCCACTGGAGATAAAGCTCAACACCAGACGGCACCTAAAGGTCACAGAGTGGTTTGCATTCCAAAAATAGAAAATTAAATTTTAGTTTGAAGAAAGATGATTACACAAACAATCGTTGAATGGAGTCAGATCCATATAAAGTAACTTTAAAAGTTCTTATCAAAATCCTAATATGTCTGCATAATCAACACCAAATTTTGGAAAAAAAACCCCAAATTAGGAGGAAAACCAAAGTATTAGCATTTCTAACATGAAGAAACATCCAAAATATACTTGAAAAGACAAAGCCCATATATGACAGTTATTAAAGGGTCATTGCAACTGTTCTCTTGACACTGTCATCAGGAGGAGGGATGATTGAGCATGAATAGGAAACAGTAGTGCATTTTTGCCTGTTGTCTCCTGTATGTTGCAAAATCCCTGTGTTCTCATGAGAAAAAATATTAAAATAAACTTCTTAATAATAAAATCTAAGATTGAAAAATAAATAAATAAATAAATGTTAGATCAGACCTGTAATGGCTGCCATTCTACAGATGTCTTCCAGTTCCACTATATAAACCTCAGAAGACAGACCATGCAGAATGTCTTGGGAGCTTTCAAAAGCAATGTTTAATTTACTGTGTTAATACTTTGCATGCCTTCCAGAGAAAGGAATCTTCCTGTTTCCAGTAGCTAAAATCTAATACTCAAGTCAGGTTTCACAGCAGAGAAGAAGTAGAAGCCTCTTAAGTACACGTGACTATCACCATAAAAGTTAAGTATAAGTTAAAATCAATATCAAGAATTACACTTGGAAGCAAATGAAGCACTGGAAGCAAATTAAGTTTATAGAGTTCTAATTTAACGTTCCCCATGCAATAAGCTCTGCAGAAAGTGCTTTAGGGCCCAGCCTGGAGGTGACAAAGATAAAACTGATTGTAGTGAAGTCTATATTCGAGACAAATGACCAAGATTCCCTGGAGACTCTGTGATGAAAATCTGGGCACTTGGCTGCTGCTCCTGCCCTTCAGATAGATACAGAGATCCCTGAAATGGTTATGGAGAGAGATAAACATTGCTCTCATCCTTTTATGCAACAATCATGGACATAATCTTTCACAACCTGACCGGTAAAATCAATGTGTCAGAAATATTTCCACACAGGATTTATAAAAAATGTTTTTTGCAAAGCTGTAGGAAACGTTCCTTGTCTGCTCCAGGCCATTGCCTCCTAAGAAGTTTGGTCTCATGATCTACAGCTTTGAGGCAGCATCTGGCACAGGGTCAAGACTTCCCTTTCTCTCCAGACCTATTCCACAGAGGAAAAACAAAATACAGAAGATAAAATTACTTTTTGTTCATTTTCTTTACCAGGATTAGAAACAGAGCATCTGGCCCAGAGGAATCATTTTACAGGTAAGCTGGAAAAAGCCCATACAAAACTTACCAATACAGTTCAAAATTATGGTCCCATGTGTGGGTACTTAGATGGTTTCTACCAGAAAGGTAGCACACATGAAATCAGACTGCCCCCAATTTATTTATTTTTTTTTAACAAAAGCAAAATAAAACAAAAAACAAACCCCAGATGACTGCTAGTAACTAGAATTTATGGTTACAAAAAGCCTAAGAAATTCAGGGATCACCAGTTTTCTAGGAAATCATAATTAGCATGCCATCAACATATTACATATGTCAGAGTGAGCAATACCATCCAAAATGTTGGCCTTTCAGCTTTCTGTGAGGTGCAGAGGGAATAAAAATAGGGTTGTTTTGCTCTTCCTGCTGTTGAATTTCTACTGTCTGCCTTCATCATCCTTTCTTTCTACAGAAGAACTAATGAAAAAGAACAGAAACCTTATCCTGGATTGTATATGATTCTCCATTTATTTCTGGAGTTTAGGGACAAGCCATGGGATGAAATTTCTGTCACATTGAAATACCAGGCTTTGAAGGGCTGTTTCAATTGAACAGAGTGTCTTATGGGGTTTTTTTTCTGATTTGTTTTGTGTGTATGTCTGTGTGTGTGTGCCCCTACACATAAAATGAAAATACAGGAGTAGAACACAATATTCTAAGGACTGATTTTTATTCAATTTGTCATGTAATCTAAATATGTCACTTAACTGCCAAGGGAAAAAACCTAAATCTTACTGAAGCCTGTGTTCCTTTCCATGGCTGTCGGGGACATGTGCAAGGTGTTCTCTCAGTGTGTGCACATGAGGCATTTCAGTCATTAAAAAACACACCATCAGCATGATTAAGTAGTTGCATTAGAAGCTTCAAAAGCCCTTCTGTTTCAAATTGTTAATAACATACCAGGGATTGGAGGCACTCTGAAAAGCAACACACAGAAAGTCAAACAGCCTGGATAATGGTGAAGAGGAAGCTAACACATAAATAAATTACTTGGGCAGGCAAAGAACAAATTCACAGAGAGAGGTGGTAGCATATTGTCAGAAGACAGCTTCAGGCAAAATAGGTGAAAATCACAAAGAAAAGACATGAAGCACAGAAAAGGAAACAAAATTGCAGAGGAGTAGCAAAAGTAAAGGCCTAATAGTTATTCTGACTAGGACAAGTTGACAGCATGCCAAAAGAATTAGGATCTAATCAGTCTGCAGGGCTGAAGACTGTTTGGGAGAAGGAGAATCAAATAAATGGAATATTTGAAAAAAAGGCAAAGAAACAAACTGATTTTGAAGGGATTATTATGTTCCTGTCAAAAGTCTCTTGACAGAGAAAGGGTGAGACAGACAATTTCTTCAGCTGGGTCATCATCCCCTCCTGATGCACAGGTAAGGTTACAACTCACTGGGGATACAGGACAGTGTTTGTCCATCTGCAGCAAGCAGGCTAAATGATCCATGGATACACAGCAGGAAAATGCAAATGGTTTTGTAAAATACGTGTCACCATCTTAAATGAGAGGAGGTTGGAAAAGTGTATTGGCTCCATTATATTGGTAACTACAATGGGATTTTACTTCAAAATATATCTAGAGTTTTCCACTGTTTTGAAAATATAAAATTCTCATAAAACCATCAAAAATAAATAATTGGCCTTAATCAGCTTCAGTAGTTGTTCTCATTCAGCCCTGAATCCACTGCCCACTTCAAAATTACTTGACTTTCCTCCTTGGAAGACTAGTCTAATCCTTCAGACTAGCCCAAGAGTAATTGCAAAAGCAATTAATTTGAGATTTGCCTAACCTCTGGACAGGAATGCTATCATTAATGGGCAAGTCAGGACCCACAACTGAGAACAGAGTTATTGGCCATGACACAAAATAAGCCTAGAGTCATCTAAGACACTGAGATAGGGTATCACAGGAGTAGCCTATATTTAGACTGAAGATCATGCTACTTACATTTGGGTGTTTAAGTGTAAATCTAAATTTACATGCCCAGATTCTTTACTAAAATGTAAATCCACTTCCAAAGTAGAGGTTACTTTGATCATGTCTGTTTTGAAACTAAATGATTAAAACATTAATTATTTCCTATAGTATATAAATTTTATAACATCTCAGATACTACTGTGTCACAAAATTAATTAAAAATGACATATTAACAACAACAACAAAGGAATGTTAGCAGGAAATAAAGTACTACACTGCTGTAACCACACAGACCTGCAGCACATAATGTCTGTATCTAGAAATGGGCCATAAGGCAGGATGGAGATGGGGCACAGGCACAGACACCTCACACCCATAAACAATGCATCCATGGTTTCCTAAAGAAATGCAGCCCTGTGCTGGAAAAATCTGGGTTTAGGGGCAACAAAGAGAATGAAGAACTAGTATCTAACAAACGTACAAGGCAATATATGTAGTAAATTTAAAAGTTACATGGAGCTGCTAAACAATGAAGAGGAAGGTGTGAAAGCACATTAACATTAAAATGACCCTGAATGGATACTGGAGGGAAGAAGAAGAAACTGTTGACATAAACAGCCCAGTATTCCCCCCTGTAAATATGTTTCAAACTCACCACGATACCTTCACTGACAGCACCAGCAGGAATCCCCCAGCCTTGGGTCCCACAGAGATGAAGAGGGATCACAGCACCAGCAAAAGGGCTAAAAACAAAGAAACATGCATCTAAATTCCTAACTGCATTATTATTATACTTTTTCTGGACTAAGAATGATTAAACTCTCATCATTTCAACTGTACTAGCAAGAAATTCTTGGCCTTATCTACCACACACATTTTGAATGCAACATTGCGTAAGTGATGAAAAATTCAAATTTATAGTTACTTTTCTTGTAACTAAAAATCATTGATTTCACTTTAGCCCCTCTACAAACTTGAATAAACTGCTAAGCTTTCAAAGAACAGCCCTGTGGATTTGCAGTGGTGCCATAATTACTGGAAGGAAGCCTGGGGGCAGATTGTTCATCTTTCTGAGAAAGGTTACATTCACCAGGTGTGTGACATAGCTGCCTTGACTAGGAGGAGAAGGAATGACCTGTTTGGGTGAAAAACTTTCATTGATCTACCTATCCTTTGTGCTACCTGTGATGAAAGTGAGTATCTCCATAAAATGGCTCTTTAAGGAACACTTGACAATATAAGAAAGTGCATGTAAGCAAATACTTATATTGCAAAAAAAAAAAAAAAGCTTTTCCATCCTAAGAGTGTGGCTGAAGAGTTGTCTAAGCTGTATATGTAATTTATGGCTGAAAGTAGAGGGTGGTTTGAATGGGAAGTGCAGGGGTGCCAACAGTAAAGAAAAAAGTCTTCATTTTTCATAGAAAGGATTCGGGGGGTTGAAGAGGGAGAGGATATTTTGGATTTTCGGCTTGATTTTTGTTTATTTATTTGTGTTCAGTTTTGGTTTTATTTCTCTTATGGTATTATTTGAAATCTGGAAAATTATGTTACAAAATTTGGAGCATGTCACTTTGGAAATCACTGATCTTTCAGATTATTAATCAGAAAGTGATTTTAAAAGTCGTTATGTTTCTTGTTTCAACAATAACTTCTCAAAATAGGTTAGCCTGAAACAGCCCACAATCCCCATCACAGCAGAAGGTTGTGATTCTAATCTTACTTTCATTTCCCTGGCACTTTGTAATTTTGTACATCAGTGACAGAAATGAAAATACAGATGCTTGAAACATTATGAAAGAAAAAAATCATCCCATTTAACAATTTAACCAGCATTGCTTTGCATGGGGCAAATAATTGGTGAGAATATGAGAATATACACAACATTTTCATGTGGAAGTCAAATAAGATTCAAACAAGTCTATATTATTCTTCAGATTTGCTTTTTAATTGCCATCAGAACTCCTTCCAAAGCATAGATGCCTCTCAGCAGAAGCCTGTGAGAAGAGGTGAGCAAGACAGGTTTGATTTCTCAGTGATGGCATTACCTTATATATCAAATGGCTTAGCTGTAGACCTAATGTAATGCTAATGGATCACCAGTTTGCCAGCCTATTTTAAGACTGATCTTTGATCATTTGTGGATCTGTGGGTTTTTATGGGAATTTTCCATGGTCAGGTAGCCTGTCTGCATCTATGGATTAGTACAAATTCTGAAAATATTAAAGTTAAACCCTGGCTATGCAGCTTTTCTATTTTTCCTTTCTATTTTCCTCATTTATCCAAATATGCAAGTGCTTGGATTTTATAATTTCTTCATATATATATCATTCTGTGATCAAAAGCAATTTAATGTAGTGCTGTTGCTTATACAAAAGGATATTTGAGGCCACTTTGATATCCTGCATAACATCCTCTTGCAATTTTTCTTCCCAGTTGTGCATTATTCAGATGCAGCTAACAGCAATTTAAATGAAACAAAGAAAAAAATGCTAAAACACACTTATACCAACACTGAGTAGGGTTTACCTAACAGACTTTAGAGAACAATAGAGAGGATGTCTACACCTTTGCTGAACTTGACACCCGTGCAGTTAGGGCTGTAGTCACTTTGAGGAGGTGTTTAATCTGACCTATTTCCTCAGTGTAAGATAAATCATGTTATGGGGCTGCTTAGTTCTGCCTGTCTGCTCTAGGCGATCTCTGCAAACAGCTTAAAACCTGAGGACATGAATCCCATCAGATACTTTAATTTGAAACAATAACATTATTTATGTATTATATTAAATAATAGGAGAAACAAGTGTACAAGTCTGTCACTACTGGAGTAAAACCAGATTATTATATTTGCTTTCTATTATAAATTATTGGAAAGCAACATTTTTTGAAAAAAATATCCTATGATTATTATTTTTCTAAATAGCTCCAATTTTGAGGTGTTCCATTAAAATTTATTTACTTTATAATATACATTTCCAATATCTTCTTTTTTATTATTAGTTTTGTCCTATATGTAACTGTGTGGTTATTATTTTCCATGGTTTTAAAAAGAAAACCATATGAAACATATTTTTACAGATATAGTGCTAGTGGATTCCTGTTCCATACTACAATGGGAATCACAGATTAAGATTTCCCTTCTCTGAACATCAGTTCTGCTCAACAAAAAGCAGAGCCTGTCCAAGGCAGCGTTGTAGCACTTTTTGGTTCTTTAGCTGCTACCTGAGGGTTCCTGTAATGCATTGTACTGTGAATCTCACCTGACAAACCACGGGGAAAGATTGACTCAAACCAGGCTGGATCACTGCATTCACAGTGTGGGATCACAGACCCATTGTAGTTGGAAAAGACATCCACATTCATCAAGTCCAACATTAACACAACATTTCTACTAAACTGTGTCCCTAGGCACCACATTTACACATTTTTTGAACACTTCCAGGGAAGGTGACTCTACCACTTCCCTGGACAGCTTGTTCCAATGTCTGACCACCCTTTCAGTGAAGAATTTTTTTATGAGATTCAGCTCCCACGTTGCTAAAACCTTTTTCAAGTGGTTGTAGAGGGAGACAAGGTCTCCCCTCAACCCCCTTTTCTTCTGGCTAAACACCCCCAACTCCCTCAGCTGCTCTCGTAAGGCCTTGTGCTCCAGACCTTTCATCAGCTCCATTGCCCTTCTCTGGATGCTCTCCAAGTAGTTCCTAATACCTGGAGAATGTTTTTAGATAGTGGGACTTTCAGGCATTGTTTCCCTCCACTTTTTGAGTGGCCAAGACACAAAGCCAAGGTTAACTCTCTGGCTGAGCTACAGTGTTTATAGCAATGCATGTGTACCCCAATGTATTTTAACAATTAAGTGCACTTCAAGAAGGGAGCTGGTGTTTTACAGGCTCATTTCTACATTTTTCCATGAATTCTCAGTTTATTCAGTAATTTTTTCATAATGATCACAAACATGGTATTTATCTGATCCTGGGTGCTCATCAGGAGGTGTGATTAACATCTTCAAATATTCTAAAACTTAACAACAAAAATAAGACTAGGAAAAAAAAAGGTTTTTTTCAGCTTGCAATGCTAAAGTGAGTTGGTTTACTCCTAAAGTTGCTAGCCTAATTTCCTCATCCATAAAATGCTGAGAGCCTTTATTACAGGAGAACTATGACAACGAAAATGAGTGATGTCTTTTGGACCATTCTGACTCAAACTATGGTAAGAGGGAAAAGGGATAGGGTCAAAAGGGAAAGTAATGGCCCCAATGAGTGTGAGTAAGTACAGAAAAGTCCTCCTAAGTCATGCCCAAAACAAACTGCTAGCACTCCAGGGAAAAAAGGGGAAAAGGAAAGCTGAAATAAATGCATCCTGAGTCTTAGTTAACAGTGCCCCACCAGGGCAACTCAGAGGCTTGCACATGCAGAGGAGCAGAGTTGGGATAAATCCTGAGGTAACATAGTAGACATCTAGTTTAGGTGTAAAGTATATATTGCTATATACTTTGTATCTATAAATATTCCATTTTCCGTAGTCCACTCAGTATTCTGAACAGACCAAGGATTAAGAGGGAAAACTATGTTGCATTCACACCCCCACAAGTAAGATGTATCTTAGATATACTTTGAATAGTAGATTTTAGTTCTGACGTTTTCTAGCATCTCTGTGTTTGACTTTGTGCTGCAGTGCTCTTTTACCCATATTTCTGTATGTAAAATCTTTCTACCTATCTACACCCCAAAAATCTATTCAGCTTTTATAAAATAAACTCAAAATATAAATATGTACACTCCTCTCTGTGAAGGACTTACACATTTCTGGAACTGAGTGCAGGGTTTTTAGGTCTACCAAATACACTAAAACACTGTAGTTCAATTCCACATTTTTTTTATAAATTGATTATTAAGGCATTATAAAAATTGTCTTCTATAGCTGAAATTCTCTGTATTTACCTGCTAGTTATGGATAGGTCTTTGATTTGTTTAAGTCATCCACAAACAAGATACTGTCACACACCTGTCATCCTTTGAGGGAAATGCTACATGCATATCTGGGTTGGGGAAAAGCCCAAAATCCTCAAGGTCCACCAGCAGCAGAAGAGAGTCTAAAAGAAAATTTGAGAGCTGCTGTTTTAACACAGCTGCTTGCAGAACTGCCAGGCTGTGTAAGTGAATGCAGGAAGATGTTACAGTTGGCTTACTGTGACAGAGCACTGATATTTTCACTCTGGTGGATCATCCTGGGATCACACTCCTGAGCATGTACTGGGCTAGGATGCACCAGGCAGACCTGTTGCAAGAAAAAAATCTGCTTTAACTAATGAGGAGAATAGCAAAAAGAAAACAAGATCTGACAGTTCCTTGATACTAAATGGTGTGACCTAAGCCCATAGCTGTCAAGGTTTTTGCACTGCCAGAAGGGAGATTTTGGGGGTTTACAGCAAGAGAAACAACTGTGATGATTTAGGTTTAACCTCAGCAGTGCCCCGAACCATTATTTAATGATGGCTCACCTTGGAGTATGCTAGTTAAATATTTTGATAAATGGAAGAAATAAAAGTTACTGGTCCCAACAGTTCCATTGCACATAAATAAATGAAATTTAGTTTAGTTGATAAAACAGTATGAAAAGGCAGGTAGGTAGCATATAATTATTCCCCAAGTAACATGAAATAAAATGGACAGTGTAAATCTACTAAAGGGTATAATTATCTTCAGGTACCAGGTCCACATGAGACACTACCTAACACCTGCAGAAGCCAGTGGATTGTTTGTTTTCACCTGCAGCATCCATAGAAATATTGCAGCAAACAACTAAAAGCAATAGGCAGATACTTCATATGAATGAAATGTTAAGGACAAACCAGAACCAACATCTGAGATTTGTGTTAAGGGCACTGAATAAGAGCCAGTATGACATGCTAGACTCACTGGGTGAGGAGGTCAATTAAATATGCATGGTATTCTTCAGTAGATGTGCTACATCTTCCATGCATTCATAGGTACAGTGAAAATATTCTGCTGTGTTGCTGACAAGTTACCCAGGGCCTTTACCCAGCTGCCTGGCTGTCCTCTGCAGCTCTGCAGTGATGATAATCATGACACCCTGCACAAAGCCACTCATGCCCATCGGGTCTGGCACTTCTCCCACCTGCTTGGCACAGGAGGTATCCTACAGACAGACACCTTGCATGTTACAGCAGGTATGCTGCCTGATTTTTAATATATATTAGTATGGTGGGGTGCAGAGCTGCAGAGGAAATGCCAGTCAAGAAAGCTGTAGAGTAAATTAAGTTTTGTCCTGTGTTTGTGTGAATGTGAGAATGGAGACATGATACTAAGTGACATCTATCAAAGTCTGAAGATGACATAGGGTATGTATCTCCTATCAGAGGATAGGATTCTGCTGGTTGATCCTGTACAACCAGAAGTATTTACATAATCTGTAGAAAGAGGAGCTTTCAGGAACAAATGCTGGTATATAGCCTAAAGAGTGCTTCAAATGCAGAAAAACTAAAGTTGGTGATTTTAGAAAAAGTTGTCTTCTGTCTCCCAATAAAAAACAAAAATCTAAAAAATCAACAATTTCACTGCATGATAAAAAATTTCAAAATTGACATCTGCATTGAACTTTTAGACTCCTCCAGTGGATATAAACTGAAGTATCCCAAAGCAAGCTACTTCCAGTGCTCCTAAACACACAGTCACCTTTTCATACTACTCTGGCATGATTTAGAATGAAGTCTCACAAAAGAAGACTGCAGAGCTTCTGATATTGCAAGGACCTCTTGCTTGGCTCAATATTTGGAGGGATTTTGATTTACTGCTACTGTGCAATGTATTTTATAAACAGAAGCATATAAACTAAAGCATTAGTTACTACTCAGAACCTTAATTGCATTTAAGATAATCACATGACAAATCTAGAATATGTATATTAATACTGTTAATGGAGAAGCAGGTAAATAACAAAGCCACTAATGGTACTATAAAAAATAGAAATAGCATGTTTGTGTGACACCAATTAACAGCGTGCTTTTGAAGAATGCCAGCTTGATAAGTCATTGACAAGTACTGGAGACCTAAGTCTCAAGAATATATGAGACATGACAGAGGCAGCATGAGTTCTCCCACCCTTCTTTCCCAATACTCTTCAGCCCTGACTTACCATGTTCAGTGGAAAAAATTAATTTGCTATGCCTGCTCCACAGTTGTTATCTGTGAGTGACCACCAGCAGGCCTGCTGGCTAGTGCCAATTTTGACAGTGGATTATGTTGTGAAATGACATTTGGGTTTTGTCCTTGCTCAATAGCAAACAGTGGTAAGGAAGTAGGTCACAAGACAACTTCCTAGGATAGGAAGGTGGCAGAGTTTTATGGGCAAACAACTATAATCTGTCCTTTTCTCTTAGGTTATGTTTGCTTACCAGGGGGAAATAAGGGGGAGAAAAAAGTTTACCTGCCTGAAAGGAAGGAGCTTATGTACAGAGCTGAGAAAGATTTGATTGCCTGAAAGTAAAAGTGCCTATTAGAAAGAAAATAAATATTGCCTGAGAGAGGAACTTACCCACTTACTTCAAAAAGCTTGCCTGCTTCCAAAAAAAGAACTCACCTGCTAGGATTCAGCTCACTGGCTTTTCTGCCATGTGCTGGGAAGCAAAACGCTGAAGCAAGGTCTGTACTCATTACTTCTGCTGCTATAACACAGTCAAAACAAGGCCATCAATTAATTTCTGCACAATAGCTTCTTTAGTTTTCAAATCTACTGTGCTTTGCTCACTGCTTTCAAAGCAATCTTGGAAAGTAAGGGTGCTATGAAAAGTGCTAATCTTTTCATCTTTTTTTGTAAGGGTTTAAGAAGGGAACAGAGTCTAGAAGTTATTCATCACTTACAAGGCATAACATGAAATTTTCTTGCGCTTTTGAAGTGATTCCCCTGCATATAATTGACTAAACTGATTAAAGCAACTGTTGAGTTGAAAGTCTTCCAACCAAGGTCTGAAAAATGCCTTCCTGTGAAATGTTTAATATTTCTTTTTGTATGATCTCCTTATTAGGCTGTTCAACTTCGTATCCTGGGATAATTATGATTTTTCAGGAAATTGGATTGCATCCCCTCAGTTTTTCTGTAGTTGATATCACTTGCTTGGGGTTTTGTTTTTAGGACAGACCATTTTATTTCAGATGTTTTATTTTTTAGAAAACACATTTCTTCTGCAACATAGCACAGTACTTCATTATTACATACCTTGATTTTCAGTGCCCACCCACACTAATTTTTATGCAAAATGAAGAATTTATGTTTAAGATCAGATCATTATCAAGAATCCATGTCCAAAATTAAGTTTTTGGCATAATGAAAACACATAAAACATTCTTAAATACTGCATTTCTCCCACTAAAACATGTATTTCACAGCATCACAGAAATTTTGAGGTTGGAAGAGACATCTGGAGGGCATCATGTTCAAGCAGGGTGGTCCAGAGCAGAACCATTTTGAATATTACCAGTGATGAAATGTTCACAATTTCTCCAGGTAGCCTGTGTCAGTGTTCAGTCATCTGTCTGTACTCAGTACACTTCCACACATATGTACACTTCTATTTAATAGATATTATATATCTATAGATACCTATTTAACCTATGTGTTTATGAGAAAATACAAGTTTTATCTGCCTGTGTGTTTGCAGCATACACTATATGTTCTTTTCATGCCCTCTCATTAAAAACAAATAACCACAATCCACCTTACACTGAACCCTGAACATTTTCATAGGATAGCTTCTGTCCTTATTAATCTTTAACAAATCCTTCTTGGGAAAAGAAAAAGTAAATACAAATGAAAGCCCATTTTGTGTTCACGTACTGAGATCCCAGTGTAGCAGATTTTCATTCCCATTTAGCTACTTGGGTGTACCTGGTAAGGTGGGTGCACTTCTAGATTCTCATGTGCATCCTTACCGTCCACTGACCTGTGTTGCTGAAGGGCTAAACTGGAAACTAGATTGTGCAAGAGGCACCAACATAAGTTTTAAAATAATTCTTAAAGCCTTCAAATAAAATTTAAAAAAAAAAAAGCTTGTGGAATACTTTCTACTTTATTATATTTGTCTATATATTTTTAGACACTACATTATCTATTCATAGTTCAGCAGGTATGCCACGCTCATCAGTTTCCAAATTATTTGCTGGCTTCCTGGCACACCTCTTAGTTATTTTTATCTGATATTTCAAATAAATTACAAAATGCCTTGAATTGCATGATTAGTCCATTATGTATTCTGTTTATTACAATTATATGAACTTTTGATTAACCTCCATAAGTTTCATGAATAAATTACCTGGATCGAGGAAACTGCCAGTTAATGTTACAATGTTCCAGTGAGGAGTTTCCAAGAGATTAGTCTGCCTTTTTTAGAGGCAACTTTTTTCCTCCCTGCTTCTTTTAAAAGGAAAACATACTGGTGTTGCTCGGGTTTTATGAAGAACATGTGAATCTATTTGCAACCCCCTCAAAATGAGTGGGTGCAAAATTTACTCAGAATCACATCTTTGGAAGATGATTTGTGCCCTTTTAGATATTGATGGCACAGCCATTTCAACATGATGAGGACAAATTGTGCTAATCATCATGAGGCTTCCAAGCTGTACTGAATTACAGTCCAGAGATTTCTTCCATGCATCTTCTGTGAGTGGTGGTAAACAAATTATTGTTGAGAAATATAAAAAGACTTCTATACATTCCACAAGGCATTTACCATGAGGAAGATTCATAAGACCAGATGGTTGCCAAAGACTTGGCTCTGCTTTTCCCCAAAGATCCTCCCATATTCATTTCAGAGAGGTCTATTCTTTGGATGGCAAGTCCCATTCAGGCAGATGGACCAGCACCACCACTTTATAAAAGTGATCAAGGAAACAGAAAAAAAAATGATGGGGATACAGCCTTTGGGCACATGTTGAAGTCAGTAGGGAATGGGATGACCAAGACAACACCTTACCTCAAGACAGCAGCCAAATTGACCACACTTGGCACCTGCTGTGTGCTGTAGGATTAGGACAAGATAAAAAGTGGGAGAACTTTCTGCTGGTCTGTTGAGAACAGGTAATAAACCTCCAGAGATAACCTGTTGGTAAAAGAAAACTTGATGTCATAGGGATTGATTAGGCAGAGAAAGGCAAGGCACTGGAGAAGAGTGCAGGTGTCCCTTTGATTAACTGTACAGAAGATCTTTGAATAGAGAATAGAAGTGTGAACTTGAAGTATTAATCACAATGACACAGGATCTGTCTGCAGCAGTTGAGAAGCACAGAGATGTTCACAGGAGCATCTCAATGCTGGTCCTAAACAGCATCACAGTAATCAAAGAGCTCAAAAAAGAAGTTTGTGCAGTAAACCCTCAAGAGGTGACCCTATAGAGACCCTATGGATGAGGGTTAAGATAAGGGTTAGGGTTAGGTTAGGGTCAGGGTAGGGTTTGGGAAGGCAAAAGGAAGTTTGTGAGACCCTGAAAGAATAAAATTGAGACTGAAAGGGAGCTGGACGAGCCATCAGAGCCCACTGGGTGGGGTCTGCTGGCCTGGCTCAGCAGTGTGCACCTGTTCCAAACAGATGTTAATATAGAAAATGCAGGCAATTTCACCCCTGCTTTAGCGAATCTTCAGACAGACCTTAGAGGACAAAATTTGTTAAGTATTTCTTAAATAAATATATGAGGTTCTGTAAGGTCAGAATAATCTGTGGGTTCAGTTCAAATGTGATGGAAAGCTACAGGGAATGATCATCTAATGAGCTCAGCTATAAATATTATTATTAACATACTGATTATATTTTTTTCTCTGCTGCTTTTTCATAGGAGATAGACAGAGATGGTGCCAACTGCTTCTCAGCAACTGGCAGAAACATAGAGCTGGCTGAAAACCAGCTTGTTGCAGCTCAGATTTGTTAGATAGATGGCATTCAGGAGAAGTATTTCAGACACAGACTACTGCAACAAACTATTCTTGAAATGTTTTTATATTAGACTCAAATTTCTGTGGGATTCACAGATCTGTTTGGGGTCAGCTTTCCAGGGAAAAATGTAACACTGCTGATCATATGTGTTTTCCCTTGTGGAAGGTTATACTCACAGTAAATGTACTCCCTTTTCTGTGATCTGTAATCACAAAAGTCCCAAGATGTCTACAGGAGGGGAAAAAGTGCTAAGGCCAAGCACCCCAATGACATTACTCTTCTCAGTG
Source organism: Drymodes brunneopygia (assembly GCA_013400955.1). Classification (NCBI taxonomy): domain Eukaryota; kingdom Metazoa; phylum Chordata; class Aves; order Passeriformes; family Petroicidae; genus Drymodes; species Drymodes brunneopygia. Next base: position 1,602,120 of record VZTZ01020280.1, on the reverse strand, counting down.
AATACCAGGGTGCAAACTGAGTGAAGGCAAGTGAGAGCCAGGAGACCCAAATGATAATAAAGGAGTGGGGACCAAAATGAAAAACATTATTCTAATGATCAACATACCAGTACCAATACTAGAAACAAACAAAAGAGACGAGGAAGGAAATATTCGTAGGTGTTAAAAGAAGAATTTTTGTAGGTGTTAAAAGAAGAATTTTTGTAGGTGTTAAAAGAAGAATTTTTTTTAAGTAAATCTGTGAGGACAGGTAATGTTGTAAAATATGTTCTTTCTACAAGATAAAGTCAGGAGCATTAGAAATGTAAAGAGGCATGAATTTAAGTAAGAGAGTTATTTATTATAAAAACTAACAGTGCATGCAGTTGAAGTTCACTGGTATTTCTTTACAGCAACCCCATCAAATGGTATCAAAATTACATAGGATACTATGAACTTTTTGGTGTAATTTCCTTCTGTTTCCCAGAAAAAATAAAATAATATACAGGAGTCCTTTTGCTTTCCTCAGCGCAGTGACATTTCACAAAAGGTAAAGTAATGCTGCACCTACTGACTTCCCTTGTCTATTTACAAGAGGAAATGTCATCAAGCATTCAAAATGTCACTACCTACCAGGGTGACGTCATGGAAATATTCCTTCTCCTTCAGATGCTGGTGTTTGGAGCAATAAAACATAATCTGCTTAAGGAGATGAGGGTTTGGTAGGCAAATGGGACTGAGCTTAATACCTACAAAATGAATTGTGGAGCAAATACATTTGCCAAGACTGAAGACATTTTCCAAGGAGCTCAGACAAATGTTCACTCCTGTTGTCTGCCTCTTAAGCCAATTACTGCTGCAATGCAGACAAAGAGGTGCTGTGTCTGCTACTTTGCCATCTTGTTACAGTCCTTTAAAAGTGTCATGTACACAGAAAAGCATATTTGTAATCTTTATACTAAGTACACTTCACCTTAATTGCATCACCTCGTGAAATTATATAAACAAGACCTTTGTATTTGTGCTAGAGATTTTCTAGAGCTGTAGAAACAAGAGTTGCTTATAAATTTCACAGGATGCAGTTAGTGGGTTTGGGACACACACTTTTGGTGTATTTATTATTTATGCGGACTAGACATAATTCTGAAATTTCTTTCTGTCATTAAAGTTCTGCCAGATTCATATCCCGCTGTTTATTTCTTGCTTGTACTCAGACTTTTTTCTGATTCCAAATAAAACATAAGCCTTAAAACCAAACAGTTTTCAGAAAGAAATTGTTTGATAAGTGTTATCTATTTAATTTCTTTATAATCAAATGTGTCAATACATATATATGACAACAAAAAAGTCTTTAGACAAAGATTAACATTATGTCCCTTTCCATTTTAGTCTATTTTATCCAAGAGAGACATACACTGGCTCTTGTAGCCTAAGGATGTGAAGGCATAGGCATAAATCTCAAAGTGAATCCTAAATTGAATCTACACTATGATGTTATAAAAATCCACTTATGTTTTTTTATTTTGTTTTGTGCTCTATTTGTTAGGTTTTTTTTTTTTAACAATTCTTCAATTCTTGATTAAATTGCAACTAAAACTTAAATAAATCTATATAGCACAATACTGGTTCTCCTAATCACTCATAACCTGCTCTTGCTGATCTCAGCACGATTATTATGGCAGTCAGCCTCAGAGGCCTTTTGAGTTCTGAGGAGCTGCTGTGCAAAACCTTATGATAGACACCAGTTTGAGATTTCTAGCCTCTAAAATTAAATATGCACTGAGTTTCTCAGTCCTACCACCAAGCTAGCAGTCTGGGATATGTTCATGAAAATTCTCTGGTGAAAACACTGGTTTCCATTAGCTTGCAAAAGGAAAAAAGTGACAAAAATTTGTTAGGTTTTTACTCACATTTAACCAGAACATCTGAACGCTTACCCAAGGTCATTCAGTAAGCCAGCAGCAGGACTGACTGCAAACTTTCCTCCATCTTCTATGCTTTCACTATCAGAGACAGTTCCTTAGCTTTCTCACATTTTTTATAGAACTTTCCAGCCTGGCAAGATTCACTGGAGTTCCGATGAGTTGAGAGCCAGTGCACAGCTTATCTGAATCTCCTAAATTTCTGAAGATTTCCTATCACAAGATTACACATTTATTTTTAGTAGCTGTAAAAATTCTAATGTGAGCACAAACCCCAAGTCAAACTAAGTTTATAAAATTGTCAGATAAAGCTAAGATTCTCAGACTTCCAAATGATTCCATTAGTGGAAATGAGTAGGATGCATTTTGTGGAGGTACAGTTACACACAATTTAAAATTCATCTGAATATTCCAAAGTTAAATGAAAGAGCTATTTTCTGGAGATTAACTGAGGGACCATATTGTTACTTGGTTCAGCTAAATCTTTACCAATTTTTTTTAGCATTTTTGCCTCTCATGCTATTTATAGGGATCACTTATGAATGTCTCAGTTCAAATTATATGTGAGGATGCAAGTGCCCTCATCCCAAAAATTCTTTCCACTTTATCAGCTGAAATAGAATTCTATATGTGATATTAAAATAGCAAGGTTGCATCTACATAGTGCAGGCATCAGAGGTTCACTCACAGACCCTGGAAAAGGGAAAAAACCTCAAGACATCAAAATAAAGACAAACCCCAATACTCTCCAAATGTTGTTATAACAGGGTTTAAGATTCATTAGACCATTATAATACTCTTTTCAATTACTTTCATGCAACTGAAACAGCTTATATTACAGCAAATGAAATCTGTATGCCTTATCTTCTTGCAAAAATGAATGAAAAAAACACTAAAAATATTTACATTAAAGTTGACTTCTGGACTACAAATAAATAGCCTGGAGATGTTGTATAGGTGAAACACTGTAGTACTGGCTTACAGGTTAGCTTCCCATTAAAGAAGAATTTAAGGAAACTGGACAAAATGTCTTTTCCAGTTTTCAAATATTTATTTCTTCATTTAGAAAGTCTATGTTTATAAGTCTTGAACTAAACTGATTCAATAGCAAAAAAGTGAACTAAAAGAAAAAGAAAATTAAGAACTAACCTCTTACAGACTTCTGGCTACAAATATTCAAATCCAAAACAAAGACATGTCCTCTGGAAGTTTCCAAATCATTCAATGCAAAACAAAGTCCTGTTAGCATTAATAACTGAGGAAATCATGGCAGATATATCTGTATTATGGTTCCCAGGGAAAAAATTGTTCTGGTTGTCACAATTTGGATGAACCTCAGTCTCTCTTACGAAAGATTCAAGCACACCATTTCCATACAGAGAGGTGCCCAAAAACTCCCCACCTCCTCCAGCATGAGCAGTTAGCAGGCCATTTGGACATGGTGTAGCAGCAGGTCATCTGTCCTGAAACACAGCCCTAACCCGAAAGAATTGAGAATACATCATTAAAAATTCATGGTATTAAACAAATACTTATTTTTTCAGCTGCCTTATTTTCTCCTGGATAATTGCTTTTACATCTGCTTGTAATTTGACCTTATTGAATGAACATGTGACAAAAGAGATATTCAGCTCTCCATTGCAACTACTGAAAGAAACAGACCCGATGGAAGCAACCAAGCCGTGACCGACCCTCAATCACTCTCTGGTAGGACACAGCAGCCCATGGGCTGAGAGAAAATGGTATTCTGGAAGTTCTGCCTCATGAATTGTACTTGTTTAGAATACACAGCTGGGCACAGAGATGGTTTAAATCCCCAGAACTGACACCCTCTTCGGGTGGACAGGTCTCCCTTGTGCCATTAGTTATATGCAGTATTTGGCAGTGTTTCATGGTTTCCTAGGCAGAGTGCTCTGGTTTGGGTTCTTTCCTGAAAGACAAACTCCAAAGAGGATGTTCAATTTTTCAGCCACCTGAACACTGACTTTAGAGAGCTCTTTCTGACATCCTGCTTTTGGCTTTGCTTGCTCCCCTGTTGCTACTTTATCATGCCCACTAGGCAGTACACAAAGCACCTGAAGGATGGCTGCGAAGGTAAAAAACAAACAAATATCCTTCACATCCGGGCACATCCTGCCTGCTGGAGCACAGCACAGCTCGGGGAAGGCTTTAAAAACACTGAAAGAATAACTGCATTTTATTTCCACACTCTTGTTTTCCCTTCTGAGGACTGTGGGAGGATAATGCACATACACCTTAGTTCTCCAGCTGTGTGATACAAAATTTTGTAACTGTGAAAAAAGCAAAACCTAGTACATTATCAAGACCAGCCAAACAGAGGAACCTGTGAAATAAATTAACTCTCCAGGCACAGATAAAAAAATGGCTGATCTTTAGCACCTCCCATTTAATAATGTTAAAGCTCATTACAAATAGTAATAAGCCATGCCTCATGATGGATAGTAATATTAATAGTATCTTTTTGGCCAGCAGTCTGATTTTCATAACGTGCCTGTTCATTCATTCATATATTTTATGAGCATAATTACAACAACTGTGTGTTTCTGTTGGCCTGTTCTGTGCATAAGTAGCTATTTGCATCTGCAAATATCTCATTTATGTGTATGGTCACTGTTATGTCTATGTGCATAATTTAGATATGCAATAGCAAACATGGTAATGTTCACATATTTATAAGAAAAAATATCCATGAGCTAAGCCATACATCCTGCAGTGTCAACTTTGTGGCAGAACTGTGAATGCAGCACAAATTGTCAGACTCCCAAGTCTGCAATTTAATCACAGAGCCTCATGTAATAGAAGAGGAATGAGAGACTTAAGAAAGCTGAAGGAAACAGCCCAGTAAGGATAATGGTGATCCACCTCAGACTCCCTTCTTGACTTTGTTAAATTGTTAAGGCTAAGGGATGAGCCCTGTTGTTTCAAGGAATAGATCACCCTGACTGATGTCTTGTGAAATATTCCTGTGGGAGTAATAAACCAGCAGAGATTCAGCACCAATCTTTGTAAAGATTGATCAACATGCTTCTTTTTTATTCTGTTCTCTAATTTGTAATCTATTAAAATGGAGGATTTTAAGTAGCTGGACACTTTCCAAACACTTCTGTTACCCAGCTACTGCGATTTGTAGATTTGTAATCGAGTCTTCTAAGAACAACACAACAAACCACAAATGTGATTCTGTGATTCTAAAGCATATTTGTGCTAAAGAAAAAAAAATATTTAATTCATTGAGCTACCCAAAGTAACAATTCTTGTTGAGCCATAAGACAGAGTGCATTGCTATAGGGCAAAAGGAAGCAAAGTGAGAAAAACAGCAAGAACTTGTCTGGAAAAAATGATATTGTGTTTACTGAAAAGGACTAGCAACCTCTGAACTCATACTAAATGTAATTCAAAACATCACAACACACACACAGAAAAAAATGATGAATAGCGAATAAGCAGAAGAAAACACAAGAATTCTGTTTTCTCTGGGGCATCAGGAGGCATGAGAGCAGGAGGGCAACAGAATCCACAATCTTTGGAGAAGGCCTGTGTCAGGAGCTATAAAAATCCCAGATTCAGCTCTCAGTTCAGGAAAAGATTTTCTTTCTGTGTGACTCTGACAAGACACAACAGAATTGAAACACCACCTTGACATCAGGAGCAGGATTAGATGGCTAGAGCTGAAGTCCAAATTTGTGACACAATACCTTACTCTTTAATAAATGTGTTTCGTATATAGGTTTCAAAACTGAGTAGCCACCTCTTTATTTTGTTCAGCATTCTTAACTATTGTCCTATTTACCAAGAATATTGTGAGTTAGTTCAATGTATAGTGTGTAATCACATACATCACAATTTCAGTATCTTCACATGTAACTAATTTATGCTTTCTTGGAACAAAGCCCCTCAAACATCCTCAAGAGGTAAGTGTTTAAGTTCCCTAAAAATAGAGCAGCAAATGTGATACCTGTAAACAAATACCCCCTCAAGACCACCTCTAATCTATTTTTTTCCAGTTTAGTAGGAGATGGGACAAGTAAATAATCTGCTTGGACTAAAAACAGAGATTCTCTCCCCTTGAGTGCAATATCCCTGGAGCAAAAGGAGAAGAACAAAAAAGTAACATAAGTACGGGTAACATTGGGTTACTTAGATAGAAAGAAAAATTCTGAATTCTGCTTTCTTCCTTTCCGGATCAGTTTTATGTTTTTATATTAAAAAAAGAGATTAAAAAAAAGAAAAAAAAAAAAAAGGGAAATAATCCAAAGAGCAGGGACTAGAATTTGAAACTTATTTCATCTCTCTGAAGGTGGATGAAAGTGGCAGGTCACTGGTCCAAGGCCTTTGTTTTTTGCTGCACCATGCAGGTTACAGAATTTTGCCTGTGAAGTGCATTTCTGCCACTGATGGTTATGATTACCCACCAGAGCTGGATCATTTTTAATACCTGGAGCAGATAGCAGCACCTGCACATCCAAAGTCTGTTATGTGTCTAATGTCTTTTTATGCCCCAGGGTAATCTTGCCTACTTTTTCCCACTGCTGTCACTTGTTGTGAACTGGTGGGATCCAGCAGTCTTATTTTGATTGAAATAAATTCCAGCTGCCTAATTTTTATTGCAGTTTAAATTTTGATTTCATTATTGCCAACAAGAATCTGCATATTGCTCTCTTCCATATTTTATCTCTCTATGAAGAATCCCTTCTGAGAGCAGACAGGGATACTAAAGCTGACTTTTACCCATGGACATACAGTATATCACCTGTAACAAACAAACCAGATACCCCTTTGCCTGAGTGCATGACTAAGTAGGTGACTCTATTTGAAAATATTCATTAAATGGTTTCATTATTTTTCATATTACTTTAAAGTCATTAACATATTGGGTCAAATTATGATCTCAATTACAGAGGAGTAAATCTGAGGTAATTGCATGAGCCCAGAATATGATAAAAATCTGGTGCAAAATAATTAGAATCTTTTAGTTGCTCGTGGTGAAACTTCACTAGTGGAATAATATAAATTAATAAAGACCACCAAGATGTATGATGTCAGAAAATTCACTGAAAATGAAGTCTCCATTTGCATTGTTCACAGGATATACATCAAGTAAAGCAAACAAATGAAGCCCTGAGGTCCTGGTAATCAGTGTTAGAGCTACTTATGATCTTCACCCTTTTGGTGGGAACACAACTAATCCGCTTGATAAACTGAGCATCAATGACCTTCGTTAAAAATTCATTGAAACCTCACTGGGTAAATGATAACTATTAACCTTAAATGATGTGGACATATAATTATCCAGATTGGATTCTTTGCATACCCATTAAGGGGGCACAGCCTGTCTCCCCCAGCAACCCCCCACCCATACGCACATTAGCAAGTTCTTATTCTAAACACATTTACAGATGCAGATACATTAAACAAACTTTTCACTGTTGAGAAAAGAACCAATATTCTATGAGATAGGAAACATCGGAATTAAAATTATGCATAAACATCTTCCTGTCTCTACTAACACATGAATATGGATTTCAGTTTTGGGCTTCACTTGCATTCTATGAGAACATTCTCCTTCAGCATGGAGAATGAATGGTGCACACACAGAGAAGCCCTTTGATTTTCTTTTTTTTCTATTCAGTACTGTTTGTCATATCCTGAACTACTACAGAAATAAGGATGGTAAATTCCTTTCTCTGTAGCATTTGACTTCTTCATCAACATTAACGTGTGTTATTCTTCCAACAACATTTATTAATGATATGGGGCAGTTCCTGCCCTATAGGAAGTTCTTATATCTGAAAAAAAGATGGTCAAGGCAAATGTGGAGAGGAAGGAAATACATAAACAGACAATACAATCCTTTAAAAGTATTTGCATGATGCCTCAGTTTCAGAGGAACTGTGCATACATCACATACTCACACAGACTCTTTGGAGACTTCAACAGCTGGAGCATTTACCCATCTTCTTGGAGAGCTTGGGGAAGCAGCCACCAGCTACAGAAGATTTCTTACCTACCCTGGGGTGACCTCAAGGGATTTGCTTTCTTGTTTGCTTGTTTGTAATCAACCTGAAGTGCAGGCAGGGAGAACCCAGAGGTGGCTCATTTTGGTGACAGCCTGCCAGGCAGAAAGCCAAGCTCTGGGATCTGGGCTGGACATGGCATTGGAGAACTCAGGAGCTCGCTGCAGTTGCATTGGGAATGACACCTGCCAACACAGACACCAGCTGTAAACACTGCAGTAATTTTAAAAGCAACGACCTACTGGGCAAAAAGAGTCAAGTAAAAATGCTAATACTAGTTATGTGTGCCCAAAATAAGTGAAATAGGAAAATTTCTTGCAGCATGTGCTATAATTTTATATCCAGAGGTCATAAATCCAGTTCTCCTGGACACTAGCTGCAGTAGTGAAGGCTCAACCCTCCTCCCACACAGGTATCAGGTCTCTAAGGCAGGGAAAACCCCTTTGTGTTTGTGTCTGCTTCAGCATTTCCCAGGGAATCTATGACAGATGAAAGGATAGCAGCTAATTTACCCAGTTTTCCTTGACAATACAGTAACAACAAAATAATTCAACTTTTTAAGAGAAATGCATTTCATTGTTAACAGAAATGTCTGCTGTTTCTTATTAAGGTTAAAAATCCCTTCTTTTCAGGTAAACCCTTTCTTTCCTTACCTCCTCAGTTTGTTTCATACCCAAAATAAAAGTCAGCTGATTTAACTCATAAAAATACATTCACAGTATTTTAAAATATAATCTTTTTCAGCCCTTAAAATGATATAAAACAAATAGTCAAACAACAAGCATTTCAGAAAATCAGCCACTTGGATGTTTGCAAAGACATTTTTCTTTTTTGCCTTATAATCACCATAAATTTTTTTAAAAGTTATCTTGAGTACTTGCGTAACATGCAAACTGCATTTTATGCAGGCTAAAATTTCCTAACTTGCAGGTTTGACTGAGTGATCTCTGCAATTTTTCAGCATGTTGGTTTCCAGCCAAAATTATTAAATGTTGATAGCTAATAAATGACTTAAACAAAGACCTACTATGAAAATAGTCACCAACAGTGTTCAAAATAGGTCTTTATTTCTGTTGGTCCAAACCTCCAAAGTGTTTCTTGTTGTATTAGTAGTTAAGTGTACTCTTAGTTCAAATTAGAACAAGACATCACCAGAATTTCAGTAAACATGATCTGTAGGCTCTTTACAGTACAGTTAAAAGACTATGAGACATTTCACTTGCAGAGAGGAAAATTCAGGGTTTTTTTTTTCAGCAGTGCCAATTCATCAGTGTGTTTTTGCAGGTATTGCTGATTCTGATTAACTTTTTTCATTTTTTAAAGTAAAAAGAATAAAAAAAAAGGAGCGTGCAGAATGCTCACAGTATTGCATCAGTCAATGGCACTGTTTTCTCTTCAGAGGCACACAGGACAGAAAAAAAGCCTTACCCTCATTTTTGCTTTGCACTGCATATTTTTTTTTCATTTTTATGTAAATCACTACCCAAAACCAATATGTCATCCTTCCAGAATAATGTCATCATGAACCTACAAGAGAAATGCATTTTTGGTTGTGGAAAAAAAAAGGTAGCAAAAGTTGTAAAGAACTCTGTGCTTTATAAAAATATCTGCCCTTCAACACTAATGCACATCAAGCATGTATTAACATTCTGAGGACAGAAAGTAATAGAGCCCTAAGCAAAGATATTGTTGGACTAGAATTTTGCCAGGAGTAGTGGGTGCCAGTGTAATTTTGGTGGTTTTCACCATCTTTTCATAATCCAATGGTAGCACATATTTCTCACTTGTCACAGTAAGAGCCCAACTCTAATATAAAGGTTTTCAGCTTTTAAAAACCCATGTATTTAGAGAACTTTGAAACAAATGGGTTACTTTTCATTTTGAATCTGAAAAAAATGTGGAGGGAGAGAAAGCTGTCATTTTCAGTCAAAAAAAGCTTGCTACAAAAGTCAAATTTAATTTATCAAGAAAATAATCTCTTTACTTCCTTCAGCGAATGTGTTTGCCAATCTGCATGAGACCTCTGAACACAGTGGTCTCTCTAATTAAAATAATTTATTTATATTTATTCCTGAAATTTAGAATATGTTAACTTATGGTTGGAAATGACAAGATCTGTTACTTTTGGGAAATGGCTTGCATTAGAAGGAAGAAACAGACTACAAAATGAGGCTTTATATAGAAGTCTTTCATCTCTAAGGTATCTCAAATTGCTTTCAGAGAAAACATTGCTACATCAATCATATAAACCCAGAGAACCTTTCAGAGACGGCAACATGAAGTCAACAACTGTTCACAGCTCAGTTCAAAGTGCAGAAAGGTTTATAGAGGTTGCTACAACCCAGAGATGGTACAGTATAAAAAGTATCATTTCAAACTGCGTGGACATGTTAGCTGGAGTGCTCATGTATCTAACTCTAAATTGAACTATCAGCTTACATTGAAGTCTTTGGGGGATGGTTTCTGTATATTTTCTTATGCTTGCTACCGCTTTTAAGAAACCTCCTTCTTTTCAAGCCAGTTCCATCACCTGTGGCTTTCAACAAGGCCAATGTGATCCAGGTTATTAACATGTGCAAGTACAGATTCCTGGGTTTCATGTTAGCATTTCCCATTTTGATCTTATTTACATCCTGTAAATATATTGCAAGAAAAAATTTAGGTGAAGTGTCCTTTTTAAGAAGATAAATTAGATGAGAGAGCTATTAGTTTACACATATCTACTGTTTGCATATTTTAATGCTGGTTATGCTGCTGAATGCATGTTAAGCAAAATGCCCTGTGATCCTGAAACCACTATTTTTATTTTCTTTTAACAGTTTTACCCACATAGGTGACAGATATATAAACAACTAAATGCATCTGAAAATTCCAGGTGTTCTGAAAACACGTTTTCATAACATCAAAAGAAATAAACATATTCTTAAGCAGAGAGACCACTTTAAAACGATATGTGATTTGTTGAGGAGTTTATACTGCTCAGAATTAACACTTTACATAGATACGGGGATAATCCCTCCTCTCTCAGTTGTAAACCAAGGAGGAAAACAGGATATTTGTTCCACTGATTTCTCATTTGCTTTTGGAGAGAGAGAGAAACCAACATTAGCAGGACGTAGCTTTCTTGGAGAAAAATTGAGTTAGGTGCAAAATCAGATCTAGGAAGTACTTAGGTAAGTTTCGTGCCTACCCCAGCAAATCTGGGCCCCTAATGCTGGCAGCACTTGGTAGAAACCCTGTTAATTTCTTGTCTCTTTGTGTCTACCAGTGAGCTGACAAAGACCATGGAAGTCAATATAAAGCAAGGACTTCAATGCCCAAAGAGATAATATTGGCAAGACAGTCAAGAATACGTTCTAAAAAATTCCAAAAATTATTCCTCTAAAGATGAGGAAATATTTCCCATTTTTTTGTACAAGTACAGGAAAAAAAACCCTGTTTAAATCGTCTTCAGTTTCTGTCCTCTTTCCCCAAATGCCAGGAGGTATCATTCCATTGACAAGATGGACACTGGCCCAACCTCTTTCAAAATTAAATTTCTAACTATTAATCACCTTTGGCAAAAAAAAAAAAAAGGGCCAAAGCACGTACTAAGGGCATGAAATTTCTGTTATTTGCCCTGAAAAGGCACTAAAAATTGTGTAAAAAATTGCCATTTTTTCAAAATGTGAGAAAACTTCTTTTCATTTTTAATTAGGGCCCAAGTCAATTTACATACTTATGAAAGTCTCATTTTTTACTCCATGTAGCAAGCAGAGCAGGGCAGCTTATGAACCTGTGCATGTGTGTACATGTGTGCACACACATTATTAGTGTAACATGGAATGAACTGCAAACAAACAGAGGAGAGTTAACTGGCATGCACCTTTACACTTCAAATGGAAATACACAACCTAGTAATATCTTGCTGTTCTGTAAAATCAGTTTTGTTCTTTTCTGCTAAGTATCATACAAATTACTCTGATGGCTGTGAACCTTCAAAATATGTGATGGATATATTACCTTCGCTTTCTTAACTATTTCTACCTTGCACTGAGTTTTTAATTTTGTTATACATATATATGCATTTTTTAAAAATTTTATTATCCTTACAATATCTGTTTCTCTTTTCTCACTGAAAGGGTTAAACTTGTTGCTCTTACCTAAGACCACAGTGTACAGTGTTTACAAGAGCTACTTTCTATTCTGAAACTAAGGCTGAGAAAATTATTTCTATTCAATGTTTCTGCTTTAAAAAGGATAATGATTTCATCTGGTTAGAGCTGTCTGTACCTACTTAGTTTATTGCAGGGAAGAAATTGCCTGTTCGCTCATGATAAGATAATTTGTCGCCTTGGAAATTAAATTATCCATTCCAGTTTACCTTGAGGAGGAATACTATATAATACCTATTTGTTCCATTACACCCTTTAAATCAGAAATACGCTTTACTCTACAAATATGTTCCATGTAATCAGAGACATTAAGACAAGTTAAAATAGCCCCTGACTGCAACTTAATTAGCCTCCAAAGTTGTCAATTGTGTGAGACTTGAATCCAGTGGAACTAAAAGGATATTGAATAAATAATTTCTTTTAAAGAATAAAACTAAGCCTGCAGTACATTTTTAAGATAGCTTTTTATATTTTTTCCATTCTAATAGTCACAGAAAGCCACATAGGATACACATCTTCACTCTACCAAACCAGAACAACATTTCTAGGTATTATTACAAGATGGAACAAGCAGGATCAAATCGCATTTTTCACCTAATAGTTTAAATTATATAAGGGATTAAGGATTATAAGTATGTGGCTAATGTGGGGTTTTTCCTGCTTCTGCCAGACTGTGCTTAAATACATAAATATGGTCTGTTTTTCAGAGACACTGGTTTGTAAAATTACCATTGCACAACCAATTTTAAAGTCCAAGCTGAGTGAAGGGGTTTTAATATTGAAAACCTGCTATCACAAACCCACAGGAATTAGGAATGGCCATAGTTCTAGGCCAGGGAGAACACATCAGAAATGCTGGGTAGGGCATGGTAGGACACAGCTCTCAAGGCACTGTTTGACAATAGGCTCTGAAAACAGCTTCAGAATCCTCTATAAAGCTCATCTATGGAGCTGCATAATCCAAGCGATTCATTAACTTCTAACAGACAGAAATTTAAAAAAAGAAAAAAAAAAGGCCAAGAAAATGAGATTTTTGCATAGCATATTTTTCCAGCCTTTGAGTAGTGATGAAGAGAAGCTGGTCCTGTGATGGTGATAATGGATTATGAAACAAAGCCTGGCAATGTTGGCTCTGACACAGGCTCTGCGCGTGACCTTCAATGGATCGTGTAATCCCCCTGCTCCTGATTCTCCTCTCTCCTCTTGTGAAACAAGGAAGACAATTTTTACCTGCAGTGAGAAAACTGTACAGGGGATTAATCAGATATTTATTGGGTTCTTTAGGTGAGAAATATATGCAACCATCCACTTTATTTGAGGTTAAAATATATTTATTTTTAACTGAGTTCTAGAGATAGGAGTTTTCCAATAAAACCATTTTTTTTCTCCCCAAAATACTGGTTTGACACAAATGATCCTTTTCATGGTAGCAGGGTGGCTGGAGAAGTTTTAATAAGGGAGATTTTCAGGTTCCTAGGGAGATTTCTGCATCCATCCTAGAACAACTGGGAAATGCAACTTGGTTTTCCCACTGACATAGATGCTTACTAAGTCCATATTACAGCTAACAAAAATATATATAATGGCCTTTACCAAGACAGTAACACTGAAATATCATGACCTTCCTTCACCTTATTTGTCATCTTGGTATCTCAGTCTCACTCACACGTTAACAACTGCTATATCAAATATATTTTTCAATATATTTGATATATCATAGTATTTTTCCTGTTGTCTCATTTTGCTAGTACATACAGCATTTTGGAAAAGTTGAAAAGGATTCACAAACATCAGTGGTGGAAAACAACAGATATACATGGAATGGGGGCTGGAAAGGGCATTTTAAGTAATAAGGAAAGAAAATTCCCCTCCATTTCTAGATCCACTTATTAGTAAATTAATTATATTATTTACTAAGTAGAGAAACATTTACTGGGAGAAAATTCTCCATGTGAATAAAACATGATTAGATATTAGTAATTAAAATGGCAAAGTGTCTCCATTAAGCTTCAAAAGAGCACTTAAGCAAGCAGGATCCAAGCAACAAAATTGCAAGAAATCTGAATTATTCCAACATCAAACGAATTGAATTCATTTACTTCTAGATGGCATAGTGTGTGCTCTCAGTAAACAAGGAGAATAAATTATTTGATTGAAAACCAGGAATAACATGAGCAAAATCAACTTTTGACATAGAAACTGTTTGCCTGATATATTTTGTACTCACCAGTGAGAAATAATGGTTGGTCCAGGAGTTACACAGGTTCACTAGTAAAGGTGAATATTAGAGTCTTACAAAAATAGCCACAAAATACTTTTTTTAATGTACATTAGCACAATTGTTTTCAGGAACATTCCCTTAAATAATATATACTCTATAGGCAATATTAATGAACCCTTTGCTCAGCTGCATTTTTCATTTTAAATTGGGAACTACTGCTTTCCTTTGCCTTTTCTGCTAAACCTTCAATATTAGTCGCATAGCCACCAAAACCACAATCCATGGACTTGGAATTCTTTTTAAAAAAAACCAATGAAACAAAGCACTTAAAAACATAACAAAAAGTAGAACTTAACCTAAGTCTTTTTTGTCATTTTAATTCCAGGAAAAGATGCACAGACATAACACAGTTGAATTTCAGTCCCAAGTTGTGGCTTTGGCTGTCTGTACTGCTCAGATGTAATGGTTTGAAGTTCATTATTTTTTGTTCTGAAGCCACCCTGCTGTTCTCACCAAAGGAAAAGCAGGTCAGAACCAAGCTATTTAATTAGTTGTGAAGGTAGGTGATGCTTAAGCATGCTGTCAATCATTTTCTAACTATTTATAATTTTCCATCAGGGATAGATTGATAATAGAATTTCAAAACATGCAGAAAATGATAATTCATGAAAAATGGCTGTGAGGAGTTAATTTTTTGCAATGGGGAAGGCTAGAAAATAATAGATTATAAATTATTAAACATAAGAATACATCTTTGTTATGTCTGAATAGCACTCAAATCTGTACCATGAATTGAATAGAAACAAAATAAACCAATAGCCTTCAGTGTTAAAAGAAGGCCACTGATGAGACCTGGAATGGTGGAAGCACACAAAGGAGCTCACTACCAAGTGCAATTTTAATTTTCCTGCATGGTTCAGAGCTTGAATTAGGATTTGTCTTTGTGAGTCCACCAAAACTCCACTTGTGTACATAGTGCAGGCCACTAAATTTTGCATGATTACTAGCAGAGTAAAATTGTATTGTTCGTACTACTTTTAACTTTCAATAATAACATAAAATATAAATAACTCTCTGGTAGTTGTGGAGTGTATTTTTATTTGCAATGTCCCTCTTTTGATACAAGCTGCTATACGCAGAAATGTGCTTTTTTTTTTAATTTACTGCTCTTAGGCTGAAGTATTTCTAATCTTAAGAACTTTCAGTATCCCATCTAGAGCAAAGAGGGATAAGAATACAACATCCTTTGGGGAATTCTAGGAGGAACTATCATCAATAGGAGCTCTGATCATCAGAAATCAGGTTCCTGAGGTGCAGTGACTTCACAAATTTAACAATTTGGCTGCCAGAGAAACAAGAGCTTATGATTTGAAATATACCCACTACCAAACACACCTAAAAATTTTAGACCAGTATCCTCATGTCAAAGTAAGCACCAGTGGCTGCTATGTTTCAGCTGACACCCAAAGAAAACCATCCTTGATGGTGAAGAAGGGAGCTCTTCCATGACTTAAACTATTTTGCAGTAAATAGAGCTGTGTTTTAATTAAGACAAAAAATTAGTATCATTGATGCATTAACTGGAATGCTAAACCAGCCTTTTCCCTGTTATTAATGAAAATCAGTTAGCTAGCAACAGTATTAATGAACTTTTCACCATTTATCTGCTAGGTTAAGAGTCTTCCTAATAGGTGGCTCAGTAACCAGTGCTATTAAAGGAAGTACTCAGAACCTTAATTTAAAACGTGAATTAGTCCTAAAATAGTGAAGATTACACTGTAGGAGTAGAGACTCAGGGCATAATGGCCTTGTCTATAAGAATTGAGAAGGGTCATATCTGCGTGCATTTAAAACCAAGATCAAAGGCAGCTTTTGTTTAGTTAGTGAGGTGTTTGCTTCCACTGTTATCATAAGACCCCCAAAATAAAGCAGGGAATTTGAGGAAAGAAATTTTGACTTAAAAGCCAGTCCTCTGGGAGAGAGCCTTCATGAAGATTAAGGGCTAAATCAGGCATTGCTTCTAATCTTGTAAGGGAATAAAGTAATCAGGAGAGTACTAACGGAACATCTGGGTTATCAGATTTAGTAATTTTGATATTCTGATTATTTTTTTATCCATTGAACTACACAGTTTCGATTCCTTTGTGGATTCTTTTCTTTAGTGAAGATACATTGTTCTACAGATTCCTGTATAAGATTCTATTCTGTGAAAGGAGAAATGAAATAGCTCTGAAAACCACAGGAGTTCCAGTCCTGAGTTGTTAAAACATTATAAAGTCACTCATAATACATGTATAGCTACAGAGATATGTCTTCAGTAAGACAATGTTCGTAGGAAGCTAAAGCATAAATGATACTGGTTTTTATACACCTGCTCTATGTTAACTCTTGCCTTCAAATCACTTCATCTTCTTGATCACCAAGCTATCCAAAGT
The DNA here is from genome assembly GCA_013400955.1 of Drymodes brunneopygia. Taxonomy (NCBI): domain Eukaryota; kingdom Metazoa; phylum Chordata; class Aves; order Passeriformes; family Petroicidae; genus Drymodes; species Drymodes brunneopygia. The sequence goes on along the minus strand of VZTZ01020280.1, from coordinate 1,585,374 downwards.
TGCAAAAGTTAGGGAAATTTTTTGTGTAACTTGGTGTAAAATCTATTTTCTTAATGTAAGAAGTATTTGTTGGAAAATTTTTCTTGATATAATTGGTACAAATAACGAATATGGGTGGCAAATATATCACTTCCTTCTCCAATCAAAGCCTGAAACCTTTGAAGCTGCAAAGACACATGTAGTGTAAAACTAGAAGAATCACACAGGTTCCTCTCAATCAGGGCATTGTGACAAAGATCAAAACATCATGACATTAGGAGAGAATAATTCAATTGTTCATTGGGAAAGCATGAGACGCAAAATAGTAAACTATATCAAAATAGCATGCTGCTTTCCAATTTTTCTTGATTAACCTTAGAGTTTTCTCATGCATTTGATACCCATTCCAACCATTTTCTTGGGTATGCATTCTTGTTCTATCCGTATCTGGTTTTGTTTCAACTACATTATAAATAAGTGTGTATATAAGTGTGTATATGTATATACATATACATATATTTATAAGTATATATATAGATAGATAAATAAATGTGTTGGTTCTGGGAGTACAAAATAATAGAATGTATTTTTTAGCATTCCAGACAAGTAGTTCAGATAGCAGAACAAATATTTTCCAACGTCCCCTTTTGAAACTAAGCATTGAAAGTGTTCTTAGGAAACACTAGACACCCTTCCTGATCCCTTGTCTCCCCAAATCTGGCCTTTTGATGCTCCAGGGTAAAATTAAAGAACCCTCAGAGTGAGCAGTTAAAAGGTGTGCTTCATATAAAAAATAATATTCCTAGCTCCTATCATTGTCTTTTGCCTGAAACATGAGAAGTTATATCATTTCTAGATCCCTGATTATTTTTAAAACTCTAGTAACTCTGGCCATTGTTATAATCTATATAAACATCCATTTCCTTTTCTAATCCGACTGAGCTCTTGACTCCAATAATATATTGTGGCAATGACTTTTGTTAGCGTATTGTTGGCTGAAAAAATAATTCCTCCTCTTGATTTTAGATTTGTTGTCTTTCAATTCTCTGAATGCTGCCTTGTACTGATATTATATCAGAAGTTAAGTAGGAAGCCTGCACTAGCTTGTCTATAAGTACATTTTTGCACACAGTCTTTTTCACTCAGTTATTTTTCACATCTCATCTTGTTCATCTCTATTCCGAAGTAAACTGCTGCTGTCTTTTGCATCGTACTTCATATGGTGGTTTTTCCACTTCTCTAAGCATTCTTATTGCCAATCTCTGAACCCCTTCTATTTTCCCTATAGTCTTTTTTGGAATAACATAAAGAGAGCTGAAAGCTGTGTTCCAGAGGCAGCCTAGGTTACAAATAGCATTATAATACCATCAATATCAATTTAATAAAAATCCTAACCCTAGATTTCTTTTCTTTGTTAACCATTACTCCTGACTGATGAGAGTTTGCAGTTGTTTGAATTTCTGATCTGGCAGTCACAGCTATGGTACATTTGATTCCAGACATGGTGTAATAACATTCATGGAATATGTTTCCTAATACCTGCTGAACTCACTGAATGAACTGGATATCTTTTTTACCCCCTTCACACTTTATAGCCTGAGAGCAACTGCACACACTGAACCTGGAACAACTGTGTTTTCCATTCTCTCTTGGCAGTCTGTTGCCTCAGGCACTTTTCAAGCAATATCCTTTTATTTCAAATAAAGAGAGCCGATTGATCTCCTGGACTAAAATCAGGACTCCAGAGAGCATCCAAGCCCCTCTTTTGACAGTGGGCAGTAAAATGTACTGGTATTGACCACCTTCACATGATAACTCACAACTGTCATCATCTTCTTTTTGTATAGTAGCAACTCAGACTGAACACTGCAAATGTCATGGAAATTGTGCCTGAAGCACAACCTCTCACCAGAGAGCTGTACGTTGCCTTTAGATCTTAGAGGAGATCTTCCATTCATTTCTGCATTCATGAGTTCAGTTTGTCCTTCATAAACCAACCATGTTGCATTGCTTTCCACACTGTGGATGAAAAGTTTCCACTAAGGTCCTTTGCCTTGACACCTGAAGGAGACTTCTGCAGCATCTTGGGGTGCAACTTGTTATTAAGGGCAAACATCTAACCTGTAGGATCAAGTAGGATATTTACCTGACTTTCAGAAGTAAAAATAATCAAGACTTGTTACCTGTTGATGGCAGACTGCTTTAAAATAGGCTTAATCATTTAATCAAAGGGATTTAGAAAACAAGGCAGGGTCTATTAGAGTTTATTTTACTACAAAAGTTCAGTAGACACCTGAGATCATTACTTTGGAAAAAAACCCCTCTACACCTATGTTACTAGTCTGACACTTACTCCTCCCTAAACTTCTTGCTGTTGTATTGCACCATTTCATTCAGTTCTCTATATTGAATTGCAGATTCCTTCACTGCAGTTCTCTACAGAACCTGGTGCCTGCCTGATGCACATCAGAATCCTGCACAGGGATAGGGGGATGCAGGTGACTGAAGGAGCTGGCTTCTCTGAATTTCTACCATCTTTGATGTATGAAGGAAAAACCAATCCTGTATGTAGGCTGACTTGTTAGAGCTGAAGCAGGAGTAAAAAGAGTCTGTGACCAAGTAGGAATGAATATGATGAGTAATAGATTTCTTACTACGAGGGGAAAAAAAAAGGAAAAAAGTCATTGTAAAATTGAAATTATTGTACTGTTAGATGGGTGAAAAGTTCTGTATTCCTCCACTGTAAAAGGTGAGAGAAAGCGGGGCGACAACTATTTTTCTCCAACATTCTTTAGAGTCTGCACTTTTTAATGCGCATACATAAAACTGTACTTTGAAATCAACTTTGAAGTCCCTCTGGTTTATCTCATATTTGAAGGCTCAAAGGTCCAAGTCCCTCCAAAGCCAGTCTTAGTAATCTCTTCAAGGGGGGAGAGATACATTTGACTTGCACAGTTCCCCAGATCATCCAAGGGACACAGTGAATGTCTCGAGATTGACACTCTTCTCTGATCCTGCTGAGGGGCAGCACAACCTAGGCAGAGGAGCAGCAATGAGTTCCCTAAAAATTTTTTTTTTCCTATGACAGCCTTGTCCAAAAGCAGCTCCAAAGGCAATGATTCCTATTCTATTAACCTAAATACAATACAACTTGAAAGGAAAGAATGAAATTGTAGCCTATCGGTTTTTTTGAATGGAAATCAGAAATCTAAATCATAATCTACATGTCATCTTTGCATTAGGAATTTCCCAAGCACTTCACACTGGGTTCTGCCAACAGTTGGTGCAATGTTTTTGTGGTACTCCAGTATTTCAAACCAGTTTTGAAAAAAACAAAATTAATTAACTTTCACTTCTGTTTCATCTATGGCCAACAGTAAAACTCTTTGCCACGAAGAATATTTGCTTCAAGATACAAAATTAAATAGAACTGTTGGCATGGAGGGATTTTTTGGATTTGGTAAGGTTGTCAATTACACCAGGATCCAGTTTTATTTCACCACTGACCATGGCAACTCTTCTACTTTAGAACTGGAAAAATTTAAATTTGGCTGTACTTCACATCTACAACTGCCTTCTATATTTTCTTTTTCTTTCTAGAAACAGAAAACCTGTAATATAAGAATTTCTATTTTTCATGGTAGATGGTTTTTACATAAAGGCCCTCAAGAAAGCATAAAAATCTTTATCTCCTTTTCTCAAGTATGCCTGAGCTTCTGAATATTTATGGCCTTGTGGCTTGTCTCTCAGAAGTTTGAGCCACCTGCCATGAACCAGAATGGAAGGAAGTCCAACCTGTTATAGTGAATTTTAACTCTTTCACAGACAGTTTTGTGATGTTCATCACATGATATTAGGAGAAAAGCATCAAGCTCTCCAAGTCAGTCACACACTCATTAAAGTCACCTTTCAACACAGGACTTCTTTTTCCCCCCTCCTACCTTTCACTTTTTCTTACTTCTAAGCAGGTGGCTTATTCTCACCCAACTCTTTTCACTGTAAAAAGCATTTAACAAGAGAGCAACTGCTGCTGAGGTGTTGCTAAATCTGTAAAAGCTTTGGTATGATGCTTAATAGCAGAAGAAATTTATACGAGCTGTTGTACTCTGAAACAAAAGTTCTGTGTCAAGGTAAATGACAGGAAATCTTAGGAAGAAGAGGCACTTAGGTACTTCTCCATACTTTTGTATTTTGTGCACCTGACATTTTACATCCTTTTTAACGAATTTAGAAAAACCTCTGGTGATACAAATTTTCATTTGAATATGTGAAAATACATATTCCAAGTCGCAAATAGACCTATGCATCGATTACACATTCATTCTACTGCATGTTTTATAGAACTACAGGGTTTCTTTCCCACTAAGCTTTTTCTTCACATTTACATAGAGCATCTGACTATATTTTGTAGCATTAGAAAATACGAGACTGATTCATCAATGCCTCGCACCATCTGTAGTCATTGTAGTTGTGCAAAATGAATGCAGATCATAGATCTTGCTTTACAGTTTTAAAGGCTCACAAATTAGGTTTTGCAAAATTGCATTCGTTTTTAAATACTATTATATTTTTATATATTGATATAAAGAAGGCAACATAGATACAGCAAATCTTTGTAGGTCAGTAAGCACAGAAGCATTTAAAACTAGTGGCAAAGGTCCTATTTGTCTCAGAACATAGCAACAGATACAACTCCCTGTGTGTAATTTCATAGCCCTCCCATGAAACAAAACTAAAACCCCACATAAGAAAACTGAAATGAGCATACGCCTTTGACAAGTATTTCGCAAAAAATTCCAACTCTTAAATTTTCTCCGGACATAAAACAATACATTCATATTGAATTAAATACCTTGCCTTGTGCTTACATCCTTGGTTTCCAGAATTCTTAGCAAAGCCAAGTGCAAGAGTCCACAAGTGAGGATGCAATCTGAATTATATCCTTTCTGCAGGTTCACTGGAATCAGATATATTGGTAGTTCTTCCGATAAACTTCAAAATATTTGTTTTATTGCTGAAGAGGTATTTCTTGTGGGAAGAGAGAAGAAGTAAATAATTTATCTGAGAGATAGGCAAGGGACAGGAACAGGTCCCTTTGTGATTAGCAGTCGCTTCCTGTCTAGGACAGAAAAATAACCTGCTGTTGTGGATTGCCAGCTTCAGGCTTGTTATGGTCCACACTGCACTGTCTGATTTAAATAGCTTGCTCTAAAATAATGTGACAGCATCATAAAATACAGGAGAGATGACCAAGGTACTAATATGCTGGGGTATTATCCTTATGGGCTGGAATTTTCAAGCCCATCTCTTGAAGACACCAGCCATTTCACAGGGGACATGACAACAGAGAGGGTGATGAAAGCATCGAACCAGTACTTAAAATTATCTCTGACTCTGCTAGGGGCTTGCAAAGAGACTGTGTCTTGGGTTTCTGACTTTTAAAATTGCCCCACCTGGAGTTATGGTCCAAGACCAGTTCAGCAAAATGTGGGTAGCAATAGTGTTACCTGCAATGCAGGTAGCCAAGCCATACAATCAACACAAATACACCACATACGTGTGTCACTGAGCCATCAGATGTCTCAAGTGCAAACATGTTGGACCATTTTAAATGCCCTGAAGACTACACTGTCTTCATCTCCAAAGATCTATGGTCCTATTTTGTAGCAGTCCATACAGAAGTCACATAAACCACGGGAAATCTGGAAAGGCACTGGATGCCTATTTAACTGCCTCCATCACATGCTATGCAGCTACAACAACATTTTATTACCATTCATTTTAACAAAAAATCCCTGTTTATTTTTTTTTTCCTAATAGGTCAAGTCTTTCTTAAATAGGAAATATTGCTCAAAGAACTGCAATGCAGTAAACAAAGGCAAAAAACCTTTTCAGTTTATGCTGTAACTTTCATGGCATTAGAGGGACCAATCTCTCTGCAGACAGGGTGCCCAGAGTAGACCCACACAATCAAGAAACATGTCAAAAGTATCAGCTGGAAAAGAGGCATCAGCCTTGCTTTTGTTTCTTCCAACACCTAAAGGTACTATGAGAGAACTGGAGGGAATTTTATACAGGCATGTAGTGATAGAGCACAGGAAAGTGGCTTTCAACTCAAAGAGGGCAAGTTTAGATTAAATATTAGGTAGAAATTCTCACTGCAAGAGTGGCAAGGCACTAGAACAGGTTACTCAGAGAAGCTGTAGATGCCCCATCCCTGGAAGTGTTCAAGACCAGGCTGGGTGGGACTTCGAGCAACCTGGTCTACTGGAAGGTGTCCCTGCCCATGGCAGGGAAGTTGATGATCTGTAAGGCCCCTTCCAAGCCAAATCATTCCACAATAAATGACATTCACATGAAAAGCTTTGTTTATATTTTCCTCTACATTTACAATGAATTAACAGTTCAGGGAATGCAGCCTGGTCAGAAAGCAATCCCCGAGAGAGATGTTATTATTGCAGCACTTGTCAATGCAGGTATGAGCACTTCATTGTCAATATCGGCTTCTTTCAGTGTAGCTTAACACAATTCTAACCTGTGAAAACAAAATAGTCCTATTTGTCCTAAAGCACGTGCACTGATGAAACAGCTTGGGGTGACAAATATTCATACAGTCCAAAGCAGTACAAGAGTGTGTCTGCATCTATATATATATGTGTATATATTTAGCAATGATAATAGATTTCTTAGACTGATCATCTATACACTTAGACATGGAAATTACACCTAGAAAGTTATTGCATTTGTAATGAAGTTAATTATTCACAGACAGTGAAACACTCCATTTTAATGTAACCTTGACTTGATGGCTTGTAAAAAATACCATAAGAAAAAGACCAGGGGGAAAAAACCTACTAAACTGCACCTTATTATTGTCTCACGAAGACAATTATGAGGAAGCTTTCTGGAGTTTATTTTGCTTGTCTGAATTAAAGTGCATTTAAATATTAAGAAACAAAATCCTATATTTCTTCAATCCTGCTTTTCCTGTGATATTTACCACTAACAGTACTTTTGTATATATATACCCCAGGAGATGTAAAATCACATATTTGTTTTGTGAGTCAGAGCAGTAAGACACTGGTAAAACTCCATCTGGCAAGCAAACAAAAGTTCATTTTTGTGTTTCTGTTATCATTAAATGTTATTCAAGATTCTCATTACACTTGTCATCCTAGTGCAAGGTTAATTAGAATTAATAAATGCTGTACTGATCCAAAAGGAATAAAGGGCAAAGAGAGAAAAACATACTAATTATCATCCATCCAAAGTAAAGCAATTTGACATAGGACACACTGTGCAGATGGATCCATCTTGAGCAAGATGGAAAAAATCTGTTAAAAAACTTAATACTTCCTTTAGGTTTTGATTTTAATGGCTCAATGACCAATTCTAAGTAAAATATCTCATGTAATGGATTCAGTACAGGACACAGGAGTCTTTAATCCATTATTGACCTACTTTGCAACTTTTAGCAAATAAATTCATTTTTATGCTCCTTGATTAACTTGCTTGTGGAACTAAAATAAATACTTTATCTACAATGTAAGGCCTCCTAAAGTCTTTGGAACTTCCATTATAAAGAGATGCTATCTCTATTCCTGCTCTGCAAGGGACCATAAGAAAACTATGCAAAAAAAAAAAAAAAAAGAAAACAAACAAACAAAAAACCACAAAACAACAACAAAAACACACACAAAAAAACCCCCACAAAATAAAACCAACAAAAAACCAAACCAACCAAAAAACACAAAATAAAACTTGCTGAGAGCAAGCAGCACTGCCTTGTGTTAACACCAACAAGAATTTCTAGTTTGTTGTTGCTGTTCTTTGGTTGGGGATGTGTTATTTGATTAGTTGGAGGTTTTTAGTATTTGGTATTCTATTAGTAAGGAACATTAGCTGCATTAAGCACTGTAGTGGTTTCAGTTCGCCAGTCTAAGTGTCTGGCCAAATGCCAGCAGACTTACCAAAATTTAC